>JAEQBH010001688.1:0-425010 GCA_016808115.1 Tetrastigma voinierianum
TGCCAAGTTTATCGAGGTTAGTGGAGCACCTAAGTTAAGAGGCCATTTTTGTGGAGGAGAGGTAAATGCTCCAACCGCAGAACTACTATCAAGCTTATCAGACAATCAGCACCGATTCCTATTATTGCGCTGGTTGTGGTAAATGATGATATTCCTGCAATCCAACAATTGAGGCTCCACCACTAGATTTGAGGAACCACATCAAGAAATAGTGGAAGAACTCAACAACAACTCCTATGTGCCATAAGGCGGTCCACTGTGAAAAGGAGAAAGGCAATTTCAGATGATTATGTAGTCTTTCTTCGAGCATGAGTTTGATACAAGATTGGAGGACGACCACGTCTCACACCGCTTTCAAACAAAGCACCAATTCGTAAAAGTGGATTTAAATACAAGAGGAAATGAAGTCCATGAAAGATAATGGCGTTGGGACCCCGCCGAATCTGCTTAAAGGGTGTAAAACCAATTGGTTGTAAATGGATATTCAAAACTAAACGGGATTCAAAAGACAATGTCGTTAGAGATATATGGTATGTTAGGTCGCCAAGGGCTTTACCAAAGGAAGGCATAGATTGTTATAACTTTTCACGCTCTGACGAAAGACTCATCTGGCAGAATTTTTCAATAATGGCACTTGTAGCTCACAGATTTTATCGCACTAAATGGACGCTAAGATAGCTCTTTCCTCAATGGAGACATTTGATGAAACTATATACATAAAACTGCAGAACTTTGAGTTAAACCCAAAGCACCTAGTATGTAGACTCAAGAAGTTCATTTATGGTTTGAAAGACATTCCGCCTAATGGTACCGAAATTTGATACGTGATTTCTTCATATGGTTTCAAGGAGAACACTTATCAAGGCATATATCTTAAGTTCAAGTGGGAGCAAGTCATATATCGGGTGCTCTATGTGATGGACATTCACAGTACAATGATGTAGGTTTACTGCATGACACCAAAAGGTTCTTATCCAATCATTTTGAAATGAAAGACCTTGGTGACGCATCATATGTTTCGTATACAACCATAGGATCGTTTCAAGATGTATACTTGGCTTATCACAAAAGGTCTATATCAATAGGGCGCTGGAAAGACATGCGTATTGTGCACCGTGTGATACACTGTGGGCAAAGTATGATAAATTCAGCTAGTCAGCGCCCAAAATTGAACTTTATGAGGAAAAGAAATGGAGAACTACCTCTTATTCGTCTGGCAATAGGAGTCTTATGTGGCGGTACAAGTATGTATCGCATCCGATATAGCGCATATCAGGGGAATGCATAGGCATATATCTGATCCAAGGATCATCGAAAGGCCAAACGAGTGATGACAGGCCCTTCGTAAGACAAAGGATCGTATGCTCAGCATTTGATCCAATCATCCGAGGTTACAGTACTTGATGCAGACTTTGCAGGATGTCAAGATAAAGGTGAAATCTAATTCTAAGCTACATCTTCTTATGTCGGGCAAGAGGCTATTTCAATGAAAAATAAATGTACACTAGTTAGTAGCCTCTTGACCATGGAACTGAATTTATAGCACAGCCGAGGCATCTAATCAAAGGAATATGGGCTGCGAAACTTTATCATAGGGACTTCAGATTATTGAAGGCATTGACAAGCCGCTCAGGAATTAATTGTGATAATAAAAGGCTGCGAGGTTATATTCTAAAAACAAGCCGGAGTTCATCAAAATCAAAGCACATTGACATTAAGTTTAAGTTTGTAAAGAAAGAGTTGAGTGGTCAAGTGTCAATTGAGCATATTAGTACGAACTCCATGATTGCAGACCCACTCACCAAAGGCTTGCCACCTAAGGTGTTTCATGAGCATGTTGCTCAGATGGGTGTACTTAGTCTAGACGATATAGGAAGATAGTGGGAGGTCATTTGGTTTTATGTGTAATTATGTGATTGACACACTATAGTTATTTCATTTTATATGTACGTACATGCTATGATTATTTAATGCATTTATGTTATGTTTCCGACTACTCTGTTGTGATGTCATGATTTTCTACTGCTGTTTAGCATGTGGTATTTGAAAATATGATACTAGACTCATTTGAGTCATAAAGAGGACCTTTTTGGAGATAGGCATACTATAGATCACATTTTATGTAATCTCCAAGCCACACACCTATATTTGATCTATGTCATTGATTGTGTTGTTTGTTGACAAAGATAGGTCGTTACGCAGATAAAATAAAGACCGCTTTGATCCATTCTAGTACAATTAATGGACCGGATTGTTAAAATATTTACTGTGATTGGACCGGTGTATATTTGTGTGTGCAACTTTTTGTAGTATTCAATCATGTACATATTCGGTAACACTTGTGAAGTGGGAGATTGTTAGATTTCCTTTTAGTGGGGTGACAGAGTGTTAAATTTTGAACATGATTGTGCTTTGTCTATTCGATAATAAAGTGAGTGATCTATTCCCGGTTGAATTAGGGTTCAAAAGCATTATATAATTATTTCATTAATTATAAAATATGAAATTAATGTGTGGTTTCACTGTTTGCCTTAATGTTGTTTTGATGGGTCAACAACGCATTAAGGGCAATTAAGTAATTTGACGAGGGGTCTGGGTTTAAAACCTCTGACCGTTATCTGCGACCCCATTGAAGAGCGTATCATTGCTTAGGTTTACAATCCGGAGAAGACAAACCAACCTCCATACTTGGTGAGAGAAAACTACCCATTCTTGCATTGTCTAATTGCAATGGATTCAGGTATGTCTTCTACAATATTGGCTTATTTGATCTTTGATTAGTATGCATGATTCTAGGGTTATGTGGTTTTATTCTGTATTTGGTGTAACAGTGATAAAATCACATCTATGTGTTTATTCTTGTGTATTTAATCTAACAACCCTATCCCATATCCCAAGTACTCACCAACTCCCTCAAACATGCATATACCAAATGTGAAAACTTGTCATTGGTGTTTCAACCAATGACCCTTTATCCAAAACAAAAGACTTTTTGTTTTTATAAATCAAATCCTTTTGACAACCTCGATAACCGCTTCATTCAAAGCCCTTGGACAGTCTCTGACTGTGGACAATGTAACGCCCCAAAAATACCCTAGTATTATTTTTTATATATAATATTTTTATTATATGTTTAGGGTATAAAATAAATTATATGAAAATTTTCCAGAATTTAAATGCTCGGAACGAAAAAAATATAGAACCCGGAAATTTTACAGAGAGTCAAATGAATTTAGTAAAAATGCCAAATGGGGACCCAAGGGTCCTGAATGAGAAGTGTAAGTGTTAAAATGTAAATGAAAGGAAATGAAATGAAAATGAAATTGAAATGAAGTGTGAAAGTGAGAAAAATGAGAAATGGGGATTTGTGTGTACCCAAACAAGGCCTTATGAGACATGGGGATTTAAGACCACATTTTTGTCTTTGAGAGACAAAACTCCCATTTAGGCATTTTGTTTGGGAGAGCTAGGGCATCATTCGGTTGAGTGTTGAGGGAGAAAAATTTGTGATTTCTCCATGTGAACAAGAGATTTGGTGATTAAGAACAAGAAGGAAACTTGGTATTGAAGAATCCAAAGATTTGAGGTAAGAGACAAACCCTAAACCCTTCTTTTCTTGTGTTTGGGTTTGGAGAAAAACCCTAGCTTTGTGTAATAATGTTCTTGGATGGTTTTAGTTCAATTTGAGGTTGTTTTGTATTGTTGGTTGGGATTGGGTTGGATTGGTTTGGAGGAGTGATTGTAAAAAGAGAAATGTTTGGTTTTCAAAGGAAATGCTGTCAAAATTTTGTCAAAACCCCTGTTCTTGTTTTAGCTATAGGTTAAGTTATAATCATCCAAATCAAGTGATTTTAATTGGTTAAAAACCATAATATATAGGGCTATAAATGTTTAGAAGGGATCAGGAGAAAATTGTAGCTCTAAGGCTCCCGAATACGAGCTTAAAGGTGAGCTCGGGTAGCTCACGAGTATGCTCTATTTTGGGTATTGTTTTGGTGTTTTGGCCATAAGTTGAGTTTCACTCATCCAAATTGAGTGATTAAAAATTATAGGTAAAATAGACTTCTAGAGATAATTTACTTGAAGAAAGTGTATGCAAATTGTAACCCCAAAGTTCCCGAATCATGTCAAAATGGGATTTATGTGCTGATTAATTTGCAAATTTGAGTAATCTAGATGTTAAAGTTAAAAGCATGCCCATTGGTTTTATAATCTGATTTTGGGTGCTTGGGGGTTGGTTATAACTTGGTCTAATCTAATCAAATCAAATTTTGAAGTTAATTTTGGACAACATTAGGATTGGTTTTGGTGAGAAGTTTTAAAGGTACTGCTGTTTGAAAAAAAAAAAAAAAAAGAGCATGTTTTGCCCTGTTTGTGTTATGTGGTTGAAGGCTTTAGAGAAGGAATTTTAAATTTTAAATTTAAAGAGATGTCATTGGATATATAGGGGATTCACTTCACCAGAGTTTCATAATTTTTGAAGACCGTTTGAATAATTTTTGGGTAATAAAGTCCAGAGAGTACTATTGGAAAAAGTTTGCCAAAATGAGTGGTTTTTTTTTTTTTTGGGCTTTTTATGCTCAAGGGTAATTTGGTCATTTGGCTTTATATGAATGTCGTGTAACCCTAATGTGACTTGCGTGTGAAGTTTCATTAAAATTCGAATCCGTTTCAATATAGTTGCTTTGTAAGCCTACGTTAAGTTTTACGCAATTATGCAGACGATTAATGTTTTTGCCGTATTTTCTTGAGTGTGTAGGGTAAAAGCAGAGGCGGAGAAATTGTGAAGTCGTGCTCAATTATTGTAACCAGAAAATGTGAGTGTTCTAAACTGTATTTTTCAATGCTATTGTATTGTTATAAATTGTTTTACGCTGGTATGTTATGGTTTAATTGTTAAACCATATTTTAAAGCTTATGGTTTCGCTTTGTTAAACCATATTTTAAGCTTATGGTTTTGATTGGTTAAACCATATTTTAAAGCTTATGGTTTTGATTTGTTAAACCATATTTTAAAAAGCAAGCAAGCAAGTAAGCAAAATTATATTTTATAAGTCAGGCCTTAAGAAATCCCTAGTTTTAAGCAAGCATTACCAGGTGGGAGTATTGATGATGCATGGGGAAGTTAGGACATGATTGCATTGCATTTAGATTTTGCCCGCAATTGACGAGCTTAGCTCATGCATTATAGCATGGGGAGGATCGTAGCGCGTCTTGGGTATATAGGGTTGGTGCTGGCTTATTAGTGTGGTAATGGAGCATTTTCACCATGTTCTGAGATGGTAGCGTGGACACGAGAGGTCCTCCGTCGGCTGCAGGAGTATGAGACATAGGTTTCCACTGACATTTACTAGAGATTGTTATGAAGTAAGTGAGAAGAGCCTCTAGTGGTTGATAATTACTTATGAAGCGTGCCACATCCTCTGACTTAAAATCGGGCGATAAGCAAGCAAGCATTTTATGAAGAAGTTTTAGAAACTTTATATGAAAACAATGTCGAGTTTTTCGAAAATGTTTTTGCTAAAAGATAGTTTACTACCGATTTGAGACATTTTGAGAAAAATAAGTATTTTATAGCATCGCTCCTTGAGCTCTTTGAGCTCATTATTTTCCTGATTTTGAAATTATTTTCCACATGTGTAGATGCGCGGCCTTCTAGGACATATACGGGATCCTCCTGACTACTAGTTATATATCTTGTGTTACTCCACTATAATATATATTGTAAGAAAATACTTTGGAACTTGTAGTTGCATATGTATATTTATAGATTTTGTTTATGAAAATGTGATGAGCACAGGTCTTTTGAAGAATTGGTTGCCATATTTTAAGTGTAATTTATGTTCTGAGTTTAGGACATGTCCTATAGAAGTGTTATGATGTCTTGAGATTTATAAAATAACGAGTTTAAAGAAAAATTTTATCTGCGGTTTGATGAAAGCAGCACGACAACTGCACGAATTTGCTTTCGTCGTTGGAAGTATTGGTGGAATTACATGGGGTTGCCCGACTTGCTCCTTTGCCTTGTGAGGGTGGGAGTGTGTCTAGACAGTCTCCAAGCGATGGGCGATCTCAGGCCCTTGACGATCTCGAATACGGACAATCTGCAGATCTGAGACAATCGCCGATCCGAACAATCTCGACCTTGGACAGTCACTCCGATAACAACTTTATTTTACCAGCTATGGACGTCTCAATATGCTTTATTTTAAAGCTGGGCGATCTCAGATACTGCTATTCTAAGCTATGGGCAGTCTCGATAATCGCTTTTTTCAAAAGCTTGGGCTGATCTCGGAGTAACCTGTGAAACCGTGCGGAAGACTCATTTTGGGCGACCATTCCATGTTACCGAGCCCACATCGCAGCAACAAACCGCGATTAATCGATCTTTTACCATGCACTCACCCATGTCTATAGGGCGATGCTAGTCACGCCATCCATTTAATCGATGCTATGTCATGCTACATGCAAAATTTATAAATTCCGGATAATAATATTTTTTTACATATAATTTCCATTCATCACAATTTCCATGTTAATATATCACTTAAGCACATATTAACATGATTTTTACACACAATAGCATATTATTTATTTTTTTTCCAACAATATACACAAAATGGCCAAAATATCGGATCCATATAAAACATGGCATCTTTTGGTCTATTCACGGTTCGTCACCAAATTACTATAATACCAAAACATACCATAAAACCCGAAGATATCAGTCTCGGGATCGAAACCAAACCTCAACTCAGTCCGGGACTGCCCGGAACCATTACCAAAAATTTCCAATATTTAGTCCCAAAATCTTGTTCGGACTCTCCGAAAACAGTTCCTAAAATTCCTAAAAATTCCGACACTCAGTCCAAAAAATTTGGGACAGAAATTTTCGACTTCTCACAGTTTCTAAGAAAACCCCAAGCCATTAAATGACCTTTACGATAGAAATAACCCAAGTAGGAAAATTCCCTACCTCGTGGAGTTTGACAAAACTAAAAGATTTTGATACCCGCACGTAGCCCTCGTTGCGTGGACTGACTTTACCTTTTGCTTTGACAAAAACTCACTACCCGATTTTCATAGATCTTAGAGATAAGTTTCTCTCTCTACTTTTTTCCTTTCTCTCTCTCTCTCATTCTCTCTGCTGAAAATGGCCTTCTCCCCCCACCTTTTTTTTTTAACTTTTCTCATTTCCTTTTCTTTTCTTTTATTTATTTAATTTTTTTTTCTTTTCCTTATTTTTTTTTATTTTCTTGTTTTATCTTTCTCATTATTTTCTCTACTTAACACTTAGTTAAATGTGAGCCATTCACACAAGTTGTAACGCCCCGTCCCGAGAAGGTGTACGGTACGTGTAACCGTAGAGGCACATAAGTGCACAAAGTGTCATTGTAGTATTTTTGGGAATTGTGGTTCATGACGAAATTATGAAATCATAAATTTATTTAACCTGCACTGCACTAGAACAAGGGTGTTGTAATTGATCAAAATGGGACATAAAGACATAAGATGAGAAGAGAGGGACTATTATATAAATAACATAAGTTGAATTGCAAATATTAAAGCGATGATGACTAACTTTAAATTAAGGCAAAATGAGAGTATAAAAGGGATGAGAAACAAACAATTCATTTGGTCTCATTTCTTAATAGCAAACCGTGGTACTATATAAAGGCTATAAGAAGAGGAAAAGGAGAGGAAGAAGAGGAGAATAGCAAAAGGTATGCTTTTTTGAATTGGAAACATGTATTTTGGGTTTTTAGTTTGATTTCTCTAGGGTTTTCCATGGAGATTAGTTCCTCCTTTTCTAGGTTCAGGTTGAGAGATCACCATAACCCTAGATTTGTTGAATTCATGTGGGTAAAACCTTAATTGGTATGAGATAAAACAAGAATTCTTCCCTATTTCTATGGTTTTGTAAGTGGATTGGTGGACCTGGTATGAATTCTTGATTTTTATCTAGGTTTGGTTATAAGAGTTCTAAACCACCAATACAAGTGTGGTGGAGTTGTTTTGGGTAAATTCCATGTTGGTTTTGAGGAATGTCAGCAGAATGTTGGGTTTTTTAAAGGAAATGCTGCCAAAATTTTGGTAAAACCTCTGTTCTTGTTTTGGCTATAGATTAAGTTATAATCATCCAAATGAATTGATTCCAATTGATAACGAACCATAAGAGATAGGGATACAAATGTATAGAAGAGACCAAGAGCAAATTGTAGCTCTAAGGCTCCCAACATGGACTAAAGGTGAGCTCGTGTAGCTCACTGGTTATGCCTCGCTCTGGGTATTGTTGTAGTGTTTTGGCCATAAGTGGAGTTTCACCATCCAAATTGAGTAATTCAAAATAATGGGTAAAATAGACTTCTAGGGAATAAGTTATTGAAGGAAGTGTAATGTAAATTAACCCCAAAGCTCCAGAAATTTTTCAAAGTGGAGCTATGTGCAGATTCTGTTCTGCCAAATTGAGTAATCTAGATGTAAAATACAATAACTTGAGTTTTGGTGATTCCAATTGGAGAAGAAACATTAGAACCATAGCTTCAAATGAGTGAAGAAAACATTTCCAATTTATGGATTTAAGACCCCAGAAATCAAGGATAACAATAGGTGATTCAAGATAACCACTAGGCATAAAAATGTTGTAACTCAGGTTATGTGGCTTGAGGGCCTAGAGAAGGACTTTAACTGAAACTTTAAAGAGATGTCATTGGATATATAAAGGACTGATCTGGAGAGTTTCATAATGTTTGAAGACCGTTTGAATAATTTTTGGGTAATAAAGTCCACAGAGTATTGTTGGAAAAAGGTTTGCCAAAATGAGTGGTTTTTTTGTTAGGCTTTTAGTGCTCAAGGGTAAATCTGTTCATTTGGCTTTATATGAATGTTGTGACCTAAAGTGATCTCCGTGTGAAGTAATGCTAAGTTTTACGCCAGACGCAGCGATTAATGTTTTCACCGTATTCGTTTGAGTGTGTAGGCTAAAAGCAAAAACGAGAAAGTTGTGGAGTCGTGCTCAAGTTTTGGTAAAAAAAAAGGTGAGTGTTCTAAACCTATTTTTCAAATACTAGTGTATTATTATGAACTATTTTACACTGGTATTTAATGGTTTTCATTTTAAACCATATTTTAAAGCAAGCAAGCAATGAGTTTTTAAGCAAGCAATGGTTTTGAGTTGTAAAACCATATTTCAAAGAGCAAGCAAGCAAACAAAAATATATTTTATAAAACAGGCCTAACGAAAATCCCTAGTTTTAAGCAAGCATACCAGTCAGAGGTATTCCGTACGTGCGCGGTAGTGTTAGGACATCATTTCATGCATTTTAGATTTGCCCCGGTCGGCAACCCTAGTTCATGCATCATGGTATTTAAAGAGACTGTGGGCAATATATCGAGTATATAGGTTAGCGTTAGCTAAATTATGGTGATGTAGACCAAGGTCATTCCACCATATTTACTGTAAAAGGGGAAGTAAGCCAAGGCCCTTCCACTCCAGGTGATGCGGACCTGTGTCCTTCCACCCGGGCACTGCTTGAAGCCCAAAGCACCGTGTTTTACTAGGGGACATCAAGCAAGAAAGGCCCCAAAGGGTTGATCTGATTTATAAACATTTTTCACATAGTTTTGAAAATCAACCACCGAACAAGGTTGAGCCTGTGCTCCCGCATTTTTATGAAAAAGTTTTATAAACTTTTAAAGCAAGCGGTTGAGCCTAGGCTCCCGTGTTTATAAAAAGTTTCATAAACTTTTAAAGCATGCGGTTGAGCCCAGGCTCCCGTGTTTATGAAAGGTTTTATAAACTTTTAAAGCAAAACAAGCAAGAGGTCTATGAAAAGTTTTATAAACCTTTAAAGCAAGCGGTTGAGCCTAGGCTCCCTTGTTTATAAAAAGTTTTATAAACTTTTAAAGCAAAGTAAAGCAAGCAAGCAAGAGGTCTATGAAAATTTTTATAAATTTTTAAAGCAAAGTAAAGCAAGCAAGCAAGAGGTTTATGAAAAGTTTTAGAAACTTTTAAAGCAAAGCAAAGCGAAGCAAGCAAGCAAGTATAAAAAGTTCTAGAAACTTTTAAAGCAAAGCAAACAAGGTTTTTGAAAAATGTCTTGTAAAAGAAAGTTTTACAGTTTTGAGATATTTTCAGAAAAAGCAAACATTTTATAAAGCATACACTCACTGAGCTCGTTTAGCTCATTATTTTGTTGTTTTAAAAACTATTTTCCAAGCATTGAGTACTGCCGATGCCTATATTAGATTCTCCGACTTTGTATCGCGTCGTATTAAATAACTTATGCAAGGAAAATACTTTGAATTTGTACGCTTGAGCATATGTGTGGGACATAGTTTGTATTGTGAAAATGTGATGAGCCCGAGGCTCTTGAAAGAGGTGTTGGTTGCCATATTTTGAAAAGTGTAAAATCAGATATACAAGCTTGGGATATGTCCTATATGCAACAAGAGGTCAGTCAAATTTTATAAAATCGTGTTTAGAAAGAAAAATTTTTATACGGGTTTTCAGCAAGCAACACGGCTTTGCTTCACAGGATTCTCTAGTCATTGGAAGTAACAGCTGGGAGTTTCTGTGGGGTGGCCAGCACACCTGCCGCTAGTAGGGGTGGGGGTGTGTCACAAGTGCACCACATGTCATGCCATGAGTCACTTGACACCCGATGTCTTGAAAAACGTGAAATTCCGACTGTCTCGGAATCTGACGGGTTAAATAGATTTTGCGAGACAACTTCAACGGTGAAGTCTGTTTGGCATTCGAGATCTAGAAAATTTCCGATTTTCAACCAAAATTATCGTTTTACCATTTTTCAGAAAAATTGAATTTTTCCCGGGTTTTACACAAAGTATTTGTAGAAGGTTTTTAGTTTTCAAATTTCTTACATTTGAAATCTTTAACGATTTAAATTTTTAGTTAGGAAGTGTATTTGATTAGGATAATTAATGACTTTTACGGAATTACAAAGTAAGGGTTTTGAATTACGACTTTTAAAGACTATATAAAAGTCATGGTGTATTCAATTATGACTTTTTAAGACTTTAAAAAGTCTATAAAAGTCATGGTATATTCAATAATGACTTTGCAAGACTTTTAAAAAGCCTTTAAAAATCAAGATGTATTTAATTAAAACTTTTATAGACTCTATAAAAGTGTATCGATATTGAAAAAATCAATGATTTTCATAAGCATTAGATTTTTAATTATTTTTAATGACTTTTCTAGTAAAAGTATATATAATCGCCCTTCAAATTCTCTTGCGATTTCCCAAAAGAATTGAAACGACTTTTGATCAAGTGAAGTTGCAGTGATATGAACGAGCGAAGCTAACCTTGAAGAGAAACTATACAAAACTAGTAAAATTATTTATTCTTTGTTTGTAAAATTATACAAATTTGGTATTTAAACACGCGGTTCATATTTAGGGGGTTGTATTGGATTAGGACTTTTAAAAACATTTAAAGACTTTACAAAGTGGATGACTTTTATAGAGTTTGATAGATTTTTAATGACTTTTGTAAACTTTTGTAGAGTTTATAAATGTATGGATAACTTTCATAGAATTTTATTTTAAAGACTTTATAGTTGGATAAATTTTTGTAGATATTGATAGACTTTTGCAGACTTTTAAAGATATTGTTAGATTTTTATAGACTTTAAATAACTAGAATAAATTCATATTTTTAATAAAAATATTTAAAAGTACAAGATCATAATTAAATAATTTTGCTTAGCAAAAGTATCAAAGTTTTTTTAAAATAATATTTCCCAAGTTAACATTAAAAAATAAACTCAAGTTCGATTTTTACATGAGAAAAGAAGAAGAAGAAATTTTTACTAAAAATAATTTTTAAAACTATTTCCCAAGAATTACACTTTATTTTGAAACAATTTTTTAAAATATAAACTCATCCAAAGAAGAAGTTATTAAAAAATAGTTATCAAACCATCATCTAATTTCTTTTCCTTTTAAAAAAAAATCTATTTGAAAAATTAGAATATGTTCATGTGACACCCCTATCCCAGGGGTCCCGTTGACAACCCGTCAACTTGTGGAACCTGTGGATATCGGGTGCACCGATATCACATTCACATGTCTCATATATCGAGACCCATTACCGTACATTAATTCATATTATATAAAATATATATAGACTATAATCACGCCTTTACAAATTCCTTAGATACCAAAAAGGGGTACATGTTTTGGTTATGCTTGAATATAATATAAACAAAAACAAAACAAAACAAAGCCGTGTCCAGCTCTCATCCCATATGTGGGCTCAGCCACAGATTGACCTCGCATTCAAAGCGTGGATTCACGACCCGTGAGCAAAGCCTAGTAGTGATAATCTCCTACAAGGGTTACTCCTCACCTAAGCGCTCATGCAATGATTAAACACACACACACATTCAAGTAAAAATATGCACATTCCTACTCGAATGTTTACATTCCATGGATGAGAATGTGACTCACCCTATCCCATGTCCCGAGTCCTCACCAACTCCCTCACATAATGCCAAAACCTATGTGTGAACAACCGTCATTTTCCATGACATCCAATGATCATTTCTTTAACTCATTACATTTTATATTCATATTTTCATTCACAATCTTGCGCCTTTTTGTGGGTAGTGGATTTTTGGTGTTGCACCATGGGCTCCACAAACCCAAATAATTTTACGGCCTTTCACCGCTGGGGACTATGTATGATGGGTCTTTCACCCTAAGGGGAATCTATCCCAACTTGCTGATACCCAGCGCATGTCTTTTACTATTTTTGTATTCCATGCAACTCATTTGGACGTTGTCCCATTAACCGAGCCCACCCAATCCAATACCAAATGCAGTGTCGATTAATAACCATGTACCCACAACACACCATCGAACACCAAACACATTGTCGATCTCTACCCTGCACTCACACCCATGTTATGCGATGTTCTAGTGCATATGCAATGCAATTATGCCACTGCAATTTCTCATGTTACAAGTATGATGCACACTACATGAATCATTCTCATCAATTGTACTTCATGTCAATTACCATGCAAACATATATCGCCAGCATAAAAGTTCCATATATTTCATGCCAATATATATATATATATATATATATATATATATATATATATATATATATATATATATATATATATATATATACACACAAATATCATATCAAGCATATTAGCATCATTCAATCCACGACTAAACAAATGATGTCATACAACCTTCCTTAGGCTAACTCATGGTAATTCCTACCCAACACAATAGCTTACAACATGCCATGCAATGGTCATGTCAAAACCTAGCTATGTACATCGACACAACCAAGCAACCTACACACTTGGTGCAAAACATAGAATTCAGAAAAGTTATGATCACTTATTGTCCACCACAGACACATGGATGAAATCTTGACTCATTGGGCTTTCCATAGAGTCTAAGAACACCAGAAATGGAGTTCGGATGAAGAAGTTATGACCGCCAGCTGGAAGCTCACATGAACCAGTCGGTCGAATTCTAGCCGGTCGATTCAACCCACGACCTCTCAACGACTAGCCCGGCCACCCTTCCACTTAGACTGCCTGTGCAAACAAACCATAACTTGTTCTATAGAGGTCCGATTTGGGTAATTCAAAAGCCTAACATCAAGTTCATTGACGTGGCTACAATTTACCAGGAGAACTCACTACCAAATTCCCTTTATTTCCTACCCAAAAACTAGTCCTAAAGTCCAGCTAATGTGTAGATCAAACTAGTAGAAGCCCCATGGTTCTAAAATGCAACCAACCTCAAGACACAACCACACATTCCTTAGCGTAGAAAATAACCAAAAAGAGGTGGTAAGACACCTTCAGCTTCTGTCTAAACCCCGTCTCGGTCTCTATTTGCGTACTTCTTGTCACGAGGAAGGACATTCCCTCTTGCTTCGCTAGAAACCGACGGTCCGATCGTCGAAAAATCTAGAGAGAAGGTAGAGTCTCTCCCTCTACATTCTCATTCTCTCCTTTTTCCCTCCTTTTCTTCCCTCCTTTTCTTCCCTCTTCCTACCGAATTGTTTGATCAAAAGTCAAGCCGTAAGGTCCTTCGCTACATGTCATCCCCCCCCATTGGCCTCCTTCTCTGATTACTCCTTATCACTTTATCCATCTACCTTGGATTTCTTTTCAATCATGTGTTGCCACATGTCTCTTATGGGTCCCACTTAGGCTTTTTGTTTGACTTACCCTGTACTTGATATGTGGCAATATGTGAACCACTCATTACATGCCAAGTGTCCCCAGACTTAAAAACGGAAATTCACCGTCTGAATTCAATGAAATTCAGACGCAGAGCCTGCATTTCACTTGCATTTGATTCTAACAGTGAAGTCCGTTTTATCATCCGAGATCTAGAAAATTTCATATTTTCCCACCGAAATTACCTGCTGACTTTTTAATTAAAATGGAATTTTCTTGCCTACTACCACTATTATTTTCGTGTTTCAAATAAATTTTTTAACGTGAACAATATTTATCCATAATATTTGGTTTTAATCTTTATATAAATTTTAAAATTATTATAAAACAATAAGAATATGCTATAAAAAATCATAAATTCTCCAAACAAGTTATTATAGAAAACTAAAAGGTAAGAATATAAATCAAAATGTCAAATATGATGAAACTAAAATCATTATAAAGATTCCTGAAAAAAAATGATTATAAAGATAAGTATAAATATATTGATATTTTTTATTCATAAAAACATGCGTATTTAAAATAAATAAAAAATATTATATTCTTAATTTTATTTATATGTAAAAATTATATGTTTTAGTATTTTATAATTTTAACAATTATTAGATTATATTTTTTCATATACATCTTTAAAAAAAGTAATGTACAATTAGGAATCCTGGATTTCATTTAGGTTCGACCCAATTTAGCAACAATTATTTCTACCACTTTCTTAGACTTGTACATCCCACAAACAAATCTTGACAACTTAACAAGTCTTGATTCCTAAATAAAAAATTAAAAAAAAAAACAAATCTTGATTTCGTTAAATTATCTACCACAAACAAGTCATTAAATATTATAATTTATAAGTAACCATTACTTTGAAATCGACTTTGTGTCATTTTAATGAAGTAATCCAAAGAATTCGTGAAATTCAAAACCAAATATTTCTAAATCCTTTTTTGACTCTACAATACGAATATATGATTCTAATAACAATAAAAAAACTAACAATTCAAATAAAAAAAATCATATTTTATTACAATAACTACAATATGAATATATAATTTTAAAATCAGAATTTTTTTTAAAAAAATCAAAATAAAAAATAAAAAATTCAATATTAGCTATGAAAATTTTTCATATTCAAAAAACTAGAATGCAAATAAATCTAGGGTTAAACTTTTGCCTTTAAAAATCTTATTCGTTTTATTCAATTAAAAAATCGTTTTAAATCTTTTTGAAAAGCGTTGAAGAATTTTGAAGGATTGGTATTTACACTCCTTCTAGAAAAGTTATTAAAAGTCATTAAAAGTAATTAAAAGTATAATGTCTATGAAAGTCAATGACCTTTTTAATACCGTTATACTTTTAAAGAATCTATAAAAGTTGTAAATGAATACACCTTAACTTTTATATGTTGGAGTAAAATCAAATATATGGGCTGATATATTAAATAAATGTGAATTATAGGCTATCAAATAAATAGTTAATTAAAAGTGATTAATTTAGTTTTGGGGCTTTAATTAATATATTGTAAAGTGTGGGCATAAATGTGGGAGATCAAGCTTAATTTCTTCACTCGTTAAAATAAATTACGAACACCAGACTGCTCATATACAAACAATAACTCCATTATAAATAAGGGGACATTGCCCCAGATCACACAGCGTTTTCTTTTTTCCTCGATTCCATCAGAAGAGAGAAATATTGCATTTAAAACTAAGTAGATCCGGGAAGATCATAAAGCCCATCTCGCATTCGCATACGTAAGACATAAAAGCTTTCGCACTCGATTCAAATATCTCAATATTTTGTTATGGATTCAGGTACGCTTCCACAAATCTTGTATTTTGATTCTTGATGATTCAATATGAATGTTCCTGTTTGTGTGATGGTTTTCACATAATTCTTTTTTAAATCTCTCATTTGGTATTAGAGCGGTTTCATGTTGAATTGTTGAGAATATGTTAGAAAATGATTTTTTATTTATTTATTTTGAGGCTGAAAATATTTATTTATTTATTATTATTATTATTATTATTATTTTCCCCTTGATCCCGACTGTAAATGCTCCAGCCCGAATTCTTGTCCCTGAAGGACAATTAGAGCATGGATTCATGTCCCCGGGCTGACAATTAGAAATGAGTCTCAAACTACGCCAGCGTGAGACCTATTTATTCAGCGATGTTCCTCCCCGCAAGAGGAGAACAACGGAAGATCGTACCTCGAAGAGGTACATGATAAAATAATAATAATAATAATAGTCAAGGCCAACTGGATGTTTTAGTTGGTGATTTAAATATAAATATGTTATCGTTACAGTGTATTTACGAAAATTTACATTCAAATATAGGTGTTTATATATATATATATATATATATATATATATATATATATATATATATATATATATATATATATATTGAGATAAGTTAATTAACACAATATGTCACCAAAGTGACCACTTTTGTGCAAATTAATTTTATTTCAAAATATAACAAGATTATGTGCTTGTAACTTATGTGAATATTAATTGGCCCAAAGAAAATTAATATTTAACAGAATTGCAGATGTACACTCGTGGTAATAAACGCTATGATAATTATTTGCTCTTACATATGAATAATAAATTGGCCCAAAGGAAGATTTATCATTCGATATGTTCTATTATCGTATTTGATTGTTACACCAAGATATCACTTGTAAGTTAATATTTTATCCAAAGATAAAATATAATAGAAAGTGTCTGACATTCGAGACGGGGTTTGCCTTATTTGAATTTATTTTCAGTTTTTCATCTTATGTGAGTTTGTTTTGTTTGTTTATTGCTCCTCGATTCGCCTTACTAGTCTCTCGCTTTCAACATTACCACAAAGATTAATTCTATTCCTATGCTAAATGGCACAAACTTCAAGACATGGCATAAGAACCTCCAAATAGTTCTCGGTGTCATGACTGACTCATATATGGTTTCTTCTCCTGCACCTCTTACTGTTGAAAGTTCCTCTGATGAAAAGAGGGATATTGAAAGGTGGGAGAAGTCAAATCGCATGCCGATGATCATTAAGAAGGCCATTCAAAAGCATTCAAAGGGGCAATAATATCCAAAATGATAAAGATGTACCTAAAGAGTTCCTAGAAGAAATTAAGAATAGATTCAAGAGGAAAAGTCCGAAACAAGTACACTTTTTGGAAAATCTCATCTCAATGAGATATAAAGGTAACGGGAACATTAGGGAGTACGCAGGAAATGTCTCATCTTGCTTCAAAGTTAAGAGCACATAAACTTGATCTCTCCGAGGATTTGCTTGTGCATTTGGTTTTGATATCTCTTCCTGACACACCAGTCAATTTAAGGTGAGCTACAATTGCCAAGCGAGGATCGGGTTCTTAATGAGCTCATCTCACATCAGGTGCAAGAAGAGGAAAGGTTGAAGCAAGAAAAGATAGAAAGTGCTCATTCGACCGGTACTTCCAAGGATGGGGCGGGAAGAAAAGAAAGAAGGATAAAGAAGTCACAGAGGTTCCATATCAAAAGAAACAACATTAAGAAAAAAAGGGTTGATGGTTGTTTCTTCCGTGGAGTCGTGGGATTATAAGAAGAAGAAATACCAACTATCATGTCATGCAAAGAAAGGTACACTTCTTAATCTAGCTGCCTGTTTCCGAGGTTAATTTGACTTCGCACCTAAACACACTCGTGGATAGATTCCGTGCAAACCACTCATCGCTGTGTCCATGCAGGGTTGCTTGAGCTGCCGAACCAATGACGGTGAAAGATACACCAGAGCGGTATGGCAAGAAGGTCAAGTCAGGCAATCGGGATATTATTTAGGTTAGTTATTAAAACTGGGTACTTATTTGGATTTGAATGAGACATATGTTGTACCGGGCCCTTTCGACGAATTTGCTTTTATTTCCACATCGGGACAAATCTGGTTATACTGTTCTTTGGAAATACAAATTTAGTCTTTTTCGTAATTCAAATTTATTATAATGTTCTTTATCTTATGTAGATAACTCCTTTATATGCTTGATATAGTTGCTTCATATCATGAAACCTTGCAATTAAGCACTCAAGGTGTTAAAAGAAAATTAACCGATGAGAAATCCTCACTATGGCATAAGAGATTAGGTCACACTTCAAAAGGAGAATTGAAAGGCTTCAGGTCGATGGACTGATTCCCTTGATTTTGGCAGATTATGAAATTTGCACAAATTGCATAAAGGAACAACAAACACAAGGAGATTCGTACCAACAGTGGCTATAGATGTCTTACAACCGACATACAGATATCAGGGCCATTTCCTATGGTTTCATGGAATGGCCAACAATATTTTATCACGTTTATACACGATTTTTCACGTTATGGCTACTTATCTCATTCATGAAAAGTCTCAATCACTGGACGTGTTCAAATCGTTCAAAGTTGAAGTTGAAAATCAACTCAACAAAAGGATTAAAAACGCCGATTCGGACGTGGTGGTGAATACTATGGAAAGTATGACGACCAGGAACAAACGCCCGGACCATTTGCTCAATTCCTAGAGGAGTGCGGTATCGTCCCACAGTACACCATGCCAGTTCTCCAAGCATGAATGGTGTTGCTGAAAGGCGAAACAGAACGCTCAAAGACATGGTAAGAAGTATGATTAGTCATTCTAACTTGCCAATATCACTCTAGGGTGAAGCATTAAAGACTGCAACATATATCCTTAACAGAGTACCAACTAAAACCCCTTATGAACTTTGGACTGGCAAGAAGCCTAGTCTAAAGCACTTACACATTTGGGATGTCCATTAAGCAAAGGCCTACAGCCACATGAAAAGAAATTGATTCAAGAACTGTTGCTTTATTTTACTGATACTCAAAGATCCAAGGGTTACAAATTCTATGATCCTACTACTAAATCAATTTTAGACTCCAGGAAATGCTCGATCTTTTCGAGATGTTGAGTTTGATGGGAGAAATAAGGATAGGGATTTTGCTTTTGAAGAGGAATATGTTGATATTCCCACAGCTGTCATTGACATTGATCAGGCTCCTATACCTGACATTGTTCAAGATGCAGATCCAAATCAAAACAATATCCAAGAACCTACGCCATTAAGGAGATCCACTAGAGAAAGGAGAAGTGCATTGCAAGATGATTACATTGTATTTCTTCAAGAACATGAGTTTGACATTAGTGCGGTGGAAGATGATCCAATCAACTTTCGCCAAGCCCTGGAAAGTTCTAAATCAAGAGGATGACGCCATGAATGAAGAGATCAAGTCCATGAAGGACGATGATGCTCGGGATCTTGTCCCATCATTACTAAAAGGAACCTAATGCTGCAAATGGATATTTAAACCAAGAGGATTCGGAAGGTGACGTGGAGATACAGCCCGGCTTTGTTGCGTACGTTATACACAAAAGGAAGGCATCATCGATTATAAAGAGACTTTCCAGCCGCAACGAAAAGTACCTTTGTGAATACAATGGCACTTGTACACTTTGACTCGAAGCTTTATCGATGGATGTTAAGACTGCATTTCTCAATGGGTGACATTGATGAAACAATCTATATGGTGCAACTAGAAAAATTTTTTGTGTCGAGATATAAAAGAGGATGGTTCAGAAGTTAAAGAAATTCCATTTCCATGGGCCATGTTTTGGTCAATGGTATTATGTTTATCAGTTATCATTTGGTCTGGGCTTTAGATGAAGATGGCTGATGACTCAGATATACCTATAAGTTCAAAGGGGGAGTAAGCATATTTACTTGGTTTTATATGCGCTGATGACATATTGCTTAAGCCACCAACGATATAGGCATATGCCATGAAACCAAGAGAGATTTCATCAAAGAAATTTGAGATGAAAAGATCGTGATGCTTCTTTTTGTGTTAGGTATATGCATACACGGATCGATCTCTGGAATACTTGGTTTATCACAAAAGAGCAATATTGAGAAAATTCTTAAAAGGTTTGGCATGCATGATTCAAACCAGGTGACACCCCTGTGGCTAAGGGAGACAAATTTAGTCTCAAGCACGTCCCAAGAATACCTGAGATTCAGAGATGCAACGCATTCCCATGCGCCAAGAATAGGAAGTCCGACGATGTTCAAGCATGCACGCATCCCGATGTTGCGACATTGCTGGTATGTTAAGTGATATTTAAGCAATCCCGAAAGGATCATTGATAGTAGCTAAGCGTGTCATGAGGTACGACAGAATAAGATCACATGCTCACTTATCGAAAGTTAGGACCGCTTAGAGATCACGGGATATTCCTGATCTGATTTTGTCGATGCCGAGATAGCATGAAATTCCACTGAAGAGATCACTACTGGCCGGAGGTGCTATATCTTGGAAGAGTGTTAAATAAATATTGTAGCTTCTTCCAATTAGCGTGGTAGTTGTTTCGTGTATTTGAGTCATGAGGCATCCAATAATGGAATATGGTTGCTAAATTTTGTCACTGGTCAGATATTAGTGGATGGCATTGAAATACCACTGGTTATTTTAGACAATAATGTAAGACCGAGAAAATCTAATTTTTCAAAAAGGGCAAAATCGTAATTTCGGTCCAAAATCCGAAATTTATTCTCTAGATCTCGATGACGAAAAACGATTTCACCGTTGGAATCAAGCCTCGCACTCCAATAACATTTAATTACTTCGATTCCGTGACACTGAATTTACATCGCTTTTCGAGGCATCAGTTTCTGATGTTTAAAATGACTTGAGATGTGACAAAAGTGACATATAACATGTTCTCATGTTACACATGTTGCATGAGTAGAGAGATGATGAAAATGGACGGCCGAGAGTGTGCCAAATGTCGAAAATCCAAAGCTTGAGGACGTAGATGGAATTAATAGAATTCTTAATGAGAAAAAGACAAAACGGAATAGTGGTCTTCTCCATTTGAAAAGAAGAAAAATAGAACATGCAGGGGGGAGATGCAGTAAGGTGAAAATGGTGATTTTAGTGAGAGAACATCCAACTTCTCTCTAGATTTGTAGGCGATCCGATCGTTGAAATCCTTCGGGGCAAGAAGGAAAGCTGCTCTACGCATTGAGGCCTACGTGTGGGCTCTGGTTTTAAGGAGTTTCGACAAACCCCATGAGGTAGGGGATTTATCCTACTTGGGTTTTACACTTTATTTAAGTGTTTTATAATGTTTCGGTTGGATTGAGACCTTGAACGACCGTTTGATCGGTCCCAAAACTTGAGACCGAATTGTTTGAATTTATGGAACCCAAATTTACAGTCTGTGACTGCTCACGGACTGTTTGGGTGGCTATCAAAACTTATGCCATGGATTGTGTTGTGATATGATAAGGTTTAAATGACTATGAAATTCGGTTCACAAAGTGAACCGATGATTAGACTGTCGAACAAGAACTCAAGGGTTTCACCGTCATATAAATGTTCACAAAATATTTTTGTGAAATAATGTGTTTGTTTAGTAATTCAACCTAATTGCTCGTGGTTGTTAATTAGCCCACGTGAGCTAATTTTTGGTGTAATGGAATGTGAAATTGCATAACATGTTTGTGTGATTTAAATTATGTGAATATATGCATGATTATATATTTGTATGTGTTATATAAATTGTATTGTAATTGGCATCATGCATTCCATATGCACTGGGGCACCCTAGAACGATAGGAGTGAGTGCATGAGGTGGTTTATTGAGAGAGTGGTTTCGGAGGGTTGACTAATAATAATAATTATCGGAGGGTAGTCCATATAAAATATCAATCGTCGGAGTCGGCCCAATTGATATACATCGGAGGGTTGTCTACTAAATACAATACTCCAGCCTGGCCCATTACTTATATCGAGGGTTGTCTATAATTAAAAACAAATACCTTTGTTTTGAAAATAATGTTTACAATGCGGGCTTAGTAAGTGAGAGTAGCCGTAGAGGACTGCATGAGTTGATCGCGTAGACATTCAAGAGGATCACGATTTACTTGAATGTATGTTTTCACTGAGTATCGCATATTCACTTAGTGAGAGTAACCCATTTAGGTGATTCCACTACTGAAGCGATAGCTCACACTCATCGAGGGATATTATTTCGTGCATGTGGAAAGCACACAGGACTCGTCATCTTGCAGGTCAAGTTTTTGTATTAAGTTTCAAGTTGTGGCTGGTATTATGATGTAGTACATGTATTAGAATTCTAGAATTTTAATATATGTTGTATAAGAGTAAATTTTTAACTCTTGGAACTATTGTATATAGTTGGGATTTATTTGGATGAATATTGGTTTATGGGCCCAAGTGGCCGTTTTCACTCATATATTGTTATATTGGATTGTTTGGGACAGGTTTGTATATGGGTAGAGCTCTCCGTACAAAGGAGACTCTGCCCGATTTTCGTGAGAGATGTTTGGTTAACCGACATTCACGAGTGTTTCCGCGGGTTGACGGGTAGTCAACGGATCCCTGGGAGATGGGGCGTCACAGCTTGGTATCAGAGCCTAGGTATACGGCTACCTAGGGCTTAAGGGATTCTGGCCAGCCATAGTCTGAGGGCGCAAGAACATCACCACTAGGTGTGGTTCGATGTTGAGTTTAGGTATGAGATTACATAGGAAATCACGGGGCAAAACTAGGACACTGCATGCATGTGTTTGGTGTGTTTTGTGTGATTTGATGAAATGTTGTGTGAATGGTGTACATAACATGATTTGTTATGTTAGAGGATTGTGTATTAGTGGATTAGCACATAGAAAAAACATGATGTGTCGGGAAATTTTAAGTTTTTATAGCGTGGTAAAACTCGGAAGGAAAAGTAAAGAAAATAAATTTTAATAAAATTATTTGGGTTATTGATAATGGAAAAATGTGTATATATGTTTTTGGGTATTTTCCAGTAGCTGGAAAGAAATGAAAAAAAAAAAGGGTGTGAAAAACGAAAAAAAAAAATGGTGCAGACACTAAATGGCCACGCCCACTTGAAAGACATAAGGCGGCGCGCATGCAGGCGAAGGCGCTCGCACGCTGGCACCGGGGGCGAGCGAGGGGCGCAAGCGCGCTGGTACCTGAGGCGCAGCCGACACCTGGTGCAGTGCTAGCGGCACAAATAAGGTAGATACGCATGCTATAGACACGGTACACGTGACGCGCTAGCGTGCTCGCACTGGGCTTGTCGGTCGGCTGTGTGCACATTGTGCATTGACCAGCTTTTGACTCTGCAGATCAAGCTTCGAGTCATCGCTTGGACACTGCTCACCAAATTTTTCAAAATAAAATAAAATGAATGAAATAAAATTTTTTGAAAAAAAAATAAAATGAGACAAAATTTTGAAAATAAATTCTTTAAAATTTTTTTTTTTAAAATAAAAAAATTGATTTGACATAACTTAATTTTCGCAGACAGCGTAAATGCGGGGACATAGAATATGAACTGTATATTCTGAGTATGAATAGTGTCTCGGAGCTGTGTTTATGCCTTAGAGATACTGCATTGTATTTAACTTGCCATTTGACATGTGTAGATGGCTAGTGGAGGACGAGGACGTAGAGGTCGTTCACGGGGTACTGGTCAGGCACCACCGACATTTGACCAGCCACCAGTATTTAATCAGCAGCTCTCAGAGGCCATAGGTATCGCAGCAGCTAGCCTATAGCACAGCCGGTATAAGAGTAGTCAGAGGTCCTAGTAACCTCCAGTGTTTAGGCGCATCATCCTCCGACATTCATGTGGGGAGGAGATCCTCGCGGGTGGCGTGCACCATTGAAGTTTGGTGCATCGAGAAGGTGTTGGGAGGCCGCGGAGATTACCTCCGACGCGACCGTGATCAGGTCCACTAGAGGCGAGGCCCACAAAGTGGAGATGGGCAAGGACTCCTAGCTGCACTTAGAGGCTAAGTGACATGGGCAAGAAGCCTTCGTGAGTCGTTCATGGGTACTAGAGGAACTCATGTAGGCATGAGAAGGCCTCGGGAGTTCCTAGAGCCGGCTGTGGGGCGATGACTGTGATGGATTATGTGGCTAGGTTCATAAGCTAGCCCGATTTGCTAATGATTACGTGGCCACGGACATGGCCAAGGTTAGGAGATTTGAGAATGGGCTGAAGTTGTCCATTCAGGCCAGGATAGTAGGACTTTGTCTACAGGATATGGACTCCATGGTTTGGACAGCCCTGACCATAGATAGAGAGATCGAGGATGCCAGAGCACTCTGACGCGGTGTTGGTGAGTAAGAGGAAGGACAGTCAGTCTTCTTCCAGTTCAGGAAAGAGGTAGAGAGCTTCTAGTTCACGAGGGTCCCAGAGTCGCGGCCATCCGGGCCAGGGACAGATGAGAGTTGCCGGTCAGGCGGGGCAGATGGTGTGCTACCATTGTCACACTCGACATGAGGAGGGATCACTCTAGAGACGTGGATCCCAGGTTTCGGACAACGCAAATTCCGCCACGGTAGGACAGAGAGGATACACAAAGACGCTCCTCCACAACCCAGATAGGCCGAGGAGCTGGGCCAGCTTTAGGAGCTACACGGGCACCTCCCATTTCACAGGCAGGCTCGAGAGGCCAGAGTATGTGGATGTTTTTCTAGATGACACGGATTACCTCTCCGCATAGGGATAGACTTAGATCGAAGGCACTTGATATTTCGCCATTCTATGACTGCATAGATGGCACCCGCTTGAGCTGCGTGAACTCGTGAGTCTAGTTACTGTGAGCCACCTGGACAAGGGGTTCATTAGGACCGTGAGCACTTCACCATGGAGCGCTCGGGTTTTGTTTGAGAAGAAGAAGGACAAAGACCTTCGACCGTGTATTGATTAATGATAGCTGAACAGGTATTACGATCAAGAACCTGCACTGGCCAATGAGGGGATTGACGATTTGTTTGATCAGTTGAGAGGAGCGCGAGTCTACCCCAAGATAGACCTTCGCACTAGTTACCATCAGTTGAGGGTTAGGAAGATAGATATCCTTAAGACGACGCTAGGACGCCAAGCATGGGCACTTTCAGTTTATGGTGATGTTCCTCGATCGACGAACGCGCCACAGAAGATTCATAGATCTCATGCATAGGTATTCCAACCCTATTTGGATCAAGCTTGTCGAAGTCTTCTGGATGAGATTTCTTGATCTACCCAAGTCGCAGTGGAGCATGAGTATCATGAGTGATTGTATTACAGCTTGTCGAGAGACCATCACCGTATAAGTCTGCATGTGAGTTTCGCCATCGAGGGCGAGATTGGACACTGTGGTGCCTGCATCAGGGTGTACAATGAACCCAGAGAAGGTTGAGGCCGTGGATGAGTTGGGGAGAGGCCGGGCCACCGATACGCAGCTGGATTACTGGGTACTACAGAGATTCACTGAGGATTTCTCCATAGCAGCACCTATGACGTGAGGTCAATTCTAAGGAGGTCGTATGCCTTGATCGTGATGACCTATGTGAGGAGGCATTCCAAGAGAGATGAAGAGGAGACTTACTCAAATTCTCCTATCTTGATAGTCCCTAGACAGGGACAAAGGGCAATACGTTGCATTGTGATGCCTCGAGGGCTGGATTGGGATGTGTTTTGATGCAATCCGGGAAGGTAGTAGCTTATGGTTCCCGTCAGTTGAAGAATCATGAGCAAAATTACCCCACACACGACATGGAGTTGGCAGCCGTAGTCTTCGCCTTGAAGATTTGGCGCCACTACGTATACAACTAGGAGTTCGAGGTGTACTGCACCATAAAGTCTAAGATTATCAGTGGGACCCACACAGCAAACGTAGATGGATGGAGTTCCTAGAGATTATGACTTCACTTTGCATTACCATCCCGGGCAAATGTGGTGGCGATGCACCAAATGTGAAGTCACGAGGAGCTGCTTGGCTAGTATGGGCTCGAGAGCGGTAAATGCCGAGACCGTGGGACGCTTTAGGGCTACATTACAAAGGGAGTGCATCGGGCATGTCACTGGGAGTTTAGTGGTTACACCGCCTCGTTGAGCAGAGTGGATTGAGTCCTAGTGGGCAGACGTAGAGATAGTGTCCACGTGACCGGGTACGCCAGTACAGACGAGGGTCGACCATCCACACGGATGGTAGTTTTCTGCATAGAGACCCGGTAGTGGTTCCCCAAATGATCGATTTGAGAGGAGATTCGTGGAGTTTCACCGCTTCTCGATTTGCCATGCATCTCAGTGTGGAATAAGATGTACCAAGATCTTCGCCGCCGCATATTGGAGCCGGAATGAAGAGACACGGGACTTTGTTCATCTACGTCTCACGTCGCCAGTTAAGGTTAAACACCGTGGCCGCCAGAGCTACCCGTCATCGATAAATACGAGCTGAGCACGTCACGATGGACTTTGTGACCCACTTGCCATGGACGCAGCAGAAGCATGATGCGGTATGGGTGATAGTGACCTGGTCACTAAGTTCAAGACATTTTCTAGCCGCTGATTTAATCTTCACATCGAGAGATCTCCATTCATTGTATATTCGAGAGATAGTCCAACTATATGGAGTACCAATATCCATAGTGCCTGGGATAAAGGACCCGAGGTTTACTTCGGCACTTGAAGAGTTTCCAAAGGCAGTGGGCACACAACCTGACGATGAGCACAACTTCTTCCACCTCACGTATCGGCCACCAGAGACTATACAGTGTTGGGAGACATGCCGCGAGCATGCGTCCTGGATCATCACGGTAGTTGGGAAGAGCACTTGCCTTTAGTGGAATTCGCCTACAACAACAGTTACCAGGTAAGTATACAGATGGCACCATATGAGGCATTGTATGGGAGACCATGTAGGTCACCATTATGTTGGACCGAGGTGGGAGAGAGTTCTGTCACTGGTCCTGATCTGATTAGAGACACCTTGGAGAAGGTGAGCTTGATACGACAACGTCTTCTCAATGACCGCAGCTTCCAGAGGGAAGGGCCATGCGTATGTGCGACGTCGACCCTTAGAGTTCGAGGTTGGGGGATCACGTCTTATGAAGGTGATGCCTAATAGAGGAGGGTTAGGGTTCCGGCAAGCGGTGGAAGCTATCACTGAGGTTTATTGGCCTTCAGATACTCGAGAGGATAGCACTATAACAGATTTACATGCTACCGCCCAAAGATGTCGTGTGTCCACGAGGTGTTTCACACTCCATGCTCCCATATACACCGATCCAAACATGTAGTGGATTGTATCGTGATCGAGGTGTATTAATCCACTTCGACCTTCTATGAGACCAAGAGATGCATTTTGGATAGCCGTGATAAGGTTTTACGACGCAAGACCATGAGGCTAATGAGGGTGCTATGGCGGCACTATGGAGTGGAGGAGTCCACGTGGGAGCGCGAGGATACGATGCAGGCCACATATCCCTTCTTGTTTAGGGATGAAGGTACGTGATTAGTCATTTAATAATTAAATGACGAGTTTACATGCATGGTAGAGGCACGCACATGCATGTGAGTGATGTGATTGTCCAGAATTTCGGGACAATATTCCTTTTAAGGAGGGGAGATTGTAAGACCCGAGAAAATCTAATTTTCTTAAAAAGGGCAAAATCGTACTTCGTCAAAACTAAATTTATTCTTCTAGGATTCGATGACTAAACGGATTTCGCCGTTGGAATCGTCTTACGAAATCTAGCTAACACGTCGAATCGTCTGATTTCAGACAATGGACTTACATCGCTGAGGCATCGAGTTTTGGATGCCGAAAAACGACTTGAGATGTGACAAAAGTCACATATAACATGTTCTCATGTTACACATGTTGCATGAGTAGAGAGATGATGAAAATGGACGGCCGAGAGTATGCCAAATGTCAAAAATCCAAAGCTTGAGGACGTAGATGGAATTAATAGAATTCTTAATGGGAAAAAGACAAAACGGAATAATGATCTTCTCCATTTGAAAAGGAGAAAAACAGAACGTGCAGGGGGGAGATGCAGTAAGGTGAAAATGGTGATTTTAGTGAGAGAACATCCAACTTCTCTCTAGATTTGTAGGTGATCCAATCGTCGAAATCCTTCGGGGCAAGAAGGAAAGTTGTTCTACGCATCGAGGCCTACGTGTGGGCTCCGATTTTAAGGAGTTTTGACAAACTCCGTGAGGTAGGGGATTTATCTTACTTGGGTTTTACACTTTATTTAAGTGTTTTATAATGTTTCGGTTGGATTGAGGCCTTGAACGGCCGTTTGATCGGTCCCAAAACTTGAGACTGAATTGTTTGAATTTATGGAACCCAAATTTACAGTCCGTGACTGCTCACGAACTATTTGGGTGGCTAATTGTGTAACTTATGCCATGGATTGTGTTGTGATATGCATAAGGCCGGAAATGACCATGAAATTCGGGTTCACAAAGTGAACCGATGATTGGTGAATTGCCGGGAACAGTAACCCGAGGGTTTCACTGTTCATATAAATAGTGTTCACAAAATATTTTTGTGAAATAATGTGTTTTGTCGAGTAATTCAAATCGAATTCCGTTTGCGGGTTGTTAATTAGCCCACATGAGCTAATTTTTGTGTAATGGAATGTGAAATTGCATAACATGTTTGTGTGTGATTTAAATTATGTGAATATATGCATGATTATATTTGCATGTGTTATATAAATTGTATTGGAATCTGACATCATGCATTCCATATGCACTGGGCACCCTAGAAACGAAAGGAGGAGTGCATGAGGTGGTTTATCGAGAGAGTGGTTTCGAGTATTGAATTAATAATAATACTATCGGAGGGTAGAAGTCCATATAAATATCAATCGTCTGAGAGTCGGTCTCAATTGATATACACGAGGGTTCTACTAAACAAAATACTCCGAGTCGGTCCATTACTTATATCTGAGGGTTGTCCATAATTAAAACAAATAATTCCTTTGTTTTGAAATAATGTTTCATACGTGGCTTAGGCAAGTGCGAGGGAGCTCTGAGGACTCGGTATGAGTCGATCATGTAGACATTCAAGCAGGATCACGCATTTACTTGAATCTATGTTTTCATTGGAGCATTGCATATGCACTCAGGAGAGTAACCCATTTAGGTGATTCCACCATCACATAGCTCACAATCGTCGAGGGATATTATTTTCAGGTACAGGGAGCGCGCGAGGGGATGGTTCGTCCTAGAGGTTGTTTTAGAAGAGTTTCAAGCCAGGCTTTGGTATTAAGTGATGTAGTACTATGTATTAGAATTCTAGAATTTTATTATATGTTGTATAAGAGTAAATTTTAACTCTTGGAACTATTGTATATAGTTGGGATTTATTTGATGAATATTGGCTTATGGGCTCAAGTGGGCCGTTTTCACTCATATATTGTTATATTGGATTGTTTGGGACAAGTTTGTATATGGGTAGAGCTCTCCGTACAAAAGAGACTTTGCCCGATTTTCGTGAGAGATGTCTGGTCAATCGACATTCACGAGTGTTTCCGAGGGTTGACGGGTAGTCAACGGACCCCCGGGAGATGGGGCGTCATAACAAGAAGGTTTGAAAGTGGCTAAAGAGGCTTTATATAAAATAAGAGAAAGTGTTAAATATGTGAAGGCTTCGAAGGGGAGGTTAAAACAATTTCATAAATGTGCTCGATAAGTGCATTTTAGATGATATTGGTAATTTCTTGAGGTTGGATGTCAACTAGATGGAATGCTACTAGCATGATGCTGAAAGGCTATTGGCACCGGCCGTGCTTTCAATAGTTTGAGTTCAATGATAGAAGTTATACGCTTTGTCCATCCAACGAAGAGTGGTTATGAGAAGATGTGGTGCTTTCGCCCCATTCTATCAGATTACCAACTTGATATCTAGATCATCTAACCCCACCTCCAATTTGTACTTCCTACTGTTTATAGTATAAGAAATTGAATGAAAACTCAGATAATGAAGATGGGGTGATCAAAGATATGGCAGCAAGGATGAAGGTAAAATTTGATAAGTACTGGAGCGAGTATTCTGTCACTCTTACACTTGGATGTGTTCTTGATCCTCGTTCTAAGTTGAACGTTTTGAGCTTTTTCTATAAGAGACTTTATCCATATGACCATAAAGAGAAAGTGAATAGAGTGAAGGAGGCCTTGTATAAACTATTTGTCGAATATACAAAGTATGGGGCCACATCAAGCTCAATTGCTTCATTTCAAACTAGGTCATCATCAATGACCATGGGTGCTTATTCACAACAACGTCCTCTCAAAGGAAAAGTGAACAAGCTCAACATCATCAATGACATCTACTTGATGTAAGTTTGATTATTATAATTTTATTAATTATTTTTCTTGTTATTCTTTCAAGTATCTAGTATAATGATGATTTTGTTTATGTGTTGGTCGCTTGTATTATTTTAGGAGTATCACATGGAAATGAGTCAAATGACTTGAACATGTCCAATTTCAACTTGATATACTTGGATGAAGGAATATGTTGGAAATGACTCGACGTGCTAGAATATTGGAAGCAATAAAAAGATCGATTCCCTGAACTTGCAATTATGGCTGGTTACATTTTAAGCAGTCCAATCACAACAGCAAAGAGCTTCTGCACTTCTTCAAGATTGTGAACATAATAATAAGTATAGAAATTTTTTTGCTCCCAAAACTGTGCAAGCCCTTATTTGTACTGTGAATTGGCTCTATTGATTTTAAAGAATTGACCTTTCTGCAAAAATTGTTATTCCCCAACTTTTTGTTTTTTTTGTTTCTTACTTACAACTTACAAAATAAGCATTTTTGTTTTGTGAATTGTAGATGTGTAGGAAGTAGAGGATATTCGGACATTCAAGGAAGATCTAAATATTGTTGTTGATGATGATCTTGTCTCCATTGAGAATGATTTTTAGATTTATAATTTAATGATTATTTTTGATAGGAGTATGTTGTTTTTTGTAATTTATTTGGTTTTGAATTTGTATGTTATTTGATGTTATTTGATTTTGAGATGAAAAGGCAAAAGCAGTGGTTACAAAGTACTTTTTACCTTTTAAAAACAACAACTGTGATTTACCCAAATCCCGGGGTCCATTGACTCACCCATTAATCCGCTGAACACTGTGGAATGCCTGCACCCACATCTCTCATTTAAAACGCAAGCGTAGTCTCCTTTGTACTGGGAGCTCTACTCTTACATACAAACCCGTCCCAAAACAATCCAATATAATCATAACATGAGTAAAAACGGCCACTTGGGCCCATACACAGTACTCATCAATATAAACCAACTATATACAATAGTTCCAAGAGTTAAAAGTTTACTCTTTTACAACATATATTAAAATTATAGAATTCTAATACATGTACTACATCATACAACACCAAAGCTATTAATCTCTAACTTTCTTTCCTCTCAAACTCCTGCCCAGGATGAGTCGCCTCCGCACGTTCCCTCAGACTTAAAAATAATATCCCACAAAGATGAGCTATCGCCCAGTAATGGAATCACCCTAAATGGGCTACTCTCCACCTAAGTGCATATGTAATGCTCCTATGTAAACACACATTCAAGCAACACGCATCCTACTTGAATGTCTAAATGACCAACCCATATCCCGAGTCCTCACCGACTCCCTCACACTTGCCTAAGCCATATATGAGAAAACATCTTTTTCAAAACAATTCTTGTTGTTTTCGAAACTATACTACCGAAGTATCGATAAAAATATGAGACTACCCTCCGAGGCGAATGTGTTGGAGAACCTTCCGAAACAATTACTGCCCCATCCGAAATGATCTCATTGGACCGCCTCCCAACCCCATTCTCCTCGAAATTCATCCCGTGAAATTCCTTTCAAAAACGTTGCTTTTCAATTTTTCATGTCATTCACTCACCCAATTTCTAGGCTACCCCAGTGCATATGAAATGCATTATGCCATTTCACACAATATATATATACACAACACATGCAAATATATCATCATGCATATATTTACATAATTTAAATTACACAAAGCATGTTATGCAATTTCTTAATACATTACACCAAAATTAGCTCACATGGGCTAATTTAACAAACACGAGCAATTCAATTTGAATTACTCAACCATACACAATTTCTCATAAAATTAATTCATGAACACTATTCACATGAACAGTGAAACCCTCGGTTTACTGTTCACGGCCAATCATCCAATCATTGGTTCCACTTGGTGAACTCGAATTCCATGGCCATTTCCGGCCTCATACACACCAAATCATGAATTTATTGAATAAATCATCACTCAACATGCCCAAACAATGAACTCGTCACGACCGCCAAATGGGCTCCATAACAGGGACACTTTGGTCCCAAGTTTCGATCGATCAACGGCCACCACGGCCTCAATCATCTCAAGTGATCATAAATACACTTAAACAAAGTGTAAAACTCAAGTAGGATGAACCCCTACCTCACGGAGCTTGCCTAAACTCCTAAAAACAGAGCCCACGTCAGACCTCGCCGGCAGAGCAACCTTCCTTCTTGTCCAGAGACTCACTGGCTGATCGCTCTGCAAACCTAGAGAGAGTCTCTCTCACTCTAAAACCAAATCTGCATCTCCACTACATTCCACATGTTTTTGTCTCTTGGTCTTTTGAATAAAGGAGACGATACTATTCCTTTTTGTCCTATTATCATTTAACAATTTACAAAATGACATCTATGTCCTTTCTTCTAGATTTTTGCCACTTTGCACTATCTCGGCCGTCAGTTCCCATCATTTCTTTACTCATGCAACATGTGTCACATGAGTACATGTTATATGTGACTTTTGTCACATCAAATGTTGTTTTACTAAGACTGATAATTTAGCCACTGAACGCAAGAAATTCCGACCGTCTAATTCAAAGAAATTCACGTGTTTCAGATTTCCTCGTGAGACGATTCCAACGGTGAAACTGTCATTATCCGAGATTCAGAAAATTTCGGTTTTGACCTAAATTACGATTTGCCTTTTTTTCCCAAAGTAATTGGAATTCTTTTCTCAAAGTTCACATTCTCTTCCTTAAAGGAATTTCGCCCCAAATTCTGACAATCACAACGTGTAAAATACCACACATGCATGTAAAACTAGTCTATACTTAAGTGTTAAACGACTAAAACCATCGCACTTCATCCCTAAACAAGAAGGAATGGGGTGGGCCCGCACGTGTCCCCGCGCCCCTCCCATGACTCCTCCACTCTATATGTCGCCATAGCACCTCACTAGCCCCAGCTTCGGCCTTGCGCGCTGTAAACCTGGATCACGGCTATCCAAATGAACAATCGTCCCTCCTCGGTTCCATTAGTGTTAACCTTCAATTTGGTCCTCAACTAATTACATGAGCTGGATCTCGAGAGACCCTGAGTAATGGAGACGGAATACCAGGACACCTAACATGTCGGGCGATAACGCCAACCGTACGCAATGCTGCCTACCCTCTCGAGTATCTCTAAAGTGCCCAATAAACCCGTGATGTTTTCGCATCGAACCTCGACCACTCCTCTTAGGCATCACCTTCAAGAAGACGTGATCCCCAACCCTCGAACTCTAAGGGTCGATGTCGTGACATCAAGATAACTTTCCGGGCCGGCTGGAAATGTGAGAAGATAATCGCCGATCAAGTTCACCTTCTCTGAGGTGTCTCTAATCGATCGTGACTAGTGATGGAGCTTTCCACCTCGTCCAACATAACGGGTGGGATCTACATGGCCCTACAATGCCTCATATGGCGCCATCCGTATACCGCCTCGGTAACTATCGTAGCGACCCACTAAGGCCCGCAGCTCTTCCCAAAGACAAAACCATCGTGACGTGCTCCACTTCCACTCAAACACCTCCAATCCGCTGAAGTAGCCCTCATTCGGGCTCGTGCTCGCTCTTAACCCGTCGACACGTGAGACACTGCCGCATCAAAGTCCCCTTACATGTCTCTTCATTCCGCTCCGCATCGACGACGAAGATCCCGGTACATCCGTGCCACTTGATGAATCCAGAACTCCAGAGCAAAGTGAAACTCCCGAGAATCTCCTCTCAAATCCTGGCTAACCGGGGAACCACTACCCGCCCCCATCGAAGACTACCATATGCGTGGACGGCCCAAATTCCCTCGCCACCGTACCGATCGCACCCATCCCGATGGACACTATCTCCGCCCCGCCACTCCGGACTCAATCACTGGGCCATCGCAGACAGCCGCCACTAAACCCTTAACGACCCCGAGTCCGCCTCACTCATACCTGTAGCCCAAACTATCTACGCCTCTCAAGCATCCGCCACTTTATAGCTATATTACAACACTCCTCGTGACTTCCGATCGAAAGTCACACATTTGCCTTACCAGATGGTAATGCAAAGTGAAGTCATAATCCTCTAGAAACTCCATCCATCTCATGGCCTCATATCGAGGTCCCGCCGCGTGAAAATATACTCGTAATTTTTATGGTCCGAGTAGACCTCGAACTCCTCGCCATAAGCAGTGGCGCCCAACATTCCGGCGAACCACGACCGCCAACCCATGTCAGGTGTGGGGTAATTCTGCTCATGATTCTTCAATCGACGTGCGGACCATAAGCCACTACCCTCCCGAACCCGCAGACAAACACACATCCCAAGCCTCCGCCCCAGGCATCACAATACACCAGGTACCCCCTATCCCCCGGTCTCGGGACTATCAAGATAGGAGCCGGCGGTCTCCTCTTCAACCCCGGAATGCCTCCTCGCACGGCCATCCCACCAACCACCTCATTCCGGTCACACATAGCCGCTATCCGGGAGAAATCCTCAATGAATCTCCTGTAATACCCATCCACCTTTAAGAAACTACGCATCTCGAAGACCGACCGGGTCTCTCCCCAACTCATCACGGCCCTCAACCTTTCCTGGGTCCACGACATGCCCGACAGTCACACCACGTGTCCCAAAAATCTCACCCCGAGCCAAAACTCGCATCTCATCGAACTCAAGGTACAACCGATGGTCTCAACAACTGTAATACGATCCTCAAGTGATACTCATGCTCCCACTCTGACTGGGAGTAGATCAAAATGTCATCCACGAAGACTACGACAAACTTATCTAGATAGGGTTGGAACACCCTATGCATGAGATCCATGGAACAAGGCCGGGCGTGATTCGCCAATCCAAAGGGCATCAACAGAACTCAAAGTGCCCATAATCGGTCCTAAAGGTCGTCTAGTGGATATCTATCTCCCTAACCTCTCTTAGCCGGGCCGATGGTAACCAGTGCGAAGGTCTATCTCGGGAGTAGACTCCGCGCCCTCTCAACCGATCAAACAAATCGCCAATCTCTGAATGGGTACCGATTCTTGATCGTAACCCTGCTCAACTGTCGATAATCAATGCATAGTCGAAGGGTTCCCATTCTTCTTTCTTCGCAACAATCGAGCGTCCCATGGTGAAGTGCTCTGGCCTAAGAACCCCTTGTCCAATAACTCCTATAGCCGGGACCCGAGTTCCCGAACTTAACTGGTGCCATCCTATGCGTAGTCATAGAGATGGGTGAAGTACTAGGGTGTAACTCGATACAGAAGTTTACAACCCTCCGCGAGGTAGTCCGTAACCCATCCGAAAAACATCCACATACTCGCACACTACTGAGGTAGACGGTCCGGGCCCTCCTCGTCCTCTAGGGTAAGGCTCGCTAGCCAACCCGCTAACTATCCCTGACACCTGGACTCGTATACTGTCTGGGGCAAAATGTCATGCTTGTCCCCCTGAAACACAACACGAGTATCGTCTGGCATGTAGGTGGTAACCCTCCTACACTCAATCAACCCCTCAGAGCCGGCCAACCAACATCCCTGTGGATGACATTAACTCGACATGTCCATGATCCTCAAGTCCATCGTGAGTAGAGTCCCGAGATCTCCAAACAAGAACCTTGACATATCATCCCTATTCGCCCTAATCCTCCTGAGAGGTTACTAGACTCGACTACCAAATACACTAGCCTATGCTACGACAAAGCAGCCAAGTAATCCTTTACGCCTCAAAGAAAAGCCCGCTGACATCATGCCTGCACTGAATTAATACCCCGTGGATGCCCTCTACGCCCCGTCCCGGTCTAGTCATCTACACACCAAAATGGCGCTTAAATACAATGCAAAGATTCTAAGGCATAAACACGCTCTCGAGACACTGTCCATACTCGTAATATATGCTCATATTCTATGTCCCCGCATTTAAATTGCAATGCGAGACACCACCACATGTCAAATCATTTTTATCCTCAAAAATTTTATTTTTGAAAATTTCATTTTTTTTCCAAAATTTTGTCCCATTTGATTTGATTTGATTTAATTTTAATTAAATTTTTTTTTTTTTTCGAAATTTTTTTGTGATGAACAGTGTTCATGAACAGTGCCCCAAGTGACTTCGAGAACGATCTGCGAGTCAACGGCCCGAAGTCATGAAGTGCACAACACCTTGCCCGGCCGAGCGCGCAGTGCTGCAGTAGCGCCCGAGGGCGCTCGCATGCTGGCGGGTGTCGTGGCCTTGTCGCAGGCGTAAGGCGCCATGTCGTGGGCGTTGCCAGCGTCGTGTCGTGAAGGCGCGAGCCGTCCGCAGCGGCGTGCTGACGCTGTTTGCGATGTCTGAAATTTGGCACAACACAACCGACCTTTTTCCCTTGCCTATCCTGATACACCTAGGTGTATTGCGCGTCTAACGCCTCCTTCGACCGCTTCATTTTGTCGCGATCTGATCAAATTGTATGTCGTGACGAAATCTCTGCTTTTTTAGCCACAATACAATATGTGTATTGCGATACACTCCTCAGCCTAACCTAGCTGCCTCAGTCACGATACAAAATTTGTATCGTGACACACTTTACTGCTACACTTGACCAAACCGGCCCGATCCACCCAATGCAAATAGTGTATTGCGACCTGAGCTTCTGACCCTCGAGCCTCGTTCTACGCAATACAAAACCTAGCGATTTACAACAATATGCTGATTTGCAATACAATTTTTATTGCAACACAACTTTTCTAACCCTTTGCATGCTCTTGCAATACACTTTGAACCCACAAGCTATGTCCACGATACAATTTGGGCGATGGCCAAATCAGTGCACACCAAATTTTTTTTTTTCGGTTTTCATTTTTTTTTTTTTATAAATTTTTTTCACCTGAAATAATTTCTAGCTCTTGGAAAATACAAAAAAAATATGTATATATATACTCTTATATATATATATATATATATATATATATATATATATATATATATATATATATATATATATATATGCCTATATATATATATATATATATATATATATATATATATATATATATATATATATAATTTTTTCTCATTTTCCATAATACGAATAAATTTATAAAAATTTATTTTATTTATTTTCTTTTTTAGTTTTACACCTTTATCTCACAAAAAATTTCCAACACACAATGTGCTATTTACAAGCACTTGATTCACCTGACACATAAAACTTCATGTTATACATATTTTTCACACAACAATTTATCCAAATCACACAAACACATAAACACATGCATCGTCCTAGTTTTTGTCAGTGATTTCCTAGGTAATCTCATACCTAAACTTAACATCGAACCACACTAGTGGTGATGTTCTTACACCACCTCAAGACTATGGTCTAAGCCCAGAATCCTCGAAGCCCTAGGTAGCGGGTATGCACAGGCTCACGATCTGGCGTGACGCCTCCAGTCAGGAGATTAAGTTGACTGCCACCCAGGATTAGCCGCGAAACGCTTTCGTGAATGTCGGGTGACGGAGCATCTCTCTGAAATCGGGTAGAGTCTCTTTGTACGGGGCTCTGCCGTATAACTGTCACGTGATCGATATAATCATAACATGAGTAAAAACGGCCCACTTGGGCCCATTACACAGTCTTCGTCAATATATACCAACTATATACAATGGTTAAAGAGTTAAAAAGTTTACTCTTTTACAACATATATTAAAATTCTAGAATTCTAATACATGTACTACGTAATACGACACAGGCCACACCCCGACTTTCTTCTCAAACTCGTACTAGGATAGGCCTTCTCCTCGCACGCTCACTGTGCACGAAAAATAATATCCCTAAACCAATTGAGTTATCGCCAGTAATGGAATCACCCTAAATGGGCTACTCTCACCTAAGTGCATGCGTATCTTTGTCTTGAAAACACACATTCAAGCAAATACGTGATCTGCTTGAATGTCTAAATGACGCTAACCCATGTCTCGAGTCCTCTGTGACTCCTCCACGCTTGCCTAAGCCCGTGTATGAGAAAACATCTTTTCAAAACAATTCTTGTTGTTTTGAAACTATCTTCTGCGAAGTATCGTAAATCTTGGACTACCCTCCGAGGGCGAATGTGTTGGAGAACCTTAGAAAGCAGTCATGGTCTCATCAGAAATGATCGTTGAGCCGTCTCCCGACCCCGTTCTGGAAATTCATCTTGTGAAATTCCTTTCCAAAACGTTTTCGTTCTTTCAATTTTCATGTCATGCACTCCACCTAATTTCAAAGACTACCGGTGCATATGAAATGCGATATGCCATTTCACACAATATATATATACACAACACATGTAAATATATCATCATGCATATATTTACATAATTTAAATCTAAGCATGTTATATTTCTCGATACATTACACCAAAATTAGCTTACATGGGCTAATTTAACAAGCAGGCAATTGATTTGAGATTGCTCAACGTACACAATTTCTCATAAAGTGAATTCATGAACACTATTCGTGAAACGGTGAAACCCTCGGTTTCTTGTTCGCGACCCAACTATCTCAATCATCGGTTCCCTTGCCCGGTAGACCGAATTCCATAGCCATTTAGGCCTCATACACACGAATCCTTGAATTTATTGAATAATCATCACTCGACATGCGAAGCGGTCGAGTCAAGCGTCACCGGTACGCCCCAGTGACCATAAGTGCTAACCGCCGGTCCCAAGTTTTTGGGCGATCAACAACCACTCACGGCCTGTCAACTCAAGCATCATAAATACACTTAAACAAAGTGTAAAACTCAAGTAGGATGAAACCCCTACCTCACGGAGTTTGTCGAAACTCCTTAAAACCGGAGCCCACGAGTAGGCCTCGCTGCGTAGAGCAACCTTCCTTCTTGTCCCGAAGAATTCTGACGGTCGGATTGCCTAAAAACCTAAAGAGAAGTCTCTCTATACTCAGCTCAAGCCGAATGCATCTCATTCTGTCTAGCACGTTTTGTCTCTTGGTCTTTTGAATAAAGGAGACGACACTATTCCTTTTTGTCCTATTATCATTTAACAATTTACAAAATGACATATATGTCCTTTCTTCTAGATTTTTGCCACTTGGCACTATCTCGGCCGTCCGTTCCCATCATTTCTCTACTCATGCAACATGTGTCATATGAGTACATGTTATATGTGACTTTTGTCACATCAAATTCCGACTGTCTCGGAATTCGACGAAATATGACGTGTTAGCTAGATTTAGCGAGAAAAATTCCAGGTGATCCGTTTCGTCATCGAGATCTAGAAAATTCCGAGGTTTTGGCCAGAAATGCAGATTTTACTTTTTCGATATTGGAATTTTCGGGTCTTCTGACAAGTCCATAAAATTCTGCATGTCTACTGTTACATTTTACCCATTTCAGTTAAGCTTTGGATTATTCAATGGTGATTGGTGAAGTTACAATTTATACATTTGTAAGGTGACCAAAAAACATATACAAATTTATGACGTTATTACCAAGGACTATTATCTAATCACAGCAGCGGCTTCACTTGAAAAGAAACTTGATACTTAGGACCAAAAAGACATATACAAACTTATGACACTATTACCAAAGGACTATTGTCTAATCCCCGGCAACGGCGCCAAAAACTTGTAAAGGAGACCAAATGATGTATATGTGAAAATATGGTCGAGAGTAGATGTGGTAAATACTCAAGCGATTTGAAACAAAATGAGTATACTCAAAAAACTGAAATGAAAAGTATTACCAACTTTTCGACCCCTTTCCATAAGTGCGCGGGTCATACAAGTAATAAAGTGGACTCTAAGAGTGGGATATCGTGCCAGCGGATTTGGAAACCTCTGCTCTTGGGGGTTTCTCTCTAGACTGCCCATTTGCCCGATTTTCTGTAGATTTTAGTTTGTTTTAGATCTTGAGTAATTTTTTGCGATTTTATTTCTGTGTGAAGAAGATTTTTCGGTCTTGTACATGAGGAGATTCGAGATTTGCTAAGGTCGGACAAAGATTGGAAGCTAAAAATCTGGATTTTCTCTCTACCGTGGGTTTTCTCTCTCCTAAGCGCCCATTTTCTTAGTTTTTCTTTGCTTGATTTTTATTTTAATAGATCTTAGAGTAGTTTAAGTAGATTTTTTATTTTTATTGAAGAGATTTCGGTCTTTGTACTCGAGATATTCAATTTATTCTTTGTTGAGGCGAAAGATTTAAGCTCAAATGCGGGTTTTTCTCTTCTTTCTCTTGATTTCTTTCTTCGTTTCTTACTTTTTGTTTTGATTAGTGATGATTGGAATCCCGGTAATGGAACATTAAACACCCTCTAGGGTTGGGGTTTTAATTGTTGAACATTCAGATTTTGCAGTTTTTAGGTTATTTTGTGGGTTTGAATCTTGAATTTATATAATTAGTGCGTTCATATAATGAATTGTTCGAATATTAGTAGCTTATACCCAAGAAATTTGTATCTTTGCTCTTCTACACATTTGATTTCAGAGGCCCTCGAGTGACACGAGATGGAATTTCTGTGAGAGTAAAAGAGCGGTAACTTAGGGGTATGTTAGACTAATATCTTAGAACTAATGAACTCTGAAAAATTACTTCGATAGATCACTAATTTACTCATGGTGTGAGGATTAATTAGATGATGTATCAATTTAGTTGATCAGAGGTTTCTCCTTAGTCTGATAAAAGGATCTTGATCTCGTGTTAGCAATGATCTAATCAAGGAGATAGAAATTTTTATTAGATTTGAAGGACGAGATACCAATTACATTGGAGAAGGCTTGCATTTTCTGCATGCATGGGGCGAAATTCTTCGATTTGAGAAATGGTTGTGAAGTATTGAGAAAAAGAAAAACAATCCAAATCTTAAAGAAGTGCCAAATTTTACAAGCCTTTATTTAGACCCATTTTGTCACGAAGGAATATGGTGTGTTAGATAGTGAAATGTATGGTGTATGGAGAAATCGAAGCTATACTCACATTGCTCTTGGACAAATCACAGAATTCAACTCACAAATGTTGCACTGAGGAAATGCAAGCGTTTTGAAAATAATTATCCCCATCCTAGTGACTCTCTTCATACCTTTTAAATTAAGTAGTTGTTTATTTGGTAGATTTTTAGGATTAGTTTTAAATGGAGTTTTGTTTCAATTAAATTGATTTATTCGACATCTACTTGAATTACTTTAAATAGTGAAGAGCCCTTGTAATCGGGGTGATCAAATTTCAATTAGAGAGAACCTCCAATCCTTGTGGGTACGATATCCGGACTCCTAGAGTCCACTTTATTACTTGTATGACCCGTGCACTTGCGGAAAGGGGTTGAGTGTTGGTAATACTTTTCATTTCAATTTTTGAGTATACTTACTTTTGTTTCAAATCAGTTTTTCAGTATTTACCACATTCACTCCCTTGACCATATTTTCACATATATATCAAATTGGTCAAAAACAAGTTTTTGGCGCCGTTGCCGGGGATTAGACAATAGTCCTTTGGTAATAGTGTCATAAATTTATATATGTTCTTTGGTCATCTCAACAAGTTTAGCTTAAAAGTCATCTAGTTTTAGTCCATTTTTCTGTTGAGTTTTATATAAAAAGGAATAATTAAGATGCAGAAATATGAAGAAACTCACCAAATTTGTTATTTGCAGGAAGTATAAGAGAAAGAAGAAAATGCAGTGGAAAATCACGATGGCGGCGGAGTAGAAATACGAGAAAATAGCGGGGCGGAAATGAAAGCGGCCCAGTTTAACTAATGCTGCGGTTTGGGGTTTACAGGTCATTGATGAGGTCGCGACATCAGGAAAATTGAAGGAAATTTGATGCAGGTCGCGACAGGGATCACAAGATAGGCAGCTGAGGATTGAGCAGAAACATAAGAGATAATGTCGCGACAAGGGATGGAGGTCGTGACAAGAGAATCGGCGTGGTATGACGTATTTTAGAAGGATGGTGGAGTTAAGCGGAAGGTGTTGTCGCGACGAGGAAGGGCGAAGTTGCGGCAAGAAAGCAACACATGAGGCCTCGAAGACATAAGGCGATGTGCGACAAAGAGATCAAGGTCGCGACATGGGAGACTTTGCTCGATTAGTGTAAGTGAAGCGTCGCGACGTGAGATTGATGTCGCGACATCAGGAACCCCAGTTGAAGCCTCCAGAGACTTAAGCTGAGGTCGCGACAAGAGATCGATGTCGCGACACTACGAATTTACTTGTTAGCAATGATCCAGCAGCTCTTGAAGTAAATTCATAAACTGAAATTCAAGAGCTGCTGGATCATTGCTAACACGTAAATTCGTAGTGTCGCGTATCATCCTCTTGCTCCTTTGACCTCGGCTTAAGTCTGCAGGCTTGGGGTTCACGATGTCGCGACATCAATCTCCCACGTCGCGACAACGAGTTGATTCTTCTGACTTTCAAGCGAGCAAGTCTCATGTCGCGACCTTGATCTCTTGTCGCGACATCAGACTATGTCTTTGGAGGCCTCATGTGTTCTTTCGATTATTGGCGACGATCCTGCAGCCGGCGACAGCGGCTTCGATTAACTTCGGCTCGTCCTTCAAGCATGTCGCCAGCTTCACGTCGATTCTCTTGTCACGACCTCCGTCCCTTAGCCAGCGACATTATCTCTTATGTTTACGCTCAATCCTCGGTACCTATCTTGTGATCCACGTCGCGACTGCGTGAAATTTCCTTGATTTTTCTACGATGTAGCGACCTCATCAATTTGTGTAAACAGCTATGACATTAGTTAACCCGGTTGCTTTCATTTACGCCTGTATTTTACGCATTTTTACTCGCCGAGTTCTTGCATTTTTCCTTTGCATTTTCTTCTTTCTTTTTTATACTTTCCTGCGAATAACAAATTTGGTGAGTTTCTTCATATTTACGCATCTTAATTATTCCTTTTTTATATAAACTCCTTGAGAAAAATGGACTAAATTAGATGACTTTTAAGCTCATCAAACTCCCCAAACTTAAGGTTTTGCTTGTCTCGAAAGCGAAAGAAAAGAAAAGATTGTTTGTCCTCAGACAAAATAAAAGAAAATTTTAAGGACATTTACTGTTTTGTTCGGCGTTAGCATTCAGGTGTTTAATTGAAATACAAGGTATGCATTATTTTACGTACATCTAGCTTGAGTCAGTTGAGGTTGGTTTCTACTCTTTATAGTATAATAGCTGTTGAAATTGTTTACATTGCATCATCATTGGATCTGTTGAATAATAGATTATTTTCCTTTTCTCATTTTCATCTTTGATCCATTTTAACTCCCTAAAGTCCTTCACGAGTTTTGATTATTTCTATATTTCAAATTCCATAGGTTTGTTTTTCATATTGATCTCTCCGCTCATCTGAGTGATTCAGCCTTGAATGAATCGGGTCTTTGGGCTTATATTGTTAGGCTTGGGTAATGGGTAGGATGGAAGGAGTTTTAGGTTAAGATTTCAGATTCTTTTCTCTCCTCTTACGCCTTTTCTTTCTTATAGTTTCTCTAAACAACTCCCTAAACTTTATATTTGGGACATCTCTTTGATTTCCTCTCGATTGGTATGCCCCTGTTCTCGCTTATGTAATTCCACGGAAATTTTCTTTGTTTGTCACCATTCGGGGATAGTCTGATGTTTTAATCTTTTTAGGCTTTCTAACACTCTTAGCGAACTTTGGGTTGAAGTAGCTCCCATACCGGATGTGAATTTACTAGGTGTTAAAACACCCACCCAGAAATTAATTGTTCGGGGGTGCGGCCTGAGATAAAACTTATCCCTATAAGCTTTCTTTTCTATTGCATTTTCTGCTCTTTGCCTTTTTCTTTTCATTCCCTTTTTGAGTTCCTCCAAAACATATACTCCCCCATACTTCAGTTCTTTATTCCTCTTTGAATTCCTAGGTAATCATAGGTTCTTTACTGAAGGATTGATTTCTGAGAATGGGTTGGGTTTCCATTGGTTATTTATGAATAATAAGCTTGTTGGCTTAATTTCTGGAACTAAGGTATATGCAGCAGCATATGAGTAGGGATGGCTAAAAATGGCTCAAACTATCCAAGAATGGCCTGCATCATCTCTTGTCAGATGTATCACCTAGGATTTCGCCTCAACCAATAATCTAACAAATTCTAGAATTTGGTTTGACCGGTGTGACTAACCATAGGGAGTACCTTGACTCATTTTGTTGTTGAGTATTTTAAATTGGTGATATTCAACAGGTTCCTTGACTTGTTGTTCATACCACAAACTCCCAAATATGTTTTGTTCCTTCTATTGTATTACCTTTCTCAATTACGGACTTATCAGAGTTAGACTTAAATACTTTGCACCTTGTGTTTCAATTCGCGTATTCATTTTACCCTTGTGAATTTTACGCATTTTAGCTTATTATAATCTGCTTTGCTTCATATTTGGCTCATGATATCTGGCAGTTTTTATTAAATCTTGATTCTACTTTATTTCCTAATCATCTGACCCAGCGAAGCAACCTGACATTGAACAAACAATTCAAAAATGGCACCTGACAATTCAATTTAAATTTCTCGTTTATTTGATTGATTTACAACAGGTTGAACTGCGGTATGGGATAAGGATGGTAATGAAAGTTAGGCAGGGAGAAGGTTTATTTTTCTTTTGAAATAGCCGGGAGCAAAGATGTTGGGATCTGGAGTGCAATGTACCTAAATAATTTGGGAATTGAGGAATTTTCATTTCTCTTCTTTCCTTTTCTCTTCTTGGTTTCCTTTTCCATTTGTTCTTGAATCTCATTAGAATCAACCTTTTGTTCAACTCATCCACCGCCTCTTTCCCGAGCCATTCATTTGTATTCTCCGTTTTCGGTCTGTAACCTCTAGGAATTGGCAAGATTGTTGTTAATCAGAATCTAAGTTTTCAGCCGTTCTTTTGCACAGCGGGATGCATGTCTTTTGCTTCTTGTCTCTATCATCAATCTATTCTCGAAATCTTTACGTAGAGACTTGTATAAAGCAGATCCTTTGATTTAACTCCCAATTGGCTCTGATGCGTATCTCTTTTCTTTCTCCAGTTTAGAGTGAGAATCAGCTCAGCTGGTTGTTATAAAGGCTTCATGGTAGTGAGTTTACACATGCTGATTGTGTGATCTTTCCTTTGTTTCTTTCTTAAACTCTTCCCTTCTTTGTGAAATTTTTCCCATCTGTTCCTCTTTTACGTTCGACTCTTCTCCACTGTTTGTTTGCCATTTGTAGCTCCGCCCCTCATGCTCCTTTTCTTTTCTATTTAGCTCTTCCTCCCATTCTTCAGTCTCTTGCTTTTCAATTCTTTCTCATAAATGCTTTCTACGAATTCTATTGTAGTTTCCATTCCTTCTCTCTTTTTCATCATTCTTTTACGCATGGCATTAGAGCTTCAATGTCGACGTTCTCTTGTGCTCCCTTGAGCTTTCTCCATGTTAGGTTTTGTTGGACGGCTAGGGATGGAGAAGTCTATTGGGCTGCCTTCATGCCGCCAGTGTGCCATAAAACATATAATCATTGTGATCGGAATTGAGTTTAAGGTGCTCTGCTCCTTGATCGACAACCTCGCAGTCTCCCTTTCACAGTTCTTGGCTTAGGCTTCATCTGTTCTCCACCAAGCCTCCTTTTCTTAGATTTTCTTGGTCCTTTGCTAACCTGTCGGAAAGTGGAGTGAAACTCTAGGTATTTCTTCTTAGTTCCCGAATTCCTTTCACCCGACCTTGAAGCATAGAGCATTGATTGTTCTTTGGGTGAGAATCAGTTTCTTTTGTTCCCTTCATGATACCTCGTGATGGAATTTTCTATATTGACTCTATGTTGATCTTGTATCCTTTTAGGATGGCATGCGCCCGGCTCCACAACTTCTTGTTCTCTCCACTTGTGCACACATGTTTTGTTGGACAAAGCGAAGCCGGGAAGTAAAACCATACCTTAGCCTCTTGATTGCAGGCTTCCTTTGTTCAATGTTCTTGGCATTCCTTCTCCTTGGTTTATGCACGCTACGGATTGTAGTGAGCTTTTCGGCAATCTTTCCAAAATGCGGTTTTCCACTTGGAGTTTCTTGAATTTGGAGCCATGCTTGTGCACTGCCATGCCATAGGCTCGTTGATGGCCTTAGCTTCATATGAAACCCAGACTCCTCTAACATAAACCGCTCCATCCTTCCTTCCTACCAAATTTGAATAAAACTCTCTTTTGATCTTTGTATACTGATTTTGGTGTCTTGTGAGAGGCTCTCCCAAAATACCTACGCTCTGCTCGTCTCCTTGAAAGGAATTACTTGGGGTTTTTGAATCTCACTGCAGCCAAGGCCTTGTTAGCATAATATTTCTTCCACGAAGTAAGCTTAAATCGACACGAAATCTTCTACTTCTTCTTCTTCTCTCATCTTTCCTTTCCCTTTTACGCTCTTTCTTGAGAGATTCATAGGAGCTACGGGTGTTTCGATGGCACCTCTCACCTTTGTTCTTCTGCACGTGAATCTCATCTAACCTTTCTTGCTTGATTTCTTCTTAGGTTGTTCATGTTCCCTCATAATCTCGTCTAGGTTAGGGACTAGGGTGGGAATTTCAGCCATTGAAAACGGAAGACAAGCTTTTCATAAGGTTTGGAAGGCTAGGGTTTTCAGGGGGTGAGATTCAGAAGGAGTAAGAAGTTGAATAGCTATGTGGGTTGGAGTGAATGAGAAAGTTTCCAACAGTTGCAATTCAATCAATGTTTGTGGGATAATTAATGCTTCATTAAAAACACGTCGCGACTTCAATTTTCGCGTCTTTTTATTTGAGGTCATTGAATTTAGGGCTTTTTAAAGTGAGCAGTTGGCACCTGTCGCTTTTTATGTCGCGACACACTTAGGATGTCGCGACAATACAAGGTTTTCTAGGAATTGTTTGATGTTGCGACATCGCGCACTACCATTTTGAAACTTAATTTACGTCGCGACTTCAGTGGTGTCGCGACATATACCTTTCTTCCTTGATACTCACTTTAGTTGCCTTCTCAAGCGGTCCACGACATCAATCTGTGTGACATCTTATGTCATGACATAACCTTCTGTCGCGACCTAGGCCATAACTTTCGATTACCTCAGAACCTTATGGCATCTCCAAGCAAAGATTTAACAAGCGATTCAAGTATATTTGATCGAGGTTAGGGTTAAGGTTACTTCCCTTTCCTCGTGTTGTGACTTCTCTGATTCTTTGGGAAATGTTCCTGTGATTGCCTTGCCATTCATGTCCTTGAACCTTGCAGAAGCTTACTACAATATCCAAGAAAAATCTAATTAAACTACAATCGATTTCTAAAAATTAATTCCATTCTTATAAAAACAATTCTGACCTAATTTAAGCAACTAAAAGAAAAATAATTCAAAACTTAAAACCAGAAATTAAATCCTTCCAGCAAGGTTTGCCTCCCGTTAATTTTTCGATTTGAGTCATAGACACCAGACTTGTTGTTGTGGTACTTCTTCTTTTCCTCGAGGAACCAGTTGGAGTTCTTCATTTTCTTTACTGTTTTTAGATAATGCTTTAACCTTTGTCCATTGACCTTGAATTCTTCGCGTGCTTGATCCTTAGTGTCCTTTGCTCCAAATGTAATGCCCGGCCTGCCCCATTGTATGGCCCACTCGGTGGATTTTAATTTCCTGGAAACAATTTCGATCTAGAATTAAGCAGAGAACACATTCCCCTTCTACGAACTCTTTTAAATTCTCCCGATAAATGTAATTTTCTTTGTCTTGTCTTTGTATATTCTAGCATTATCATAGGCTTAGTTTCACCATTCTTCCCGGTTTAGACAGTTGGAGTAATCTTTCTTTCCTTGCAGCCTTAAAATCGAAGTTTAACTTCTTTATGGCCCACATTGCCTTGTATTCTAATTCAAGAGGTAGATGACATGGTTTGCCAAAAACAACTCTGTATGGGGACATTCCAATGGGGGTTTTGTATCTCGATCTGGCAAGCACGAAAGTGCATCGTCAGCTTGGAAGACGATCCTTTCTACTTGAGCTCCGCGATCTTTTCAAGTATTCTTTTTGATCTCCTGTTGTTGGAAATTTACCTTGTCCATTAGTGCGGGGATGATAAGCTAAACTCATTACATGCTTGATCCCATACACCGCTCATGAGTTTCTGAAAATTTTGTTCTGAAAGTGGGTTCCCCGTCGCTAATGATAGTTAAGGTGTTCGAATCTGCTCAAAATATTCTTTTGCAAGAAACTCACAACCTATTAACATCATTCCTTGAACCAAACCCTTTGCTTCCACCCATTTAAGCGTAATCTGCGCTAGCGGTATGTATAGGTTTCGAATGATGGTGGGAAAGGTCAATAAAATCTATTCCTATCGTAATTTGTATCACCATAATACCTTTTAGGGGCATTTCATTCTACTTTCGCGTCTTCCAATCCTTTGGCATCTATCACACAATTTCACCCACTCGGCACAATCTCGAAGATAGTGGGCGATAAATCGATTGGAGTATCTTGTGGCTGTTCTTTCTCGAAAAAAAAAATGTCCCCCATATGGTGATGCATGGCATTCATTTAAAATGTTGCGCGTTCACTTTGCGGCACACATCTTCTTATTATCATGTCTAAACACCTCTTTTGAATCATGATGGGTCATCCAAATATAATACTGGCTGTCGGTTACGAGTTTCCTCTCTTACATTTGGTAGGCGAATTATGAAGGCATTACTCCGTAAGCGGATAATTCACAATATCGACATACCATGGAAGTTGGAAGGAAACCTTAAACAATTGCTCATGCGGGAAGTTCTGCGTTAACATCACGTTTTCTTCTTACGTCACTTTGCTTCTTTCTACTCTTGACAGAGTGATCAGCTATCACATTGTCACATCCGCTTTTTATCCTTGATTTCCAAATCAAACTCCTACCTTGTGTGGCGCCCATATATCGATCTTGGCTTAGCTTCCTTTTTCGACATCAAGTATTTGATTCTTTGCATGATCGGTGTGAATTACCACATGGGATCACAAAATGTATTGCCTAAATTTTTCTGGCAAATACTATGGCTAGCATCTCCTTTTCGAGTTGTTGAGTAGTTCTGCGTAGCCATTGAAGGTCTTCTTAGCATGTATATGGCCACGAATACTTTCTCTTTTTCTTTGCCCCAACCACGGCTCCATAGCAAAATCAACGGCATCACACATTATTTCAAACCCACGATCCCATGCAGTGCGGCCATTATAGGAGCTTGTACCAATTTGATCTTGATTTCGTCAAAAGCATCCTTGCGGAGTCATGAAATTGAACCTTGTCTTTTCGATGTCTGCGTAGTGGTCTAGTTATTTTGAAAAGTCTTTGATGAATCTCTGTAAATCCGGCATGCTTTGAAGCTTCTTGAAAATCCTTTTCTGCGTAGTAGGTGGTGCAAGAGTTTTGATAATGGATACCTTGGGTACGGTCGGCTTTCTAGTCCGGTGGCAAGAAATTTACATGCCCGAGAACAATTCATACGTCACCACCAAAATGGCATTTTCCCGGTCGATTGCTAGGCGTTTTGTCTTGGCATCTTTGAAATCTTGTTTCAGTTGTTAAAGCATTGATCAAAAATTTGGATCCATACCGCGATAAAGTCATCCATGAAAATTTCCGCCATGCTTCAGCAATCTGAGAATGGACATCATACACCTCTGGAATGTAGCTGGAGCATTACATAGCCCAAATGGCATCCTTCTGAATGCAAAGGTACCATAAGGGCATGTGAATGTGGTCTTCTCTTGATCCTCAGGTGCAATAGCAATCTGATTGTATCCTGAATACCCACGTCAGGAAAAGCAAAAGTGAGGTGTCTGGTAACACAATCGGCTTGTCACGATCAATGAAGAGGCGAGAAATGATCTTTTACGGTGGTACGTGTTCGGCTTCTGTAATCAATGCATACCACTCCATCTTGTCCTTTATTCTTGTTGTTGGAATCAATTCGTTTTTCATTTCTGATCCACAGTAAAGCCCCCGCTCTTTGGAACCACATGGGTAGGCTTACGGGGGTTTGAAATAACATAGATAAAACCAGCATTCGACCCGATTTGAGTACCTCCTTTACATTACTTCCTTCCATTCTTTTTTGGATTCGGTCTCATTTGGTCACGGATGGTTTTGAAGTCTCTTCTAGCGAGAATCTTATGCATCTGGAATTGATGGTGATACCGCGCCGGCTCTTGATTGACAGCTAAGCGATTCCTTATGCTTGTGTATTTTTGACCAATTTTGTTCCTAAATCTCATCAGTCACATTTGCGCGAAATGATCAGTCTTTCTTCGGTAGTTCTAAGTAAGCATACTTTAAATGACATGGCAGCTTCTTCAAAACTAGTCATACGTGCGGTTTCTTGATGAATTTCCTCTTTTTCAATATTTTCCCCATTATCGTTTTTGTTTTGCTTCAAGCTCGACAGTTTCTATAGAATTAAAAGCTGGCGTATGGAAATTCGGAATGGAACATCTTGTTATCTTGGGAAATTCATCTCTTTTTCATTGATAAAGGCGGGTGTTACAATCATTGGTAACATCGGGATTGGAGGTATAGGCGAAATGTCGGCTACATTGCAACTTCCCTTGTCTCTGTCTATATTTTTCATACTTTTTATCAGGGTCGCTTGTTGCTTCTTCTCGACCCTCAATGTAAGAACTCCCTTTTGCATGTCGTCAGGCGCTCCGGTAGCTAGGAATGGTCTTCCCGATAGCGGGGAGTACTTGAGAATCTTCTTCCATGTCGAGTAGTGAAATCCTCTTGGGAAAACAAACTTCAGCCAGTGACCCGAGTACATCTTCAATGACTCCTTGGGTTTACCATCGATCTGTACGCCCATTTGAAGAGTAACGATGAGTGGGAGTAAGCTCCCCCCCGAACTTAGTTTCTTGGCCACGAAGAGGCATCAAATTAATACTAGCTCTGAGTCCGCAGAGAGCTTCACGGAATTCAGCCCCCAAACTTAGTTTCTCGCCATAGCAGATCAACATACACAGCCCAAGTCACGTAGAGCCTCAATCACTCTATCAATACAAGGAATTCAGAGAAACTCCTCATCCTTTCATCTCACTGGAAGTCTTTCTGACACGTAGACCGCAAGTGGCAAACAGACCACTATTCTCCTCACTATTTTTTCTTTCTTTCTTCGCTATGTCCCCCAATTTGTAGATTAGAGTGGCATTTGGAGTTAAATTGTACTCAGTGTGCATACAACACTGATTCCCACTGGAAGTTTTCAAGAACCTTGTAATCGCTTCCTCCATCCTCGACTTCATTTTCTGTGGAAATGACTCAGCCTAGATTGATGTTCTTTCCTTTCTACTCTTTTCATCCTTCCGCCTTTCCCCTTTTCCGGTCTACTACTTCTCTTTGTTGCTGTCATCTTTTTCTTCACTTTAACTCCTTCCCACTCCGTGTCGCACGCCCGCGCCTCGGCCTTCTCGTGTCACCGGAAGGCATCTTCCTCCGGGTTACAGGTTGGCGCCACCGCCTTACTCTCGTCCCGTGTTCTTCAGGATGTAATGAGAAGGCAGCATGTTCTGTAACTGAGAATTGGTAGGCTACCTAATTTCCAAACTTTGTCTGCGGAGGTTAAACAGCCTTATTATCCCCGGCTGAAACCAAAGATCTGCTCTTCAGCATCAAACTTCCGACCCTTCCACATTCACTCAGATCATTTGTCATCATCGGCTGGAACCTGCATGCTGATAACCCCGTGGCGGCCCGCCCACGCTCAGCTCCTCAGAGTCCCTCCACCTGATAAGAGGAGAAATCTCGCCGGTCTCATGGTCTGGTGATAATGTCGGTGTGTTCAGCGTGTCAGCTGAAAACGGTGCCTTCTGGCTTCACCCAAATAATTAACTTTCAAGATCAGAAATTGTTCTTCAATGTCTCCCAGCACTTCCCTTCAACAACCCTCAATTGTTCTGGTTTCTCTGAGTTTGATGTGTTGTGTCTTCCTTTCTCGTCAACTAACCTGTAGTACAATGGCATCCAACTCGCTTCTCCATGGTCACATTCTTACCCATGATCCCCTTTCCTCTACGTTTTCCCTCCTGAGCCAAGGAGTTTTCTGCTATTACATTATAGCTGTAAATTCAATCGCCTTCTTTTCATTTTCAAGATTCTTTTCTGCTTGAATGTTCCACAAAGATGAAAGTAACAATGATCCCTTTTGATACTCACCCAAAGCATGATATACAATGTCCATCCAGTTCTCAGATCAATCCACATTGACATCTTCTCAAAGAACGTCAGAATCTTTCCAAAGCTACATACAGGTTATCTTCCCCTGCTGACACAAACAGAGCCTCCTCCTTCAGAAGAGAGGCCTTGGGAAGCAATCTCTCCTAAGTAGGCCTCACTTCACCCTTCCGGCATCATTGTAACCATATGGTGTGATTCATACCATAACACGATCTCTAGAGAGACTGGGAATAGGTGAAGTTAAGACTTCTCGTCCACCCCCACCACTCCCCATCAGACAATATCCGAGAATTTTCCAGTCGCTGGATCTTCAGCACGACCAACCATGCCGCCGAATCAGCCATATACGCCGTCGCGAACCGAAAATTGAACAGCACAATCATACGCCGCCCAGATTGTCAGCATTCGTATCTTTGAAGATCGGTTCGGCGTCCAATGTATCGCTGACCGGAGGCCTCGCTCTTCTTCGGCGCGTATCAACCCATCCTCGGCCTTCATCCGCCATGGTCGAAGCTTTTCGGCCATTTCTTCGCGCTCCGAAAAACTCATTTGTGTCACCGAATTTTGACGCCATAGCCGCTTCATATTAAAATTTTTAGTCCCTCGAATCAAACATACCCGAAGAATGACGAACAAACAACAAATATATTCAATGGGAATGAACAAAGGTACAAGGGTTAGTAACAATCACCGCTGAAAGTTATTTTGTTCTTCTTCTAAATGTCCAAAACGAGGTAATTCTCTTTCTGCCTGATTATTGATTTACCCAATTTTCTGATCTCGCCAAGAACTACACAGAAACTAAAAGGAGACCAAAAGTGATATATATGCCAATTTATGACATTGACAATAAAAGATTTATCACTGAACCAGCAACGGCAAAAATGACAAACTATTAACTCCGGACCAAAAGATATACAATCCTATGATTAATTATTACTGTATGATCATTAGTTCGATCCTCAAGAATGGCAACAAAAAATTGAATAAACTGCATCAAAACACTTAAATAATCATTTCTAATATTGGTCATTTGTCATACCGCCAGTAATAAAGCTCCATATAATAAAATTTGATTCAAGTCCCAGATATGTCAGATCCTACTGTGAGATCTCGCTGAATCTCGACTGAACCACCCCATCTTCACCAGCTCCTGGTTACTATTTTAATCTATAAAGATATTAAACCAAATTTAAGAAGCTAGGGAAATTATACAACACGAGGAAAGTAACGAGCAATCAATAAATCGAATATAAAGAATGAAAATAGAATTGGTAAATAGTTAAGGCAACAAATAGAACTCAATAATTATCTTCAGATATATCAAGTACAATGCTGCACGGTATATCAATTCCTGAAGCAGATCGATAAAAACTTCGGTCATCGCATTTTAAAACTGGTTCAAAGTGAAGTAAGAAAGTCGATCTCTCCACACTCCACATTTCATTATCTAAATTTTTCCCATTTTCAAGATGGAATGATAACTACTTTTAAAAAGTAGACTTCCTTAATCCGCATTTTTCAGAAGATCACTCATACCCCGGCCTATGACCTGTAAACCTTTAGCTCCCAAGTTATCTTACTGTTTAGGATATACAACTTCCAGATATTTCTCCTTTGTAATAGAATAGCTCATCCCCTCCTTGATTAGAACTCCTAAACAACACTCAGATCTAACAATTATTCGAATTGAGGTGAACTCTCCGCTTGTTTAAACAGATAACTCATTCAACTCTCACGATTTCAAGTGAGAAGAGAGGGATTACACTGGCACCCCAGTAGTAGCTCTGAGTTAGATCCTCAAACAGTACACATACCTTCAAACAATTGGTACTCCATAACTCTTAGAATCTCTTCCATACCAGAGCTCCTTTAAACGAGCAATGAAACAAATCTATAATCTGGTATAAGAAACCATATTCGTGATTTGAAAAGCATAGAAACTAAATTAACAGAAGTAAATTACAAACCGAAATTCAAGAAATAAACCATCATGGAAGATAATTTTCGACTGTAGTAGCATTCACTTAATAGTTTGATTCCTTAATTATTTTGAAATTTACATTCAACAACATTCCTCTTATCATAAGAATGAATCTGAACTGAATCTTAATACCTGACTGCAATCATTCCGAACTTCGTTATTCCGTAGTAATTTGAAAAGAACACTCTGCAGAGCCCACTTCGTCAAATATAAGACCAATTCCGTAAAATAAAACAAAACTAGAACGAGCAAATTACAATCTAACTTTTTAACTATCAACATTAAAAGAACTAAAAATAAAGAAAATGAGAGTTTTCAAACACTGCATCTTCGTCAGATACGCCGCGGTTAATTTTGCGAGTTTGCAGCAGATGGTGGGAGTTTCGGGCTTTAACCTAATCTAATGCCAGGGATTTCGGGCGGTCGCCCATGTTAATGTTCCATGCCATCAATCCTCGAAGTCGCGATTATCATCCATGTCATACATCGGTCCACGCCACGCGAAGATCGGGCCAGTTTCGCAGCCTTTTAATTTAGCCCTCGACGTCACACATCAATCCTTTGCCGCGACATCACTGCATGCCTTCGCGGTGTTTCAATCGATGATTCCCGACGTCGCCAATTTCAATCTCACGCCGACTTCAACTTATGCCGTGTTTCAATTGGTTCCTCCTCGATGTCGCGATACGTTGGCCCGCCGCACCTCGCCCAAATATTCTGCGTACTTTTCATCCTGTAACCCCGATGTCGCGGAATCAATCTCATGTCGCGACTCGGGCCTTCAAATCCTCGCAGCGATTCAATCCGTGCCTTCTCGGATGTCGCGGACATCAATCTCGTCGCCACATCACCTTGCTGGATCTCGCAGTGTCGAACCGTTTCGCGATAATGACATCGCTATCTTGTTGCGACCTCGCTTCAATAGCCCCCGCAAAGATTCGTCTTCACTTCGATGTCGCGACACTTCACCCCCTTTCGCCGCTGGTGATCACCTTAAGGACTGCAGCAGGGTTTCAACCGGTTTCGCGATGTCGCCATCATTATGTTGTCGCGGACATCAATCGATTACCGCGATGCTTCAATCTTGTCGCCACTTGTATCTTTCCACTCATCGCTTTGATGCGTCGCACATCAACTCGGCTTCCGCGACATCACCCATGGTTCTGCGCCACTGAGGGTTATTCCCCGTTGTCGCGACATCAATCCCTTTGTTACGACATCACCGCGCTCCACGTCTCAATCGTTCGCTCTGACGTGCTCACAGGTCACGATCTTGTCGCGACCTCACTTCATGACTCTGCAGCTTTGAACTGGGCTTCGTAGTGTCGCGACATCGATCTCTTGTCGCGACCTCAGCTTAAGTCTCTGGAGGCTTCAACTGGGGTTCCTGATGTCGCGACATCAATCTCACGTCGCGACAATGCTCAATTTTCTTTACAACTTCATCCGAGTGTCCGCGTCGCGACCTGATCTCTTGTCGCCGACACGCCTTACGTCTTCGGAGTGTCTCATGCGCGTTAAGCTTTCTGGGCAGCTCGACTCACCCTCTCAGACCGACAACATCGCTAACTCGGGCCATCCTTCTAAACATGTCATAGCTTTTACTGCCACGATTCTCTCATTACCTAATTTCCATCCCTTGTCGCGACATTATCTCTTGCGTTTCGCCTCAACCCTCACCGCCATTCAGGATCCCCGTCGCGACCATCAAATTTCCTTCAATTTTCCCGATGTCGCACCTCATCACCGATTTAAACCCCAAAATCGCAAAGATTAGTTAATCCGCTTGCTTTCATTTCGCCTTCTACTATTTTCTCGTGATTTTTATCCGCCGCCATCGTGATTTTTCCACCGCATTTTCTTCATGGCCTCCTCAAGAAATAACAAATTTGGTGAGTTTCTTCATATTTCTGCATCTTAATTATTCCTTTTTATATAAAACTCAACAGAAAAATGGACTAAAACTAGATGACTTTTAAGCTCATCAACATTCCATAATTATGGTTTTTGATGATTAATAGTTTTTAGTATTATAATGTAATATACTTCATTGATCAAGTTGTTCGGGCTTTAAGATTGATATGTTTTTAAGATTCTTAATGATTTCAATTGTTATCGAGGTCGGTCATAACATAGCCACTTCATGTTACTATTTTACCATTATTTAATCATGTATTTTTCTTGCTACAACAGTAAAACATATTCCCAGCCTATTATGATAATTAGTTACTTCATAGTAGACAATATGTAATTTCTAAGGATTGTTCTCGTGATATCATTTCCTTAGCTTGATGAATTTAAAGGAGGTAAAAGGTGTGAGGTGTGATTTGCTAGAGTTTGGAGAGCAAGCGAGTGGAAATTCTTTTCCAGTTAATACAATCTTGTTTGCGTGAATATTGTCAGGTCTCTCTACTGCTTTTTCCTTCTTTTTCCTCATGATTCAGTTCATCTTCAAAGGTCTGCAGCTCGTACCAAGCCTCCCCTTCTCATACTTCTGTTTTTATTTTTTAAGAAAATAAATGTGCTGTGACGATGTAAATGATTTTGGTTTTAATTATTGTGATTATGGTAACTTTATTTTTATCACGATTTTGTTTGACTTGCTTGATTCATATACCTCATCACTTCCTTGAAGAAATGACAGGAACCCTGCTGTCGATCCTTCTAGTCAACCCTGTAACGCTGTTTCCACTCGCTTGTTTCATGGAAATTTTTGTTTTTTCATCTCCTAGTTTCAAATCTAATTGGGTTGGAAGCACAAAATTGAGTGTATTGTTTGGTGTTCCAGGATCAAGGAGGTCCTCCAAAAGATGGAAGCCCATCGATGCAACATCCCTCTAGAGAAGCAATAGGAAGTGTTAAAGAAAGCGGTTGATCAAGAGTCTCTTGGACAAATGTAACCACCACCACTCATGCCTCTCACACACCATCATATTACGGATACTAATTAAGTCCGTGTACATATATATATATATATATATATATATATATTGATGCAACCCTCTTTCAACATTTCTCTATTTGCGCTTTTTGAGGAATTTTTTTTTTGTTCGTTCATTATGTTTTTCCGGTTTTTTTCACCAGTTTATGGTTCCTTCGTTGAATTGACACCAAGGATTACCTTTGAGATTCAATATCCCGTAAGTTTTTCTATAGCTATATTCAATCGGAAATTACGTGTTTAAATTGACAATCAATCGATTTTAGATTAATCACTTTATGTTTCGCCCGTTTCATCTAGCTGGTTCTCGCTTAGTTTTATTTCTCGATTTCCGGCAAGATCGAGAAATTAAATGTAAAGGAATTGAGAAAACCCAACGGGGGGTACCCTTGTCTTGATTGGTTAACTATTTCATCTTTCCTATTTTTCTAGAACTAAAAAAATGAACCCTTGATTCTCGTTTTCAAAGTAGGTTAATGGTTGTTTCCAAGAAAGTAACTGACACGCCTAATGTCGATGGGCAATTTCATGAACTCTTCTATTGTTTTAAATGTAGCTTCTCATTGCATGAGATCCTCTGAACATCCATTATATGCTATGTTGTCTATGTTTCCCTTAACAACAGTTATGAATATGATGGGGGAAAGAGTCTAGCATCGGTGGGCAAGTAGTGTTATTTTTTAATTTTTATTATGATTCTCAAACATTAACTTCCAATGCATTTTTTTATCCTATTTCCTATCCAAACAAAATAGGATTGATACAATAATAGTTAAATTCACTTGTTGTAATAATAGGAACCGCCAAGCATAAGGCCATTAGTGTTCGGAGGTAATGATGTTTACCCTTCCTCGATGATGGGGATGGAAAGTATAACTCCATGGGGAATGCGACAAGCAAGGAGGGATCAATATGAACTCGACTTTCTCCGACTAAATATGATCATGCATTCTTCTTGCTGTCAAATCTTATAGTAAGATGATGTTCATAAAGCACAAAGTATATCGTGCTAGTACTCCAAATGGCAATAAGAGGTTGGATTTAAGGTATATTAGAAGCAAAGGAAAGGATGGCGTATAGAGGGAGCAAATGTCCGGTCTTTTCTTTTCTTTTCGATATGTATAGAATTTGATGTTTCGGTGGTGAAAATTCTTCCTATTTCTTTTTCCTTTCACCATCATGTTTTACCCATTCGCCGGTATTGTATGTAATGTTTAGGTTAATGTAAGCTGGCAAGTTTTCCGCGGGCATAGTCGTAGATGACTCCGGGTCGAGTTGATTTCAATAAGAACACACATCGGCCATGCTTTGCTTTTGGCACTTTTCCTTTTGAAAGCAAGCACATGGGTCAAGTCCTTTCAAATAGCATGGAACTAGTGGATCATATTTTGTTTAGTTTTTAGATTTAACGACCACCTCACACTTGGCTTGATTCCCGTATATCTTTACCGGGATTAAACCTACCAACATTTTATTCGGGAATCCTGTTGATTCTACCATAATGCATCCACTTCAATGGAAATAATTCTTCCGTCACCTCATTAATAATCAAGTGGTATGATTATGTAGTTGATTTATTCTTCTTTCTGTGAGCTATGTCATCACATAGAATGTCTTTTCTCGATAGAATTTGTTCTTAATACTGTCTAAAAGAACACCGTGATTATCATGTAAATATAATCGAGACTTTAGATGGAAATGGAAAGAATGTATTTCCATGTCATAGAGATTAAGTTTGAATTGCATGGTTTTATCGTGGCTACATGCATTTTACACTCCACAAGAGAAAGAGAATCTTGCCTTTATGGATTTCAAATGAGCTTGATGGACGCCAATTTACCCGTAGAAAATAATTTAACTTTTTTTCCACAGTGTAGATCTGGTCGTTCACTGTCTGATATGGTCGTCGCACAAAGAAATGGCAGCTCTGGGCGAACCACGCTCAGCCCGATTCAAATAGACTATACCCCTTGGCCTAGTATAGGGTCCGACCCGGCCGATATGTTAAGCCAGCCCTAATCACAACATCCATGTATTCAACAACAAGCTCGCCCCAACTAATTATATGAGCCTAATATGGAGTGTATTTCTGTGAGCAATGGCACGCTGGAATACCGTGAACACAAGCTGCAAACTTGAAGTAGTGCCAACCGATAAGCAACTATACCCACCCTCTCGAGAACCTCGAAGGGCCCAATATATCTTAGCGATAGCTTTCCCCTCTTGCCAAACCTGATCAATCCTCTTTTAGGCATAACCTTCAAGAAGACATGATCTCCACCCTGAATACTCAGGTTGTCAAGCCGTGTGTCGGCAGAATTTTCACTGGCTCGAGCCATGAGAAGACGTAAGCATTTATCAATTCCACCTTCACCGAGGTGTCACAATCAACTGACCCGGTGGATCTCTCCCTACCGTCCAATAAATGAGATCGGTACGGCTCGTATATAATGCCGCCTCATAGGGCTACTAGTGGCGTATACTTGCCTCGAGAACTATTGTTATATGTCTCTCAACACTCAAAGAGAAGTCCTCTCTCGATCGACCACGTGGCCCCAGGATGGAAAAGTGATCATCTCATCTGTGGTTCCTCCTCATAAATTTCTAGAACCTTCCGGTAGAACTGAAGCCGTAAACCTAGGGATCCCATCTGATACTATGGGGATTGACCTCCATGCAATGAGTACAATCTCGTATGCTCTGACTTGCGAGAATTCTTTTAGTGTAAGAAGGTCATCGCTGTAGCCGGAAAATGTCACAGAGCTTAGTAAGTAGGTCCTTTATCACCCACAACATCATGCTTCTGTGATGTCCGTGGAAAGTGAGTCACAAAATCCATCATTATATGCTCCCGCTTCCACTCCACTACCTCCAATAGCTGGAGTAACCCTACTGACCTCTAATGCTTAACCTTAATCTGTTGACACGTGAGACATCGTCTAGTAAAATCTCCAACGTGTCTCTTCATCCCGCTCCAGTAATATTTGCGATGAAGATCATGATACATCTTCGTGCCACCTGGATGTACCATAAAAAGAGAACAATGGAATTCCCAAAGGATTTCCTATCTCGGCTTGCATTTGGGAAACCAATCGAGTCCCCATCACAGAAGACTACCATCGGTTGTAAATATGACCCTCGTCACTGTCTTGACTGTCTCTGTCCTTGATAAACACTATCTCAACGTCCTGCCCCTAGGACTCAATCACTCGACTCAGTAAGGAAGGCGTAGCCACTAAACTCCCTAAAACACCACAGTGCATTCGTTTAATATTTTGTAAGTAGAACTACCCGGTCTCGAGCATCAGCCACTCTAGAAGCCACGCTGCTTGATTACTCCACAGTGACTTAGGTGAGTGCATCAGCCACCACATTTGCCTTACCAGGATGGTACTATAAAGTGAAGTCATAATCCTCTAGATATTCCATCCATGTGCGCTGCCTCATATTGAGGTCCAGTTGAGTAAAGATATACTTCAGACTTTTGTGGTTCGAAAATACCTCGAATTGCTCACCATATAAATAGTGGCACCATATCTTCAAACCGAAGACTATAGCTGCCAACTCCATGTCATGCGTATGGTAATTCCTCTTGTGGTTCTTCAACTGTCGTGAACCATAAGCTACCACTCCTCGGTTGCATCGGAACACATCCGGTTCGATCTTGAGACATCACAATATACCGTGTACCTCTGTCCCATTTTCGGGACTATTAGAATAAGAGCTGATGTAAGCCTCTTTTTTAACTCTTGGAATGCCCTCTCACACGGCTCATTCCACTCATACTTGACCTAATTCCTGGTGAATCTAGTCATAGGCGCAGCTAATCGGGAGAAGTCCTCAATAAACCTCCTGTCATATCCAGCCAGTCCTAAGAAACTACGTATCTCGGCCCGACTTCTGTCTCTCCGACTCATAAGCTGCCTCGACTTTCTTGAGTCATTTGACACACCGCCCAGGCACTAGGTGTCCCAACCGATACCTCGATAAGTAAACTTGCACTTAATGAACTTGGCATACAAGTTATGTTCTCACAAAACCTAGAGAATATCCCTCAAATGATCCTCACGCTCCTCCTTAGACTGGGAGTAGATCAAGATGTCATCAACAAAGACTACAACAAACTGATCTAGATAGGGTTGGAACACCCTATGCATGAGATCCATGAATGCCGTTGACGCATTCGTCAATTCAGAAGGCATCACTGTAAACTTAAAATGCCCATACTGACTCCTAAACGCTGTCTTAGAGATATTTGCCTCCCTAACTCTCAACTGATGATAACTAATACGGAGATCTATCTTGGAATAGACCTGCGCCCCTCTCAACTGATCAAATAAATCATCAATCCTCGGTAATGGATACCGATTCTTGATCGTAACCTTGTTCAACTGTCGATAGTCGATTCGTATCCTTATTTTTCGCAAACATAACCGGAGCAGCCCAAGGTGAAGTACTCGGTCTAATGAAACCCTTGTCCAATAAATCCTGTATTTGGACCTTGAGTTCCTGCAACTCAACTGTCATCCTATGTGGAGTCATAGAATGGGCGACGTAGTAGGGTGTAACTCAATAACAAAGTCTACATCCTTGTGCGGAGATAATCCCGGTAGCTCATCCTAAAAAACATCCTCGTACTCACAAACCACCAGAGGTAGACTCAAATCCTGTCTCACCCTGTCCTCTAGGGTAAGGCTTGCTAGCCAACCCATCAACTGTCCGTGCCACCTAGAATTCGTACAACATGCAGGGGTAAAGCATCATGCTCGTCCCACGGAACATAACAAACTACCATCACATTATTGTAGGCGATAACCCTCCTCTGATCCGCAAATCGATGGCGACGATGTGCCATCAACCAATCTATGCCAATAATGACATCAAATAAGGCATGTCCATAGCCGAAGGTCCACCATGAGTAGAATTCTGAGATCTCTAGCTCATAATCGGGCATATCTTATCGGCCTCACCTAGTCACAGGGGATAACTCACATTAAACGACTTTTCCAAGGTCTCAACCTCTAAGCCCAGTTCTTTCACATACAATGCAGCAATGAATGAATGAGATGCATCAGAATCAAATAAAACTCTCGCCCATAAATGAAAGAGCAAGAAAGTACCTTGTATTACTGTCTGGTTTGCGGCACGGAGACATGACAGTATTGGAGTACGTGGCTAGGTTTACTGAGCTAGCACATTTCTGGAATGACTATGTGGCCCACAGATGTAGCCAAGGTAGAGGAGATTTGAGGATGGTTGAGGCGTCCATCAAGAAGAGCGAGATTGTGGGACTTTTTGCGGGATATGGACTGCATGGTTAGGGCGGTATGGCCGTAGGGTGAGATAGTTGATCTTGGGTATCAGGATGCGGATGCGGTAAGAGGAAGAAGGGTCAGCCTTCTTCGAGTTCGGGAAAGAGGAATAGGACTTTTGTTTCCCGAGGATCACAGGGACAAGGTCGAGGCTATCAGAGCCAAGGTCAGGGTCAGGGCTATCAGGGCCAAGGCCAGGGTAGGAGCACGAGCTAGACATGGAAGATGCTTTGTTTCTTCTGCCAACAACATGGACATATGAGAAGGGATTGCCCATAGAGGGAAGGATCCCGGGGTTTTGGGAAGCCACAGTTCCAGTCATCAATGGGATCGAAAGCGAACCACCGATTTGTTTGTTCCCATTATGGAGTCGAGCAATTATCGGGCTTCGGGTGTTTGCCTGAGCGTCGGTTTCAGACGGGCCGGAGAGGCCCAGTGATGGGTAGTGGGGACGGGGCCGCAGGTAGGATTTTGAGACCAGGCGTAATACATGCCATTACCCCCTGAGGCCCGAGATAGCAAGTCTAGGAACTTTCGGGCCTTGACATGCCTGGTACATGCTGGAAAGAACTTTCTCATAAAGAGCTCTCTGAAATCTACCTAAGTCATCGCCTCCACATTTTTGGAGGTCTTCACCCAATCCCACCATATCAGGGATTCACCCGCTAGCTGAAAAGCCGCTAGCCTGATCCGTGGAGTAGCGGAGGTGATCTCCATGACCTTCAATACCCTTTAAATATGACGGAACCAATGGTCAACTACCAATAGATCCCCTCCTCCCCTGAATGTCGGGGGATGATGTGCCCTAAACCTCTGGAGGTTACTCATTCCTCCTTGACCCCCGGCTACACCAGCCTGTACAATAGTGGCGACTGTAGCGCCCATGGTCTCAATAAAAGCCCGTGGGTAAAAAACAGGCGGTGGTGGGCTAGTGCCCCGTGGACGACCTCTGCGTCCTCGTCCGCGACTAGCCATCTACACCTGTCAAGCACCAAATCTTAGATTTCTTGTGCCATATGTCATTCGTGATGCATGATGGAAACCACTAATAAATAGTAGTTCCCGAACACCTATGATCATGCTCTCTAACTCTAGTGTTCTTTGTTTTCCATCTATATCCAATCATGTATAAATGCACACAACATACCACACACATCAAGTATTTATACACAGCACTAAAAACACAATACATGCGATGTTCTAATCCTATCCCTTTGGCCTTAGGTAATCACATACCTAGAAGCCCTAACATCGAGCTGTGATGCTCATATCGGACCTCCTTAATATGCCATGGCCTAAACACATGTCCCTCGAGCCACAAATTGCTCGTGTACACATGCTCGATATAGGCTGTGACACCTATCCGGGGGTCCGTTAAATAACCCGTCAACCTATGGAAACCGGTGGGTGTCGGGTAACCAGACACCACACCATCATGGCTCATTTATTGGGATCCATAATTTAACAAAAAATCGGATAGAGTCTCACATGCAGGCTCTATCAATACAACTGTATTATAACAATACATCACATGACCCATCAGGGATCAATATACCACCGAGTCATTCATGGCGGTCATAAGCGACCACTCGACTCCATTGACCATACCACTGAATACTATATATGCGACTATGTATTGATATGTTTCTAAAGAGTTCAATTATACACTCTTATACGAAATGATATATTAAGCTGATTGTTCCTAATATACATATACAAAATATGGTCAAATCCACATCCAAGACTTTCTTCATATGTGTAGTCAGAATGCTGAATAAAGCTGCTTGCACTGATGGCTTGGACCCTTCCTAGTGACGAGAATGCAAACCAATCCACGATAACCTCCCGCGGCTTCCTTCGTGACAAGAGATTACCATGAAACTAAGCGATTAAAGCGATAAAGCTGTTTTTAAGAAAGCGTGGGTTATAAAAATTTCCTTTCTATCAAAATCCACCTTTAGATTTAATGAAAATATGGTAGCATAACGGCGCACGGTGGTCGAAGCCAAATACAAAAATCACTGTATAAGAAAATACACTCCCAATGTTTTCCAAAAATCTGACTATAACCATACGGACCTCTAGTCACCGTCAAAATATAAGATAAGGATGAATCGACATAATTTCATAAGTAACTTGTTTTCTCAAAACCATGCATGCATATTTTAAAGATATTTACATAAACAAAATGTCACATTTTAACTTTACTACTTTTACTTTACACCTTATCTTATATATAATCACAGCACGGTGTCTGGGGGCGAGGATCTTGGAAGGTCTTTCGGCCCCATTTTGCACTTGAAAAATTATTTAAAAGCAGAAACGGTGAGCGAAACGGGCTCGGTGAAGTCTTATAAGTTCTAAATGTTGTTGTCTCTGCGCCTATGTACCTCCTAATATGAAAATGCGCCATAAATGGACACCAAAAGCATTTATGAAAGCGAAGTTTTTGCTATGGAAACCATTTCTGAAAACTGTGCTAAAAACTATTTACCTTTGTGAAAATTATACGAAAACTATTTACCAACTGTGAAAACTATTTCAATGGTGGTTAATATCACGAAGTGTTGTCTAACAAATCAAGTACCAACCAATGTGGCCCATTCGAAAATACAGACGTGATGCTACGGAACCTCGGAACTTTGGCATTGGTAGTGAACCTCAGACACTACGTCCCAATATGGTCGTGTGAACACGTGGGATCTCTATAAACATAATGGAACCTCGGAACCAAAATGCCGGTGATGGAACCTCGGAACCAACTTTCCTCCATCGCCATGTACCAAGTCGGTAGCTAACTATATACCGAATGCGGAGGCGACTCCTTTATATAAATATATATACTAGATCTAACCCCGTGCCGGCCGGGCAATATAGTTAGTCATAATATCCTTAACTTTTCCATGTACAATCCGAAATACATCGACCCCGAGGGTAATTTGTGCCATCTAGGGTTTTGCTAAACCGGTAAGCTATTTCTTAAATCTTGTCGAACTTTTACTGCTTGAGTATAACAAGTGGGAGGTAAAAAAAATGCTTTATAAATTTATATTACTAAGCACTTCCTGAGCTTGTAATTTAAACACTTTCGTTTTAGAAAAGGCTGAGTACTCACACTTTTCGACTAATTTCTTTCCAAATCTTGTCAAGCACTCTAGATTCTCGTCGGATGCTCAAATCGCCTACACAATCCATACAAAATACGAAAATGCCCTCAGTTCAACGTTTTAACCATAAAACACACGGGGCTTTCAAGCGACTATATCGAGCGAACTGATTCTAACAAGGCTACGTGCTAGTCCCATTCGATAAGTATCGGTAATATGATGTGAAATTGACCAAAATGTCCTACATTAAATGCCACCAAAACTATACGTTTTAGCCAACTTTTGACTCAAGGGACTTTCCATAGAGTCTAAAAACACCCGAAAACATTTCTAAAAATTATGTTCGAACTGTCCGGATAAAATCCTGAAATTTTAACCCTAACTGTCCAAAAACAATCCCGAAATTCAGCCCAAATTGTCCGAACACAGTCCCAAAAATTCCTAAAAATTCCTAAACTCAGTCTAAAAATTTTGGGACTGAAGTTTATGACCTTTCACGGTCTCTAAGAAAATTTCAAGCCATTACATAGCTTTTAGGCTTGAAATAACATAAGTAGGAAAATTTTCTACCTTTTAAAGTTTGACAAAAGGCTAAGATATTGGTACCTACGCGTAGCTCTTATCGCATAGTCCAACTTTGCCTTATGCTCCAACAAAAATCTACGGTCCAATTTTTGTAAATCTTAGAAAGAAGCGAGGATAAGAAAATAAAAATAAAAACAACCTCTCTCCACGCCCTCTCTGCCTCTCTCCGTCCGTCTCCTGCCTATTTGACTTTTATGTTTTTTTTTCTTTAATTATTATTATTATTATTTGGATAAACAATTTCTATTACCTCATTCGGGTCATTCTGTAAAAATTTTATTTAACCAGTTAAACTTTATTGTAAATGAACTTAAATCAAGCCACTTCGACTTAGAATTTTGTAAAAATCTCATCATGAAAGTCCACAGCGACTTATCATTGGAAAATCGTAAAATATTCGATTGTCTCGGGAGGTCAATGAAATTTTCCTGAGTCACTAGATTTCGAGGCAGATTTACTTGGCTGATCAGTTTCGTGCATCCAGAATCTAAGAATGTCTAGGCTTCCACTGAACCATTATGGTAATTTATTGTATTATTATCCTTTCAAATTCCATAGTGGAATTTCACCCCTCCACTTTCCTTAATTGCAAAAGTGCCACAATTCTTTGAAAACTTTATAATTTCACCCTTAAAACAACTTTCAAAAAAATTCTATTATGATTTAAAATAATTAGGCCTTCAATCTTGTATCTGATTCACTTATCTAGTACACCTCTCGGGACCAGGCGTTTACACGACTGTGCACGAAAGGGAGTCCTGACGGGGGTGAGCAAAGCTGATAGTGATAATCTCCTACAAGGGTTACTCCCACCTAAGTGCTCATACAATGAATCAAACCCGACCCATACATCGAAGTAGAAAATGCATGAATATCGTATGTCATGCATGGAATATCTTCATGCCCATATCTCAAGTCCTTTCATGACTCCTCACATGCTATTAAGTGTGACAGCCTTCACTAGTAGTACTAATGACACACCCGGCCATATGTACCGGTACCCGATCACAGTGCCCAGTAGACAGCTAATCCGAGTCGATATCCACCTGACTCGAGTCTAATGTGATAACTGTGTGTCTTATTTTGGGAAACAGATCTTTTCAGATCACACCGCGGGTCTCTTACACCCATGTCCTAGTGATAAACATGACCGTGTGTCCTCTTTGGGCAACAGAACTTTTCAGATCACACCGCGAGTCTCTTACACCCATGTTCTAAGCTTTTCACCTAAGGGGATTAACGACCCCCTTCTTGCTTCGCCCAACACACATTAATTATATTTCACTTTATACTTTAAACCATGAGTCATTTATTAGACGTCGTCCAGTATGGGCTCGCTGCCCGTTCATCGACACGATGGATGACCATACCCATGCACACACCCAATATGTTGATGTCCCTGTGCATATGCAATGCTAATGTCACTGCAATTTCTCATGTTACATGTATGATGCACACTACATGAACCATTCTCATCAGTTGTACTTCATATCAATTACCATGCAAACATATATTGCAAGCATATAAGTTCCATATATTTCATGCCAATATATACATAGATATTGTATCAAACATATGAGCATCCATCAATCCATGATTAAATAAATAATGTCATACAGCCTTCCTTAGGCTAACTCATGGCACTTCCTACCCAATACAATAGCCTACAACATGCCATGCAATGGTCATGTCAAAACTATTTATTCCCATCGACCTGACAAGCAACCTGCACACTTGGTGCAAAACATAGATTTCAACAAAGTTATGATCACCCACTTTCCTCCACAGGAACATGGATGGAATCTTGACTCAATAGGCTTTCCATATAGTCTAAGAACACCCGAAACGGAGTTCGGACAAAGATGTTATGGCTATTTGAAGTTGGAGGACAACAATCAGAAAAATGACAATTGTGTCCTGACGTTTCTGCTTTGCACACCATGGCGTCTTTGCTCACTTTGAATGAATTTGTGAGTCCAAAGGGGTCGAAATTTGGATGTACCTATTTAAAGGAGATATGTTCTCCTATAAGTTTAGTTTACCCAAAAATTTGAATAACTCAATTTGGATGAGTGATGGCCAAGTTATGGCCAAAACACAGTCATGTGGTCGAAGGGGAAAACTGGACAACACCTCCCTAGGACACACACACACATGCCCTTAAATAGAAATTAAACCGAGTAGGAGAAAAACCCTACTTCAAATAGCATGATTTCCTGGGACACCGCCTTTTCTCGGTTTCCGTGAAAATCTGAACCTTGGAAAAATCTTGTGATTAGTTGCAGACGTAGCTCGTCGCATAGACGGCACAACTCTCGGCCTACCAAGTTACGGCCAGAGCCAAAACCTCACAAAATCATGGAAGCTTGCTTTTTCTCCCTCCTCTCTCTCTTTCTCTCTAATGTTTTATTCTAGACCAAATTGTGAGATATTTTTTATTTAGATATTTTCTTGATATTTATACATGAGACATGTGGCTCACATCGTGCCACGTGTCATGCTTCCTCGATCCGTTTTCGCCCTGAAACAATTTATTTTGTCCCAGTTTAAATTATATTTATCTTAAATGGACATTCTTTAAATATTTGACATTTTTAAGGATTTTTCTAAAAATTCCGTTTTTTGGGGTCCACTCGACACTCGTCGCCGTGAAATTCAGAAAAAATCCGACGGTCTCGGAATTCAACGAAATTAATCTAGGTGACTAGATTTCGCAAGACGATTTCAATGGTGAAGTCCGTTTTGTTATCCAAGATCTAGAAAAATTACAGGTTTTAGCCTGTCCCATTCCGGCAAAATTACCATTTTGCCATTCCTAGCTAAATTTAAAATTTTTACCTTTTTCCCTGGTCTTACAGAAGAAGTTATGAAAATTTATTTATTCAAACCTATTCAAAAAGAGAGTTGTATAAATGAATTTCTAGTGGAAAATGAGGACTTTGGATCATTTGTTGAAATCCAAGAGCAACAAAGAGATATTGCTAATGAAAAAGAGAGCTTCTATAGCTACTGATTTGTGGAGGGATGTGAGTATACAAAGAATACTGAATATTATATATATTTTTCTAACTTGGGAAACATTATTTTAAAATAACTTTGGTACTTTTTGAACATAATTATTTAAAAGTATATAAAAGTCTTTTAAAATAAAAGTACATGAAAGTCATCCATAAAGTTACAAACTCTGCAAAAGTCTACAAAAGTTTTTTAAAATCTTTCAAACTATATAAAAGTCATCCACTTAAAAAATTCTATAAATATCTTTAAAAGTCCTAATCCAATACACCCCTTAAAAAGAGATTATCTTATTTTAATGCTTATATAAAAAGGATGATCTTTATAAGTATCTCAAACTATAATCATAGAAAAGAAATAATAATTTGGAAATTTTAATAATGGAAAATTTAATTTTAAGAAAATGGAAAAATATATATATATATATATATATATATATATATATATATATATATATAAATATTTTATATCAAAAAAATCAAGTGATGGACCTATTACCATTTTAAAGATGGGCGACTTGTGGACGTCGGTTTTAAAAGAGGGATAGATTATAACGATCCATTCCGAGTCCCACATCGCTAAGTTAATGCTTGACACATGAGTTTATAACCAGTAAGCACCCTCCTCTTGATAACGACTAGCTTTTAAAGGTGAGTTCTACCCAAGTAGTTGTAACATAGTGGTTGATGGTAAAACTCTTTATTTTTGCAACATTGATCACTATAAGAAAAAAAGCATAAAGTGACGTTTATAATAAGTCACCATAAATAGAAGGTGTCACTACAACATAGTGTCACCCTATCCACTAACACCATAAAGGGTACCAATGGGTGGAGAGACATTTGGAAGCAAATACTATCAAACTAATAAGACTATCATGCCTTTTAATACCCTTCTAACACCCTTCCTCCCTCCCTCACATGTGGCCCCATATGTTAGAGAAGTGCTTGTTAAGCAATTGACGTAGCTACCAAAGACTATGTTAAGTCCCTAGAAACGGTGCTAAAAACTTGTTCGGCAATTGGCATAGCTACCAAAGACTATGTTATTAAGTCCCCGTCATGACACGAAAACTAGATAGCGATTATCATAGCGCATGGGTCGCATAAATGTCTGATGGACTAACAAGTCTAGATATCGATCCCACAAGGAAGGTGTGGTTTTAGCTAGGATTGAGTACCTTGGCTACTCAAGTAGTTCACTATTTGAGCGAGTAAATGGGAGGTAGAAAAATGTTTAAAATAAATAAATAAAATAAAACAAAGTAGGGTATAATCAATGTCCACTCACAAGGAATGGAGTAATAGTGGGGATAAAACTTAAGAAAATATTCTAGGGTCGATTGTTTCATTGATGAATTTATGGTTTATATTCATTAAGCATTAATAAAGTGAACGTACACTTATGCATGTCCAAGGAATACGATATGAGGTTTACACTTTCATGTCTCCCCTCAATTTCTCACACCAACTCCCTATTCTTCTTTCGGTCCATCTAGGTCATTAAGAATGGTACTTTTATAAGACAATTCTTTCCTCAGGAGTTGTATTGGTCACCTCTCGGTCTATACAATAGGACTACTCGGACTATGCTCGGATCGATCACCTCTCGGTCCATACGATCCTCACATAATGATGAGATAGTGCTACTCCTAATGAAATCCCTTTAGTACTAGGCATTCCTAATTCCCTAGACTTCTTTGATAAGGTTAATTAGTATTTCAATTAATTAATTCATACCTTAAGAGACCCGGGACCAGATTTTAGGGCGTAATCCAAGCGTCACCAAGGATTCCCTAGTGTGGGGATTGAAGACCCAACTCTCAGTATGGATTAATTAGTTAAAACCATAATAATCTTAAGAACTACACCAACTAACATCCACACAAGCATGGTTTCACAAAACCATCATAAAATATATATAAACCAAGCATAAACTTTAAGCAATCAACCCTAGAAGATGTTTAGCTATTCATTGCAACCAACTAATCTAACAAAATCATAATCAAGATAAATATTATACTGAAAGATTGACAAATAGAGTAGAGTTTAGAGATACAAAACAAATGAAAGGTGAAATTCTTCCTCAACTCTACACTACAGCTGTAAGAGCTCCTCTAATGAGCTAGATGTTCAATATCAGCTCCAATAAAAAGTAAAATGAATAAAAACTAAAACCCTAAAAATTACTTAAGAAGAAGGGAGGAGAAACCCTAAGAGGGTGCTCCCTCTCCAAAAACCAAGACCCTAACATTGTCTTAAATACATATCTTTAAAGGAATGGAAAATGGGCTCAAAACTAAGCAAAAAATGCGACGTTTCTTCTCAAGCCCGATGTTCTTCACCTAGGCGAAGAGTCCTTCACCTTGGCGAAGGGCAGGTGCGTAAAACTCGGATAAATTTGAACTTTTCCTGAAAAATGGCAAAACAGTAAATTGTCATTATGGTACGAGTTGTAAACCTGAAATTTTTCTAAATCTCATATGATGAAATGGACCTCACCGTTGGATTCGTCTCGCAAAATCTAGTCACCTAGACGAATTTCATTGGATTCCGAGATAGTGGGATTTTTCACGTTTTTCAAGGCGACGGGTGTCCGGTGACCTAAAACGAGATTTTTAAGAAAATCTTGAAAGTTAGAAAATAATTTAAATAAAGTTCATATAAAATAATTTGAACTTGAACCAGGATGAAGTTAATCGCTTCAGGGCAAAAACGGACTCGAACAAGTGGTGGACACATGGCGCGATGTGGGCCAAGTCTTTAAGTTATGGATAAGGTAAAAATCATATTTTTGGGAGAAAATATCTCATTTTTATGGTTTGGCCATGGGAGAGCAAGAGGGAGACGAAGAGAGAAGTCCAAGACTTCTTTTGGAGATCCTCGGAGTTCCGTCAATCGGAATTCATCGAGCCAAGAACTAAAGTTCATATCCTCGACGAGGGCTACGCTTGTGTACAAAAAAAAAATGAAGAGTTTCACCGAAGATCCAAAGGAGGAGATATGGGGAAATAAAATTTTTTGGGCTTAGGAGGTGTTCCCGAGGCCTCCTACATTTCTACTACACTCCAAGAGGTAAGGTTCTTTCTTACTTTGGTTTATTTTTACCTTTAAGTTGTTAAGGGGTTGTTTGTGGCCGGTTTTATGGCTGTTAAGGAAATGTTTGGATAGTTTTATGGCTGGTTTTACGAGCTGATTTAAGGGGTTGTTTGGTGGTTATTTAAATGTTTAAGGGGCTGTTTGGATTGTTTGTGGTCGGTTTTATGGCTGTTAAGGGGTTGTTTGGCTTGTTTTATGGCCGGTTTAAGGGGCTGTTTGGCTAGTTTTAAGGGCTAATTTAAGGGGTTGTTTGGTGGCTGTTTTAAATTACTATTTGGAGTTGTTTAAGGGGCTGTTTGGACTGTTTTTGGCTAGTTTTGTTACCTGTTAAGGGGCTGTTTGGCCTGTTTTATGGCCGATTTAAGGGGTCGTTTGGTTGGTTTTACGGGTTGATTTAAGGGGTTGTTTGGTGGTTGTTTTAAATGATTGTTTGGAGTTGTTTAAGTGGATGTTTGGGCTATTTTTGGACGGTTTTATGGTCGTTTTTTTGGCCTATTTATGGCCGGTTTTGCGGTCTAGTTTGGGATTGTTTATGGATGTTCAAGGGATTGTTTGGATTAAAAATCTAGACTGTTGAAGGGGTTATTTGGGGCCCCTTTTTATGACCTATTTAAAGGGCTATTTAGGGCCGATTTTATGGTCAGTTTAAGGGGATGTTTGGGAGCTGTTTAAGGGGCCGTTTTGGGTTGTTTTGTGGGCATATTATATGTCACAATTGGCCTAGAGGATTAAGGGTGTTATTGCTTGATTTTGTAATGACATGTTTGGTTATTGTTGTTAAAAATGTTGATATATGTGTATTAATATATTGACATTGGATTGAGTTTTTACTTGGAGATTATATGCATATGATATGATTTTCCATGATACATGATTAAATGTATGATTTAAGTTGTCCATGTGGCATTCATTACATATGTGACATGACATTGACATGCGATGAAGCATTACATTGCTTAGCTCTGTGGACATCGCATTTCATGGGTATGGTCATGTTGAAATCGAAGCGTCGCGTTTGGTGATTGATAAGTGGCTCGATGCGGATTAGACGAGTTGAATAGAGTTGCCTTTGTCACATGACATGGAACTTGTGTCGGGTATAGCAAGAAGGGCTAGGCGGCTCCTCGGGTGAAGACCGATTCTTGGTTCCATGCGCTCGACGGTGAAAGTCTAAAAAAAAAGTGTAGATGAGGCGTCTCTTGAGCCGATTGAGTCTGATTACAAAATCCGCCACCCACAAAGACACATGATTTTGTTTATAAAGTGATCATTGGATGAAATTCATCAATGACAGATTTTATTACACATTGGCATTGCATTGTGTGATGGGAGTCGTAAAGACTCGGGGTATGGTGCATGAGTGAGTCTCATCTCATTTCATAGCATGACGTGTAGAATTACAACCTACAATTTGAATATTTTTAATTGGAATGTTGATGTGAATATGAATTGTCGAGTGTGCACTTAGGTGAGGAGTAGCCTATGTAGGAATTATATTACTAGGCGTGGCTCCCCTATAAGGGAAAATATTTCAGGTGCAGGATATACTCCGGTGGACGACTCTCATTCGGGGTTGCAAGGGTGAAGAAAGCCTACATGTGGCTTCTATAACTCCTTTTTGTAAAATTTTTGGAACAAACTAGTTTTGACATGTACTTGTAACACCCCGAAAATACCCTAGAATTTTTATAATAATTTTTATTATATATTAAATTTATAAATTAGAGCAAAACTTGGGTTTCGGGAAAATGATAAATTGTTAAATTGTGAAATGTGAAATGCATATGTGAGCATATAGTTAAATATTATATGCTAAAATAGAAGTGATTGAACCCAAAAATTAACCCAAGTGAAAAAGGGCAAATTTGGAATTTTGTAAAAAGAGGACCTAAGGGTCAAATGATAAGCTTAAATGCTAATGTGAAATAAATGAAAGTGAAATAAAGAGTTAAAATGCCAAAAATGAGAAATGGGATTTATTGTGTAAGCCAAACATGGCCTTACATTTAAATAGTGATATTAGACCAAATGTGGTCTTACAATGCTCATTTGAGCAAAACCGTTTTTAAGAAGAGAATGAGAGGAGAAAGCTAGGGTTTTGCAAGAAGAAGTGATTTTGGTGTGATTTCTTCCATTCATTTAGCTACAAATGATCAAACATCTTGGGTGAAGAAGATTCAAAGGGATTTAAAGGTAAGAACCAAACCCTAGATTTCTTTAAATGATGTTTGGGTTAGAAAAACCCTAATCCATCCATGGGTTTTGCTCATGGTTGGTTTAGGAAGGTATTAAGATGTTATTGGGAATGTTTCCCATGATTTGTTTTGAGTTTTTGAGGAATTTGGAGAAAAATCTCAAAAAGGGAAAACCAGAAAATCACAGAGCGAGCAGGCCTGTTTGACAAAGGACTCTTCATGCGCGAAGGGCACCCTAACCGCGGCATAGCCCTCTGGCCAAGTAGCGAGGATTAGCAGTCGCTGACAGTGGGAGGGCGAAAAGGCCACCCCTCGGGTTATTTCAACGACATAACCTTGCTTTCTGTGCGGTGTAGACAGCATTCCTTGCGAGGAGATTTTTTGGATTTTGTTCGAAGCCTCGTATTCATCGTAGATTGTTTAGGAACCCTAATAAATGATTAATGGGTTTCAAACAGAATGAAACTAAGTGAAAAGCAGATATCGTACTAGCCGCCTTGGCGTGATATGATTAGTGCTAGTTCACTAAATGTGATATGTGTGATTTGCTAAGGGCTAGGTGAGATCACGACTAGGACCCAGGTGTGTGAGGCAAAAGAGATAGATTGGTTTGTTATATCTTCTCCTATTCTTGTTTCAATATTTGAAAATGTTTATTCTAAATGCATAAGAAAAGCATATTGATTTGCTTTAATTGATTTGAGGCAAATGATTGTGAAATGGTTGCATATAAAAATTACATGATTAATTGATAGGAATATTTATACAAATGTATATTGTGCGTGATATGATATAAAGGATTGGCATAATAGAATGTGCTTAGTTTAATTAGCATTAAGGATAGATTGAGTATACCAATAGGGGTCAAATTAAGCGATCTTGCATATAAATGTATTGATGTGTCACTCCAGTCTAGTAACTGGGACCGATGTCGGTAGTGTTCACGAAATTGTTTTAAATAGCTTGATCGGTAGCCTAGTGGGGCCAAATGCTTGTGTTATAAAACAAATGTTTTTATCTTAGGCTGCGGCCCAGCGGGAAACGTCTTGCATTGATTAGATATCACAATATGCGAAACATGGGTTAAATTTGTTAAGAGGCTGAATTGATTTGAGATTGTTAACATATTAGTGAAAAAAATGATTGCGAATTGAAATGAAAGGCATTGTTGTGAAATGTACGATTTAGTTCTGAATGATTTATTACATATGAAAGTGTATATTTGGGATGATCAATGAACCATAAATGATTGTATATGAAATTGTATATGTATTGTATTTGACATTCATCATCCAAAAATATTTGAGAGTATTGTTTAGAAAAATTTCATGATTTGACTTAAATGGAAACAAAAGAATGAAATTGTATAGAACCACTAAACATGAAAATGCTTAGCGTATTGTTTTTATCAATGCAAGTGCAGGAAGTGATTGATGAGTGATTGAAACGGACCCAGGTCGAGGAGCTCAGGGTCATAAAGAAAGGAATTACGGGTATGTCTCCGACATATGCATTCACTCCAAACTCTTTTGAACATTGATGTTTTGCAAAACAATTTAGTTTAGACATCTATTTTGTAAATCATTTTGAAAAGGCATGGATTGCCTTCATTTTAAATTTATTTTGTTAAATGTAAATGTTAATTGGCCTTCGTAAAAGAATTTCATTGAATTTGTAAATGTTTATAGGCTCGCCCTAAATTGAAATCGCTTCCGCACGTATTTGATAAATGATTTTGATAAAGTGATATAGTTGTAGCAAGATTGTCTAGGTTTGATTCAAACCATGTCGGGTCGGATTTGGGCTCAGGGGTCGCTATACTTAAAGTGGTATCAGAGCCTAGGTTTAAGTGTTTATGGAAAAAGGGCCCTAAAATATTTTTTAAAATGATTTCGAAAATTATATTTGACATACATTGTATTTGCATATAAGGGATGACATGACTCTGACGCGAATCTTGCTAGTCTTAATAGGTAAGCATGGATGGTTCAGGTACCCATAGGGTTGAAGGTGACCAGGGAAATCGTCCTAATAGTCCTGCTAGTGTGGTAGGTGGACAAGCATCTCATGCTCCATCAGTAAATGAACCGGAATAAGAGGTAGGAGGTACTATGGGTATCCTCCAACAGTTAGCTCATGCTTCTGTGGGGCGACCATTCTGATTGCTCCGCGATGACCATTGAGAGAATGGCAAGGTGCAAATAGATGGGCTTTCTTTGGAAAGAAAGAAGATGAGCCTTAAATGGCAGAAAATTGGCTCGAGAGGACCGAGCAAATGCTTGTACAAATGCATTGCACAGCAGAAGAGAAGTTAGAGTATGCGACCTCACTACTACAAGATGAGGCTTATCAGTGGTGGGTTTCTGTGACCAGGACCGCACCACTAGAGAGAGTAACATGGAAGTTCTTCTTGGATGAGTTCAAGAAGCACTATGTGGGTCGCATTTATCGATCGACATGAGGCAGGGATTTATAATTTAGTAAAGACAAATGGAGGTGTGATCGAGACTCTCGAGAGAGAGAGTTCACATGGTTGAGCAAGTATGCTCCCGAGTTACTAGTGAGTGAGGAAGAAAAGTGTCGTAGGTTTGAAGATGGCCTTAATGACCATATTCGAGACCATGTCACAGGATTTTTCCATGAGGATTTCTCCAAAATTGTGACATGTGCATGGAATGTGGAAAGAGTAAAGAAAGAGGAAAAGAGAGAAAGATAAGACGAGGAAAGAAAAATCCCGGTCGGTCAATTAGCAACAATATGAGGAAGAAATTCGAGGACCTTGGGTTCAGTTCGGCTATAGCTCGGGGATCGAGTCGGGCTACGGTAGGAATACTACTTTATAGGCACCATCAGTTGCGAGTGCACGGGAGACCTTTTAGAACCAGGCTGCTCCCTCATTGTTCCCAGTAGGAAAAAATCATAAAGGAGAATGTTGGAGACTTACATGTGCTTGTTTGTTTGTGGATCTAAAGAGCATAGAGTGAGAGATTGTTAGAGCTGGATTTCATTTGGCCTGGATGGGAGTGTAGACTATATTGGCATAGGAAGGTAACAAGAGTGTTGCATCACTTAGAGTGTTACGGGACGAGGGACCGCAGGACCTTGGGTGGCGGGATGCACGTACTCGGTAGAGCATATCTGATAGACGATGAAGATATCGACGCCCCAGATGTGATAGTCGGTAATTTTACTATCTTTGATACTATTGTACATGCATTGATTGACCCCGAGTCAACCCACTCATATATTTGTACTGACATACCTAGTTTGGGAAAATTACCGAGGAGTGAAATTGAGTATGACATCTTGGTGATGAACCCGCTCGGACACAGTGTTATTGTGAATAGAGTGTATAGAGATTGCCCCATCCGAATACGAGAGTATGAGTTTCTTGGGGATTTGATCGAATTATCCTTTAAGGAGTTTGATGTGATGTTGGGGATGGATTGGTTATCCCGACACCAAGGATAGTCAATTGTAGAATGAAAAGAGTGACCTCACCGAATGAGGATGATATCGCCGGTGACCACCTCTGTGTGATGTCGACCCTTTGCTAGATCATTGGTGTGGAAAGGATGTGTGAAGCCTACTTGGCTTATGTGATTGATACGGTGAGGCAAGGCTAGTGTATCAGATATCCTATCGTTGGTAACTACGGCTTTTTGCGGAATAGTTGCCGAGTTGCCTCCCGTAGAGGGAGATTAAGTTTCTTTATCGACGTTGTACAGTGCCACCGCAGACATCCGATACCCGTCTTGAATGGCTCGGCGAAGTTAAAAGAATTGAAGCTTCAGTTGCAAGAACTACTAGAAAAAGAGTTTATTCGACCAAGTGTATCACCATGGGGAGCTCCTATGCTTTTTGTTAAGAAGAAAGATGGTACACTTCGGCTATGTATTGATTATAGACAACTGAACAAGTTGACCGTAAAGAATAAGTATCTGTTACCCAGAATTGATGATTTGTTTGACTAATTGAAAGGTGCAAGTATCTTTTATAAATTTGACTTGCAATATGGGTATCATCAGTTGCAAATTAAAGATGTGGATGTGCATAAAATGGTGTTTAGAATGCGATATGGACAATATGAGTTCCTTGTATGTCGTTTGGTTTGAAAAATGCTCCAGTGACTTTCATGGACCTAATGAATCGTGTTTTTCGATCGTATGTGGATCAGTTTTTCGTAGTGTTCCTAGACGACATTCTTGTGTATTCAAAAGATCGGGAAAATCACGACACACACCTTCGGGTAGTGTTAGAGACTTTGAGAAAAGCAGGTTGTATACAAATGACGAAGTGTGAGTTTTGGTTGAATGAAGTATCCTTTCTTAGGCACATTGTATCGAAAGAAGGAATCCGAGTGGATCAAGAATATAGAAGTGGTTAATCGATAGAGCCACCAAGGAAATGTCTGAGAAGTCGTAGTTTCTTGGGATGGTAAGGTTCTTATATAAGATTTGTTAAGGGGTTTTTCGTGATCCACGAGGCCGATGACGAACTACTCGGGACAATGAAATTTGAATGGGGTGAGGAATGTCAAAGAAGTTTTGATAAGCTGAAAGCATTCTTAACCGAGGCTCCGGTTCTTACTCAGCCGACCTACGATAAGGAATATGTGATCTTTAGTGACGCTTCACTAAATGGACTTGGATGTGTCCTAATGCAAGAGGGTAAAGTGGTAGCTTATGCTTCAAGATAGTTGAAGCCACATGAAAGGAACTACCCCACGCATGATTTGGAATTAGCAGCAATTGTATTTGCGCTGAAAATTTGGACACATTATTTGTATGGAGAAAAGTGTTTTATTTACACCGATCATAAGAGTCTTAAGTATTTGCCCTGTGAGCTTAACTTGAGACAACGGTTGGATGGAATTGATAAAAGACTATGATTGCGTGATTGACTATCACGGGAAGGCCAATGTAGTGGCCGATGCTTTAGTAAGAAAGACAGTAAAAGCGAGCGTTGAATGCTCATTTTTCGTTGACCAGACGATGGTGCAGGTAGTGAATTGATAGCAAGACGAGTTTGTTGGCTCAGTGCTAGAGCACAAAGAAAGATGAGAAAATTGCTGCTATAGTAAGTCAGATTGGAAATGGTAAAGAAATAGAGTTTATAGTAAATGAAGATGGGGTTTTGTATTATAAAGATCGGGTTTGTGTACTAGATGATAATGATTGGAGGAAAGTCATACTTGAAGAGGCACATAGTGGATATTTTGCTATCCATATCGGTAGCACAAAGATGTATCAAGATTTGAAAATGTCATTCTGGTGGTCCACAATGAAAAGAGATGTATAAGAGTTTATAACCAAGTGTTTGGTTTTCCAAAGTGTAAAGGCAGAGTATCAAGTTCCTTCGGGATTATTGCGACTGTCGAGAATCTTGGAGTGGAAATGGGATAGAATTACCATGGATTTGTAGTTGGGTTACCATTGATAGGGAAAAGCATGACTCGATTTGGGTCGTAGTGGGTGATTGACCCAAGTCGACTCACTTCCTACAGTAGGCAAACTATTCACTTGTGAGCTAAGGCTACATATCGAAATAGTTCGGTTTGCATGGATTCAATATCCATTATTTGTTAGAAGTCAGGGTTTACTTGAATTTTGGGGAAAATTGCAAGAGGCTTTAGGCACTCGATTGAATTTTAGTACAACGTTCCACCCGCAAATGGATGGACAATCAGAGATAGTGATCTAGATTCTGGAAGATATGTTAAGGAGTTGTGTGATCGACTATGTGGGTAGTTGGGATCGACACATTCCTTTAGTTGAATGTGTACAATAACAGTTTCCAATCAAGTATTGGAATGGCGCCTTACGAGGCTTTATATGGAAGAAAATGTAGAACACCATTGTGTTGGACGGAATTGAGTGAAAAGAAAGTGGTGTGGCTTCCAGACTTGATCTGAGGCAGAAGATAAAGTGAAAATGATTAGAGAAACATTGAAAGTGGCCACCGATAGACAAAAATCATATGCCGACATGAAATGAAAAGATATGCGATATGAGATCGGCGAAAAAGTGTTTTTGAAAGTATTGCCTTGGAAGAAGGTGATGAGATTCGGGAAAAAGGGCAAGTTGAGCCCTAGTTTTATTGGACCTTATGAAGTGATTGAAAAAGTGGGTCCAGTAGCATACCGTTTAGCCTTACCTTCAGAATTGGAAAATATCCATAATGTTTTCTATATTTCGATATTTAGGAGGTACCGATCAGAACCATCGCATGTAGTCTCTTCGCAGACAATTAAGCTTAAGGCTAAGTTTGACATATGAAGAAAGAGCCGAGTGGAATCATGGCTCGAGAAATTAAGAGAATTGTGGAACAAGAAGATTCCTCCCCGTCAAAGTGTTGTGGAGAAACCCGAGGCCAAGGAACCACTTGGGAAAGTGAAGAAGCGTGCGGCAATGATATCATAACTATTTAATGAAGGTAATTTCGAGGACGAAATTTTCTTAAGTGGGGGAGAGTTGTAACGCCCCGAAAATACCCTAGAATTTTTATAATAATTTTTATTATATATTCCGGGTATAAATTGAGCAAAACTTAGGTTTTTCAGGGAAAACTGATAAATTGTTAAATTGTGAAATGTGAAATGCATATGTGAGCATATGATTAAATATTATTTGCTAAAATGAGAAATTGATTGAACCTGGAAATTAACCCAAGTGAAAAAGGGCAAATTTGGAATTTTGTAAAAAGAGGACCTAAGGGTCAAATGATAAGCTTAAATGCTAATGTGAAATAAATGAAAGTGAAATGAAGAGTTAAAATGCCAAAAATGAGAAATGGGATTTATTGTGTAAGCTAAACATGGCTTTACACTTAAATAGTGATATTAGACCAAATGTGGTCTTATAATGCTCGTTTGAGCAAAACCGTTTTTGAGAAGAGAATGAGAGGAGAAAGTTAGGGTTTTGTAAGAAGAAGTGATTTTGGTGTGATTTCTTCCCATTCATTGCTTCTAAATGATCAAGCATCTTGGGTAAAGAAGATTCAAAGGGATTTAAAGGTAAGAACCAAACCCTAGATTCCTTTAAATGATGTTTGGGTTAGAAAAACCCTAATCCATCCATGAGTTTTGCTCATGGTTGGTTTAGGAAGGTATTAAGATGTTATTGGGAATGTTTCCCATGATTTGTTTTGAGTTTTTGAGGAATTTGGAGAAAATTTGAAAAAAGGGAAAACCATAAAATTTGGGCAAACACGGTCCCCTTCGCCGCAGTGAAGGGCACCCTCACTACGGCGTAGCCTTACGCCGCAGCGAGGGCTGACTCGCCGCAGTGAGGCCGGAGGGCCAAAAAGGCCACCCCTTGGGTTCGTTGTAGCGTAGCCTTGCTATGCCACAGTGAAGCGCTATGCCGCGGTGTAAACACTGTTCACCGCGAGGAAATTTTCGGATTTTGTTCCAAAAGCCTCGTATTCGTACGCCGATTGTTTAAGAACCCTAATAAATTATTAATGGGGGTTCAAATAAGAATGAAACTAAGTGAAAAATGTATCGTACCTCACTGCCTCGGTGAAGTGAATGTGATTAGTGCTAGTTCACTAAATGTGATGTGTGTGATTTGCTAGGGACCGGTGAGGATCACCTGACCTAGGACCAAGATTGACGGCAAGGCAAAAAAAAAGGAGATAGATTGGTTTGTTCTATCTTCTCCTATTCTTGTTTCAATATTTGAAAATGTTTGTTCTAAATGCATAAGAAAAACATATTGATTTGCTTTAATTGATTTGAGGCAAATGATTGTGAAATGGTTACATATGAAAATTGCATGATTATTGAAAATGAACTGTTTATACAAATGTACATATTGTACTGTATTTTGATATAAAGGATTGAACACCGTTAATAGAATGTTAACCGTTTAATTCACATTAAGGATATATTGGTATACCAATAGGGGTCAAATTAAGCGTCTTGAACGATATGATGATGTGTCCTCCGATCACGTAGCCGGTAGGATAGTATCGATAGTGTTCTGAAATTGATTTTAATAACCGGTCCGATGCTTTAGCGGGTATGCGTATTATAAAACAAATGTTTTATCTGGAAAAAACTGCAGCCAAGCGGGATGATGCCCGGTGATTTAGATATCACAATATACGAAAACATAGGTTAAGTTTGTTAAGGGTAGAACTGAATTGATTTGAGATTGTTAGCATATTAGTATTGAAAAAGCATGATTGCGAATTGAAATGAGAAGAGCATTATGAAATGTATGATTTGGTTATAAATGATTTGTGCATATAGAGTATATTTGGGATGATCAATGAACCATAAATGATTGTATATGAAATTGTATATGTATTGTATTTGACATTGATCATCCAAAAAGATTTGAAAGTATTGTTTAGAAAAATTTCATGATTTGAATTAAACGGAAACATAAGAATGAAATTGTATAGAACCACTAAGCATGAAAATGCTTAGCGTATTGTTTTTATCAATGCGCAGGTACCAAGTGATTGATAATGATTGAAAGTGAACCCAAGGTCGAGGAGCTCAGAGTCATAAAGAAAGAATTGCGGAGTATGCTTCGACATAAGCATTCACTCAATTTCTTTTGAACATTGATATTTTGTAAAAACTATTTGAACTCTGAACATCTATTTTGTAAATAATTTTGAAAAGACATGGATTGCCTTCATAGTAAATGTATTTTGTTAAATGTAAATGTTAATGGGCGTTCGTAAAGAATTTCATTGAATTTGTAAATCTTTATGGGCTTACCCTAAATTGAAATCTCTTCCGCGCTTATTTGATAAAGTGATATAGTGGTAACCGAGAGTCCCCGAGGTTTCGGTTCGGACCCGCCAACCGGGTTGAACTGGGCTCGGGGGTCGCTACAATACCTTTATGTAAAAAAGTTATAATTGAACTCATATGGATTGTTTTTAATATAGTCTTGCATGTTTTTACATGAATGTGGATAAATGGACCTTGTGTGGTCAATTTTTACTCATAAATGGACCCGATGCAGTCATTGTGTTATATTGGGCCTCGGATGGGTCATGTTTTGATAAATAGTACAGGTTGGGTTTTGGATAGAGCTCCTCGTACAAAGGAGACTCTGTTCGATTTTGTTAAATTATGGATCACGGTAAATAGGGCACAACGGTGTGGTATCAAGTTACACGATGTCCACAAGCGTTCCACGGGTTGATGGGTGATCAACAGAGCCCCAGATTTTGGGGCATCACAAAGAGTCGTCCATCTAGGTGGTCTTCCTTCGCCTAGGCGAAGGCAAGCTTTACCTCGGCGAAGGTGTTCGCTTAGTCGTAGGTCTGCTTCGCCTAGGTGAACTCGAGACTTGTCTTTTGTCAAGGCGAAGCTATCTCTTCGCCTTGGCGAACCACTTCGCCTCAGCAGTAGTGCTTGGAAGCAGTGTGGTTTCTTGATCTTTTGCCCCTCTTGCTTTCTTGCTACTCTCTATTCACACGCAAAGCATAGCAAATAGAGAGTTAGTGTAATCTTTAGGAATGTAGATGTGAGTCTAGCATTTGGGTTACATAAATACATGAAAATCATACTACAAATGCTAACAAGATTCACACCTATCAATGCTCTAAAGGCAATCGCCCTTAGCACTTATTGTATGTATTACATATTGTTTAATATGAAAGGCTTCTTCATTAATTTGATATTCATACATTGAATTGATATAGATCTTTAATTGAATTAAGGAAGTCCATGATACAAACATAGCATGAAGGAAATAATGATGGATCATGATAATAAGATTCATATCATGTGCGATTAACATTAAATATCTAAATTATCTAGGCGTAGGATCGACAAGATTAGACATTGTTGATCAGGACATACTAACACATGTCATATATAGGTCAGATCGAAGCAATGGATCTTATAAACTGTAATCATGAGTTGATTAGAGTTGACATGTGGATGCTTTCTAAGAGTAGCTAAGTACATCGGAGACCTGCTATGATACAACCATATGGATTATCTTTTATATGTAGATGATTGTCTCATCATAGCAATTGTGAAAGTATCCTTAGACTTAAGGTGCTCAAGGATATCTTGGATGTTGATTTTGTACTTTGACTTCATTCTTTGTTGCTTCTTAGAGGTTGCTCTTAGGGTGATAATTGGGTATAACTTGAGGTATTCGAAGGTAATTGAGTAGCCAACAAAGGATTCGCCACTCCCATTAAAGAGGGAGTATACCTATGGCCTATTGTTGGGATCATTACTCGAGAATCTTTACCATAGTGGAAATGCCATGAAGAGTGTCTTCAAGTGCATAACTGTTGAGTAATGAGTTTGGGGATAGGATCTAATATCACTTGAGTTAGATGTGGCGTAGCCAGTCTAGTGGGAGCTACACTTGGTCCATGCTTTGAACCGAGTGGCGTATAGATTGGTGAAAGGACGAATTGCGTAGTAATTGTCTATGGAAGGGTTAGTAGTTAGACTACTAACTCTTCGAACAATTAGGGGTCATGATGTGTTGCTAGATACCGCTCATGACTTGCTTAATTCAATAGTTGAATCAAGTGACTAACATAACAGGGAACCTAATGGGTCACACACTTAGAAGAGTCTAGGGCTGATATAAAACAGATTTGAATATGATCCAAACATGAGGGAGATCAATCTTGAGAATGGAATGTCACGAGATTAGTGGAATCCTGGGATTAAGAGTCCTCAACTAGAGATAAAAGAGGTTTGGGCTTGTTCACAAGCTTAAGGCCCATGAGGGAGAGTGCCATAACGCATTGAGATGCACGTAGCCTATCATCTCTTAATGAGAAGGACACTTTGAATATTTCAAGGGAAAGGGTTTTCCTATAAAAGGACCTTTATGGAAAACCCTAACCCTAAGCTTTCATTTGCCCACTTTTCTCAAGAAATAGTGTTCTTGAGTTAGAGAGAGTGTTCTTACAAAACATCCCACTCTTGGTGTGATTTGAGCGTCAAATCCTTGGGCTTTCGATTCCCCTCTTCAAATCTAGACGTGGCTAGCACCGGGACTTCATCCGAGATTGTTGCCTTGGAGGTTATCGGCTCCACTCTTCGTGTGGATACTGTTAAAGGCAAACCAAGGTTCTAGTTTGCTTTGGTCACGATTGCATCCCCCTTCGGGATTGATTTACACCGACGTGAGGTATAAATCATGCACCCTCTTTGGCTTGAACCACTTTGATGCTTCAAGGGATCCTTGGGTGGGTTTTTCTTGAAGTTTTTTTTTTTTTTTTTTAATGTTTCCACTGCTTTGGCAACTGTTGACGCCTTCAAAACCCAACATTATACCCACATGTCAACATCTTTCCTCACATGTGACCCCATCATGGAGAGTCAAACAAACCAAACAGAGTTCTTCACGGACTTTCAAAAGATCAAACGAGAATTCAAATTGCAGAGAGAGGTATTGGACCTAAGGCCTCTTACCAGATCAAGCTCCAATACCATGTTAAACTACCAAGTTACCTACAAGCTTAAGCTTGTAGGATTTGGATTTAACATGAATATCATGTCTTTTAACACTTGTGAAAGGTATGATTGATTAACCCATAAATAATCTAAAATTATAATAATAAATCATTTATTTTAAAATGATCTAAACAAACTATATTAAAATATTCTTCTGTATACTTTATTTGAAAAGAGTTTTTTTTTTTTTAGAAAATTTGAAGTATTTATAAATATTGCAACCTAAAAAATTTATTTCTAAAAGAATAGACCAATTAAATAAGAAATAAGATTATTATTTTAAAAAAATAAAATAAAGTAAATCTCTTTATTCCAAAATTATCTAAACAAAATATATTAAAATATGCTTCTCTATAATTACTTAGATTGAAATTAATTATAAGATTATTTAAAAAAATAATAATAACAAATCAATTTATTCCAAAATTAAAAAAAACAAAATATATTAAAATAGTCTTTTCTATATTACTATACATAAAAAATTTAATTTATTTTTTAGATAAAAATGAACTTATTTATGGGATATATTAAATTTATTTATTGGAGATATCAAAGAAATCCTTTTTATATTATTTTGTTGTGATTATACGTCATAATAAAAACTCTCATGGGTTTATGGATGGAAGAAAAGATGGCAGATGATTGTTCGGGTTATGTAATAAAATTTTATTTATCAGTAATGTGAAAAAATAATAAACTTTTTTACATTATGCTCCTAATTAGTATATATAATAAAATGACCATTGAGTTATAAAATTTAAAATTTAAAATTTTGTTTATGGTGTCACTTTCCGAAAATGACACCATAAATCTAAAATAAATAAAAAATCAATATGATGACATTTTTCAAAAAATGACACCATAATCTAAAATTAGCATCATTTAGTTACTCCAACACAATTTTTTAAATTTTATATGGTGTCATTTTTCAGAAAATGACACCATAAATTTACAACTAGCATTCCCAATTAAATTTTTTTATATGATGTGTCACCTTTGCAAACTTTAAGTTATACGATGTCATTTTCTTAACAAATGACACCAAAAGTAGTGACACCATATATTGTTTTTGTACTAGAGGATGTTAAAGATCTTGATTAAATATTCAACTTACATGAAAAGTGGTAAAATTTTGTTGATTTTCAATTGTAAGACAAAGTGATTAATTAGAGAGGTTGTTTAATTTGTATGGCTGTACCTAGAAATGAGGATTGTTGTAACCAGAGAATGTGGGAGAGAAAATTGAGCTGCATCCATTCTCTTTGTTACACAGTCCAATACAAATATATAAAGTAAGTAAAAAGGGGGGGAAAAAGGCGTGAAGATACCACTTAGAGACATGCTTAGAGGAGATGGTTGTGGTGCACAAGCTTGCTTAGTCTCGGTTCGAGCTCTGAGGAGAATGAAGCTATGTTACGTGGTAGAGGTTCTGGCTCTTGTGGTCCATCCACATTCGCTAATAGGGTGTCAGTTGACAACGGAGTCAACCCTGAATACTCATGAATGTCGATAACCAGACACATCATGAAAATCGGGCAGAGTCTCCTTTGTACGGGGAGCTCTACCCAAGGTACATAACCTGTCCCAACAATCAACAATGTCCACACAGGGTCTATATGCGAGTAAAATAATGACTACTTGGGCCCCTGTATCAATACTCACAAAATATGTCACAAACAAATATATTACATGGTTCAAGAGTTTTTACATTACTCTTAATACAAACATATATTAAAATTATAAAATTCTAATACATGTCCTACATAATAATACCGAGGCCACAACCCGGCTTTCTTCTAAAACGGCTTCTAATGAGTGTCGCCTTCCCGGTCGCTCCCTGTACCTGAAATGGTGATCCCTCGACAGGGTGAGCAAAGCCCAGTAGAGATAATTTCCTACATGGGTTACTCCCCACCTAAGTGCACATGCATGGAAAAACAAACACATTCAAGCAATTACATGAACCTACTCGAATGTCTACATGACCGATCCCGTGTCCCAAGTCATCACCGACTCCCTCACACATGTCTAAGCCAATATGCGAGTAAAATAATCAGTTTTCAAAACAAAAGCTTTTTGTTCTCAAAAACTCCTCTGCAATTTACGTGAAATATTGGACTACCCTTAGTGAATGTGTTGGAGAACCTTCGAAACAATTCATGGGCTCCTCAGGTGTGTAATTGTTGGACCATCTCCCCAATAACCTGATTCTCAGAAGTCAAATCAGTAAAATTCCTTTCACAAACATTTTTCGTTTTTGTTCATTTTCATGTCATGCACTCACACCTAATATTCTAAGTGCTTGATTCTTGTATGGAATGCATGATGCCAATCTAATTATGCTAATATATTCACATGCATATATATTAACATAATTAATCAAACAAATCATGTTATTAAATTCACATCAATTACACCAAAAGTAGCTCACATGGGCTAATTAGCAAACACGAGCAATTCATTTTGAATCACTCAACACATAAAAATTCACACAAAAATATTCACGTCTCACTATTCATGTGAATAGTGAAACTGAGTCTTATTGCGACCACACAAAATGATTTCTCCGCTCGGTTCAGCTTTTGAAGCCAGAATTTGCAATAAAACAAACCTGGAACAATTCTAACCATTTACATGGCTCTTAGCCAATTAGCACAAGTAAGGAAAAGATCCACACCTCTTGGGTTGTGAACTCACGAGTCGGTGTCACGCGTAGCCCTCGCCGCGATAGAACAACTTTCCCTTCTTACTCGAGTGGCAAGCCCAGTCCGATTGGCAGGAATCCCAGAGAGAAGGGCCTTCTCTCTCTAAAATCACCATTCTCAGCCCTTGCATGTTCACCCGGCCTCTTGCTAGTTTGGTCTTCAAAAGGAAGAAGATCCTTTATTCCCTTTTTGTCTCATTATCATTAAAGCGTTTCGAAATTCACGTAATAAAGCCTGCTGGATTTTTGACCTTGGCACTATCTCGGCCGTCAATTTTGCATTATCTCTCTGCTGCTCTGACATGTGTCGCTAATTAAATGTTATAAGGTCATGTTATAGGTGACTTTTGTCACCTCGCATTTCGTTTTCACGGCGCACGTCTCGATGCGCGAAAACATGGCCATTGTCTCGAATTCGACGAATTCGTGGTAGCTAGATTTCGCGAGACGATTCCAACGGTGAAATCCGTTTTTTCATCCGAGATCTAGAGAATAAATTTCGGATTTTTACCGAAATTACGATTTTACCCTTTTTCCAAAATTTGGAATTTTCTCAGGTCTTACAATCCCAGTTCGAATGAGGATTAGTCTGAGTATGATATGACTTAAAGATGCCTTCCATGTGTGCACAGACCTACTTAGGACATCTCAAAGCCTGACTAAAAAAAAAAAGACGGGAAGATGAAACTAATTTAACCTATCCAGATTAACAAACTAACTACAAGGTGACTGTAAAGGATCATAATCCAGCTCAAGTAGGTTAGATATTCGTAAAAGTAGGATACCTTACATGAATATGAATATATATATATATATATATATATATATATTGATGATGCCTTTTAAACTGGGCTGAGTTTTGGAGCGTGTAGGGTCGGTAGGGTGGACCAAGGCTGATGTAGTGATGAGCTGGAGGGGATCTTGGGATCGTCTGGGCTCGATCGGACTCTTATCTCAGATGGTCCGCGGTAGGTGCGTCGTCGGGCTGGGGAAGGGAGAGATTTCTTGGTCGCGGGTTCTGGATGTGGCACTCTCACTGTGAAGGACGAGGAATGAAGGCGGCGGGGCTTCGCCGCGGTGGCACGCTCCGATGCCTAAGTCGATTCTTTTGGAGGGAAGAGAATACTTGGGATTTGCTCGTGTTGACGTGCCTTTCGGTGGTGGAGCGGCTTTGTATTTATAATGGATATTCATCCATTGGACGATGACGAGTCCCTTCCCATTGGGGGTATGTTTCCTCATACTTCGTTGTATGGGTGCGATGGATTGGTCGAAGAGTTTATTGAATAATCCTCCTTCTTTATTGGAGAATGTCAATGATAGTCTTCTATTGCTTTTCTTTCCTTTATAATAGGACTTGATTGGAGGATATCTTTTAGGGAATATTTTATCTTACATTTGGGGATATGGGTTGGTAGTAGAGCAGCTGGAGCCTCCTGTTCTTCGAATCCATGTTTTGGGCACAATGAGTTGGGCCTCTGTTTGGGAAACTGCTTTGTGGGAGGGACACGGAGTGGGCACGGACCCATTGCTCTCGAATTTGGCCGGTCAAACGCTTGACCATTCTATATCCTTATCAGTTGCCCCCTGACCCGCGTGCAGTTGCGTGGGCAAAGTGTGATTGAATCTGCGACGGTTATTTATTTCCGTGTACGCTTCGGATGTGGATTAATTAACATGTCGAATTCGTCATATGTTAATGATGGCTCTTGAGTTTAATTGCTTGTTTTCATATTCCCCTTGTTTTCCTGTTTCTTGTCGACCTTTCTAGTTCGACTTCCTTTAGCCTCCTGCTCCCTTTTGTCTTTATATTTCTTAGCGTTCTTGCATTTCGTTGCAGTTTTGCTCTATACGTGGTGTTGGGTCCCTTTTTTGGTGTCTTCTTTTCTTCACAGACGCGGCATCAGTCCACATCGTGTTTCTTCGATTGATACGTGAGGCCCTAGGATTCGGTTGTCTGGATTCGTTTGGTTATGCCATGGGTCCCCAAGCGTTCTTCCTCTTTGCGCATCAGCGATGATTCCTCTCTGTTGATCTGGTCGGCGGTGGGGTGTCTCAGAAAGCTTGTTTGGCGATCGTTGGGCCCCTCGACTGCTCGGGAGGTGCCTCCCGCTTCCCTTAGGTAGGGAAAGGAAGATAAACTTGATCAAATATCCTAGGGGTTCGGACTATCTCGATCTGTGGTCTGTTGTTACGTGAAAGTGGGCCTGACGGTGTTGGCCCTTTATATGAGTCTCTACTTTTGTTGAGCGATCACAGAAGGCCTCTTCACGGTGTTCGTATATGGTCCTGATTTTTGACGTTACATTACCTCAGGTGCAGGAATGGTATGTTTTGGTCGCCTTTGATAGCAGCCTCGCTTTCCATTGCATCCTTTCGTAAGCGGGTTTTGACATTTTCATATCTGCCCTTCCCAACTGGCCCCCAATGGTTGGGGCATTTTGGTGGGTTTGCTGGTCTTTTTTAGAGACAGGGGGCTTGGCGTCCCTAGTGTGGCTTTGCTCCTGCATCTTTTTAATCCGACGGCTACCGCCGAGGGGTTTATTTATTTCCCTAGGCGTCTGGGGCCTTGGTGATTTCGGATCTTCCTTCTTCTCACGGACATGGAAAATCCGATATTTCTTGATAGTGGCTCCAGTAGAGTCTGATTCTTTAGGCAGGGGAAGACACCCTAGGCGTACCCGGAGCGTGGGGTGCCCACATTAACCTTCCATTGAGTATCGTATACTCTCTTGGTTTAATTGATTTAAAGTTGATTGGATATCCCTGACCTTAAGTTTCCCTTATATTTTTCAGATGCTCGTCTTGGGCTTAGTGACGAAGATACCGCTGTTGCTCTTGCTCTGACTGAGTGTTCTGCTCGCTCCTACGCAGAACTACTAAGGTCGGATGTCCCCAGCTCATCCGGTCTGAAGTCCATAAAATCTTCCGTTTTAGGGCCTTCATCTCCCTCTACTCTGGGTGTTTTCTCTTTCGGGCCGGCGGCCCATTTTGCTCACTGCTCGAGGAGATTTTAGCTCGTACGGGAGGGATATCCTCGAAAACCTCGGGTGCGAGAGGAGGAAAGTAGATTCCCACAGAGGGATCGACAGTCCCAGTAACAAAGTTCGGAGGATTAGAGCACCTTCAAGTCCCTTGTCCAAAGGCAGATTCGGTCTTCATCCCCATTGGCTGAGGTTCCGGTTGTAGTTCACTTCCCTTGGTGTCGCGGTGGGAGTCCCTCGACGAGGTCGAGCGACCAGTAGTTAGGCGACTTTGCCCATAACCATGCAGGTGCTCCTGAGACCCCGTCAAACCATCTCACGAGAGGTGATGGGAGTCGAGGAGGAAGAAAAAACAAAATCAAGGTTGATGAAATCAGGATTCTTTGCCATCTAATGCGGAACTTTCGAGGCGGTGCCGTTTCATGCATCCTCAAGATTACGGCGTTGAGAGATCAAAGGGGTTCTTAGGTTGATGGGCCTTGGCCTTGTCTTCGGGGACTTGCCCGGTAAGCATAATTATGCTAACTTTCCCTTCTTGGCTCAGTGTTGACTCTATACATGTTTGTCCTGGTACCCACTCGTTTGTGAAGGGCTTGGCAGAAAAAATGGCCAGATAAGAAGCATGTAAGGATCGCAATTTATAAGGCGAAAGTGACTACTTTAACTTAGAGCGGGACCCACGCGAGGCGGGTGCGACTTATCGTGCGGAGAAATGAAACTTACGTCGGATGCGAAGCCCACACCTCATGACTCTGGTGAGGTAGAAAATAGGCGAGGTCGGACGGCTGGCGATTCTTGAGGAGAGCTCAAAGTTCGGGATGAGCTTCAGGCTCTACATGATGATTCGGTTGAGACTCGGGAGGAGCTGCAATCTACCCAGGATGAGCTTCGATTGGTTAGAGAGAGGAGGAACTCGTCGTTTCCGGGACCGAACAACGGGATGCAAGTGAGTTCTTGTATGATCCACGACCGATTTGGACGGAATGGAGAAACAACTTGAGATTGCTCGTCATGAGATTTTGGAGGCGAAATTATTCTTCCGGAGGCGCCGACGTGAGTCCTCCCGAAGGCGTGGACTTGTCGGGACGGCTAGCCGAGAAGAGTCTTAGTGGATAACATATTAGACTTCATCTGACGATTTGGTTGTTCGGAGGCGGGGTCATGACGATTGCGGGACCCGGTACGGTGCTGATGGGCCTGGGTGAAGCTTGCTTTTCGTGAGGCCGGCTCGTGTGTACGATCTGGATTTTGACTTTGATCTCAGGCGTGGGAGCGAAGGTCTTTTCGATGAAATGAATCCCAAGGCCTAGCACTCATATTTGAGGCCCCTTCGTTCTTCTTAAATCGATACTTGAGATCGAAGCTTGTCTCGTGATTTTATTATATTTTCTTTTCTTTTTGTCGATCCACGAGAGCTCGCGCACATGTTGACCCTCTTTTAATGGATGCCTCCACAGGGAATTTTAATTTGCCTTATTTATCTATCTTTGCTTTCTTTGAATCGAGGATCCCGGGGAAATTTAGTCTGCCTTGTCTACACACTTTTGCAAACCGTTGTTCCGGCCGCATGGGTGCGGATGACTTTGTTGGTTTGAATTACGTGGCCCTACGCCGTTTGGCTTGCGGGTATTGACCGTCGCTAGTTCCGTGCCTGTTGGAGTGTATCAAGGCGGGGTTTGCCCGGCGTGCGTGGTTGATTAAGGCTTGATTACCGCGCGTCGGGAGGAGAGTGTCTCGAGAGTTCGATCCAATAGGAGCAATTAGGGAGGAGCCCCCGTGCCATTTTGGGCTGGTAAGGGCTCGTCCCGATAAGTAAAGGGAGCTCGTGCACTGTGTTGAAGGAGAGCTGTCGATGAGACTTGCCAAGGGAGGAGCCAGAGTCTGTTTGGAGTACGAGTGAAGGGCTCGTCTGATAAGTAGAGGAGCTCGTGCTGTGTTGAAGGGAGAGCCTCGGCCGATGAGACTTGTGGGAGGGCGAATGCGATTTGAAGTACGATTGAAGGGCTCGTCTGATAAATAGAGGGAGCTACGTGCACTTGTGTTGAAGGAGAGCTCGTCGATGAGACTTGTGGGAGGAGCCGTGCATTTTGAAGAGTACGGAGTGAAGGGCTGGAGTCACGATAAAGTGGGGGCTCGATGCACTTTTGTATTGAAGGGAGAGCTCGTCGATGAGACTTGTAGGGAGGGCCGGAGTGCATTGTGAAGTGCGGTGAAGGGCTCGTCACGATATAAATAGAGGGAGCTCGTCTGGCTGTGTTGAAGGGAGAGCTCGTCAATGAGACTTGTGGGGAGGAGCCCGTCTGTTTTGAAGTACAGTGAAGGGCTCGTCCTGATAAATAGAGGAGCTCGTGCACTTTGTGTTGAAGGGAGAGCTCGTACATGAGACTTGTGGGGAGGAGCCGTCTGTTTGAAGTACAGTGAAGGGCTCGTCGATAAGTAGGAGCTCGTCACGCTGCGTGAAGGCTTCGTCAATGAGACTTGTAGGGAGGCAGTGCGTGTGAAATACGGTGAAGGGCTCGTCTGATAAATAGAGGCACAAATGCACTTTGTGTTGAAGGGAGGCTCGTCGTAGGACTTGTGGGGAGGGCAGTACGTTTGAAGTACGAGTGAGGCTCGTCCGATAAATAGGAGCTTCGTGCTGCTGTATTGAAGGAGGCTGATGAGACTGCTTGGGGAGGAGCAGTGCACAGTGAAGTGCAGTGAAGGGCTCGATCGATAAATAGAGGAGCTCGTGCGCTGTGTTGAAGGAGAGCTCGTCGTGAGACTTGTGGGAGGAGCCGTGCGGTTGAAGTACGAGTGAAGGGCTCGTCGATAAGTAGAGGGCTCGTCGGCTGTATTGAAGGAGAGCTCGTCAATGAGACTTAGCCAAGGGAGGGCAGTGCGTGGCCAAGTGCAGTGAAGGGCTCGTCCTGATAAATAGAGGGAGCTCGTCTGCTTGTGTTGAAGGGAGGCTCGTCGATAGGACTTGTAGGGAGGGCGGAATGCGTGAAGTACGGGTGAAGGGCTTGTCTGATAAAATGGGGAGCTCGTGCACTTTGTGTTGAAGGCTCGTCGATGAGGACTTGTGGGAGGAGCCCGTCGTTTGAAGTGCGGTGAAGGGCTCGATCACGATAAATGGGGCTCGTCTGCTTTGTGTTGGAAGGGAGGCTCGTCTGATGAGACTTGTGGGGAGGAGCCCGTGCACGTGGCTGGAAGTGCGAGTGAGGGCTCGATCTGATGATAAATAGAGGGAGCTCGTGCACTGTGTTGAAGGGAGGCTTCGTCCAATGAGACTTGTGGGGAGGGGCCGTATGTTTGAAGTGCGGTTGGAGATGATCTGATGAAATAGAGGGGCTCGATGCACTTTGTGACTGAGAGGGAGGCTCGTCAGTGGGACTTGTAGGGAGGGCCAGATGCGTGTGAGTACAGGTGAAGGAGAAACGTCTGATAAATAGAGGGGCACAAATGCACTTTGGTGAAGGAGGCTCGTCAGTGAGACTTGTGGGGAGGGCAGGTACGTGTGAAGTGCGTTGGAGGGCTCGTCTGATAAATAGAGGGGCTCGTGCACTTTTGTGTTGAAGGAGGCTCGTCGATGAGACTTGTAGGAGGGGTGATGCGTGTGAAGTGCGGTGAAGGGGCTCGTCTGATAAATAGAGGGAGCTCGATGCGCATGTTGGGGAGGCTCGTGATGAGACTTGTGGGGGCAGGTGCGTGTGAAGTACGGTGGGGGGCTAGGTCTGATACAAATAGAGGGAGCTCGTGCTTTGTGTTGAAGGGAGGCTCGTGTGGGACTTGTGGGGAGGGCCGTCACATTTTGAAGTACGGTGAAGGGCTCGTCGATAAATAGAGGCTCGATGCACACGTGTTGAAGGAGAGCTTCGTCGATGAGACTTGTTGGGAGGGCAGTGCATTGGCCAGAGTCTGGTGGGCTGATCACAATAAATAGAGGGAGCTCGTGCTGTGTTGAAGGAGGCTCGTGATGGGACTTGTAGGGGAGGCCCGTGCGTGAAGTACAATGAAGGGCTCGTCTTTGATAAAATAGAGGAGCTCGTGCACTGTATTGAAGGAGGCTTCGTCGATGAGACTTGTAGGGAGGAGCCGGAGTCTGTGTGTCTGAGTGAAAGATTCGTCACGATAAATAGAGGAGCTCGTGCACTTTGTGTTGAAGGAGAGCTCGTCGATGAGACTTGTAGGAGGAACCGTCTGATTTTGATGTACGATGAAGAGGCTCGTCACACGATAAATAGAGGAGCTCGTGCGCACTTTGTGTTGAAGGGAGGCTCGTCGTGGACTTGTAGGGAGGGGCAGATGCAGTGTGAAATCTGAGTGAAGGGCTCGTCACGATAAATAGAGAGCTGTCTGCTGTGTTGGGAGAGCTCGTCGATGAGACTTGTGGGAGAGGCTAGTCTGTTTGAAGGTACAGTGGGCTCGTCTGATAAGTAGAGGGAGCTGGAATGCGCTTTGTATTGAAGGAGGCTGTCGATGGACATGGGAGGGCGATGCGTGAAGTATAGTGAGGGCTCGTCTGATAAATGGGAGCTCGTGCCTTGTGTTGAAGGGAGGCTCGTCGATGAGACTTGTAGGGAGGGCCCGTGCAGTAGGAAGTGTCTGAGTGAAGGGCTCGTCTGATAAATAGAGGGAGCTCGTGCACTTTTGTATTGAAGGAGGAGCTGTCGGAGTGAAACGGTGGGTTCATGGTGTTGCGGACAAGCGACCTGGTGCGAAGAGGCCAGTTTAGTGTGAGGATCCCATCTTGTGTGGGGAAGGTAACCCCGTGTGAAGAGAGGCGCTTTATGAGAGGCAGTTTGCGTCTATCGATTATTGGGAAGATGTGAAGCTTGCTTTAATCTTGATTGATGGGAATTTGAGCGGTTATGTTGCCTTCGGGCGCTTTCTCTATAAATAGGGTTACATTTGCCTACATTGTCTTACGCTCTTTGAAGATTTCTGCTTTCCATACTGGGCGGATGAAGTTTGCAGAAGATGGATGCTTGATGTTCGGCGGCCTTCGTTGGGGTTTCTTTTACGCCTCTGGACATGCTTTTCCTGAATTTCTCAGGTGTGGGGTGTGTTTTCCACTAGTTTCCCTTTATGGGAGTCATGTTGATTCCACAGCTCTTGGTGGGGATCATCTAGGAGTGGGGGAATGTGCTCCACTGCACCTCCTCCTCATTCTTTTCTTCTTTCCTCTCTTTACGCTATACCTCTTCTCTTTTCTTTTCTTTTTCTTCTTTCCCTGACTTTCACATCTGCTTCTTCTTCTTTCTCTCTCTCTGTCCCATCTTTCTCTCTTACTCTCATTGCTTTTTTTTTTTTTTTTTTTTTTAGGGTATTGCTTGTGCGGAGTGCATGGAGGGGCCCATCTTGTATCTTTCTATGATGTAATCGAGGACACCATTGATTGTATCCAGACATGACTTTGAAATAAAGATGCACTTTTATTTCTATGAAATTTCCATTGTGTATATATTTATTTTTTTACATATGACTGTTTGAGACGTCGAATAAACAGCGGTGCTGCACTTGTCACCGGGGAATCATAAGGCCTTCTTGCGGCCAGAATCTTGATAAAGCGCTTAAGATGTTCAAGAACACATGTATCTTTTGTAAATTTTCCTTCCTCTGTTTGGAGCTCATAATTGCCGGTCGACGACCCAGAGATGTCTGATATAAGGGCCTCCCAATTGGGGCCTAACTTCCCATGTGCTGGATTTTTCCTTGCGGGTAGTAGCTTTTTCAAGACAAATCCTGAACCAGTTTGACTCTCTTGTTGTAGTGCCTAGCGGACTTCTTGTGTTATTATTCCTGCATACTGGCTGTTGAACTTGCTCACGCTTCGTCCGGGGTTCTAGAAATTGAGGTGCCTTGAGGGCCTCATCGTTTTGTTCTTAGAGGCTAACCGATTCACGGGAGACTTTACTCCTAGCCGGCCAGGGCTCACGCCCCGTGCCAGCTAGACAAATGGAGTTTTCACGGGTTCTTGACTTCTGTGTCGTCAGATAGGCCCTTAGTGCCCGGGGTATTCGGCTGACCTTCGGCTCTTGGCTTGGTTTCGGGGCGGTTTTAAGGGTTCGATGGTAACTGGCTTGTCCATTTGGTAATGGGTGGTACAGAAGAATAGTAATTTTAATTAGAGGCTCGGCACAAAAGTCCACTGAATTTTGCGTTGTCATTTGTTCCGTTATCACGAGATCAAGGCCCTTGGGACACCAAATCTGCATATGATTGCTCGCCATACGAAGTTGCGTATCTTCTGCTCTGTGATTGTGGCTAAGGGCTCGGCCTCAGCCCACTTGGTGAAATAGTCTACCGCCACGATTATAAATTTACATTGGCCTTTGCCCATGGGCAAGGGCCCCAATATGTCGGCCCCTTCTTTGGAAGAGTAGGCAGTGATTGATGTCGGAGGCTGGCTGGGAGCGTGATATTTTAGCGTGTTCTTAGCGGTCTGCATCTTTTGACGGATTGGTTGCATCTTTGAGCATTGTGGGCGAATAGTATCCCACGCCTCAAAATTTTTTTAGGCCAACCATTCGAGCCCCAGATGGTTCCGCATATGCCTTCATACTTCTCTTAGCACATATTCGAGTGTCTTCTCTGTGATCATTTTAGGAAGGTGTGAAGAATCCTGAACTATGAGGCTCCCCTTGTGATTGGTAAACACGGAGGATCTCCTCTTATCTTAGCCGCTTCCTTAGGGTCGTCTGGTAAGGTTCCGTCATTAATGTAATCCGAGAATAGGATCCGTCCCGGTTTAGTACGGACTGACATTGTGGCCCGACTATTATGCCGTAAGGGTCAACGGAGGGCTCTGCGAGGTATTCGATGGGCGTCGATTCCCCAATGTCTTCCTGCAAGGCCGTCGCCAGTTTTGCCAAAGCGTCGGCCGCGGGATTCTCCGTTCTGGGGACGTACTGGATCTGAACTGATACAAACTTTTTTAATAAATCGCGGACTTTGCGAAGATACAGAATCATTTTCTCACTTTTGGCCTCGTATGTGTCTTCAATGCAATCGACCACCGAGTTGGGGTCATTATAGACTCTAGGTGATCGACCTCCTAATGAATGGCGGAGTTGAGGCTGCTATTACGGCCTCGTACTCAGCCTCGTTGTTGGAGCGTGGAACTGAGCACAGCGCATACCGATGTCTATACCTTACGGTGAGAGGTCGGGATCGCTGCTCAGCTTCCTTGTGCATTTGAGGCTCCATCCGGGAGAGCTTCCATATGGGAGGGGAGTGCGTCCCTTGATTAGGTGGGCTCGGCAAGCTCTTGGGGCGAACTCCATGTGAAATCGGCTAGGATGCATCGCTTGTAAGATTGTTTTTGGTTTGTCAGAATGTCGAGATTCACTCGGCTCTATGGCCCGTTTCTTGACCTCCCGAGACCTGCGGCTTATGTAACCTGCTTCATGGGGTATTGGTCGGGACTTCTATGGTGTGAGCACACGGAAATAAGGTGAAGTCCTAGAACCTTGATCGCGAGCTAATAATTTTCCATTTTTGGATACCTGCCATAAATCCCCTCTCGGGGCTCATTTGCGGTAGTAGGTAGTGTTGTGCCGTTCCTTGTCTCCTGCGAGCACTGCGCTGGTTGAAAAATCCCGATCTTTGCCAAATACGATTGTAGGTTTCTCCTTCTCTGGAGCTTACTAGAATGGGTAGAGGCTCAGTATGTTTTCAAGGCTACAAAGCGCTTCTTCACATTTCGTCCCATTGAAAGGCTTTTTTCAAGACTTGGAAGAAAGGTTGGCACTTGTCACTTGCCCTGGACACGAATCGACTTAGAGCTGCGATCCTCCCTGTTAGCCGTTGTACTTCCTTTGTCCCGGACGGTGATGGTATCGTGATACTTTATCTTATCGGGTTTACTTCAATTCCACGTGGTTGACTATGAAGCCGAAATTTTCCGGCCCGACCGCGTGGGAAAGCTACCATTTCTCGCCAGTTCGGCTTCATGTTATAATCCCTTAGGATCACGGAATGTCGGAGAGGTGAGCGATGTGGAGACCGGTTGTGGCAGTTTTACCAGCATGTCGATCTGTGCGCCTGTTGTTGTACCTATCTGCTTTTTGAAACATGGGTTCACTAACCTCACAGTAGGTTGCCCAGCATTCTTAAGCCAAGCGGCATTGCAGATAACGGTAGGTCCCTTGTCTTTGTGATGAATGACGTCTTCTCCTGGTCGCTAGGGTCCATGCTGATCTGATTATAACCGGAGAACGCATCCGTGAAGCTAAGGAGCTCATGGCTGTAGTTGCATCTCTGATAAGGTCGATCTGGGCGGGGAAGGCGTCCTTTGGGCATGCTTTGTTTATATCGGTGGAAATCAATACAGGCCGCCATTGCCATTTGCTTTCTTGTGAGCACAACAGTGTGGCCGTTACGGGTATTCTACCTCCCTGATTGCCCCTGCTTGGAGGAGCTTGCCGACCTCTTCGTTGATGGCCTTTTGTCTCTCTAGTGCGAAACTTCTGCGCTTTTGCTTGACCGGCTTGTGAGACGGGTTGGTGTTCAACTTATGAGTGATGACTGCGGGGTCGATGCCACTCATGTCGGCTGCTTCCGTGCGAAGATGTCACGATTACGTGTAGGAATGCGTGGGGGCCTTTGGGGCCATACGCTAATTTACTTAGACCGATATAGAGCCCGAGATGCTCAGGAATTAGGTCATCCAGCGTTCTTGGCTCCGACTCTTGGGGGCTCGGTAGAGTGGACACTTAGTCACGCGTATCAAGCTCGCCCGTACTCACGTATGCGACCGTTTTTGTTTCATAGGCGGTATAGCATTCTCGTGCCGCACTTTCGATTCTCGAACCGTCCAGCGCGTTTATTGTCGGGAATTTAATAACCCGGGTGGTATCTTTGGGGGGATGGCTTTTATCGCGTTAGCGGGAGAGGGTGCGCCCGACGGCATGTTATGGGTGGATAGTCACTATGAGAAACCTTCTTTGTCGTCGTTTGCTTGGCAAGGGGGGTTCCCCGAGTGCTTGCAGTTGGATCGACCCCAGTAGCAGCACCTTTTCTCACGAGAATCCCGAGGAGATGAGTGTTAACGAGGTTCGCTTTTCTCTTCCAATTCCCATTTTAGCCGAAGGCCCGATGCAAAAATGATGTCGTAGAGCTCCCATTAATCTACTAGGACCCGATGGACCGTTGTATTTGCCGCACAGTGCGCGGATTACGATTAGTGCGTCGTAGAGTCTTGACACCGCTTCAAGTGCGAATCGAGAATGTGATAGTGGTGTCGACTCGCGGTATTTTAGATACTGACTGTACCTCCCCCAAGTCTGCCGATCTTATGCTGCGTAAGTGGGCCTTAGAGCCGAACTTCGATTCTCCTCCTCCGGTAATCCTCCACGAGATCACGTGGATTCCCCGGGGTTCTGATGCGGGGTTAATCGTCGGCGAGGTGGTGGCGCGAATGAGGGCTGATGCAGTTACGGGTAGTGCTTGGAAAGCGGTTCCGAGAGATATGAAAGCGTAGTAGATATCATGTTGTATGGGATCTCTATCTCTCTTCTCAGCGTATCACAGGTTGTGTGATGCCCATAGTCCTTGTGGAACTCACAGTATTTGGAGTTATCTCTGGTAGCGGGATTTGATTTCATCTGTGCTGGCCACCTTAGGAATTGCTCGTTTCGTACTTCATGCAGAACTTGCGATACTGATGCTGTCAAGGGAGTGAAGTGCTGAGGCGAATAGCGTCGTCGTCTTTCGGGCTGCGGCGGGCCCAGGCGATTTAAGATTTCTAAGTCTTTAGGAGATGGCTCTGCTGCGCCCCGGAGATTTTCTGCAGTCGCCTTGCCTCTTGGGGCTCCGTCCCCGTCGCTTCTCGGTTGTCTTTTTGCTAGCGAGAAGAACTTTCCTTTTTGACGGGAGGGCCTCTTCTCTCAGTTTATGTATTTTCAGCTTTGGCGAGAACCTCGCTTATGTTAGCTTAAGGGTTCTTTGAGATAGAGAACATCGAGGTCTTTGGGCGCCTCCCGGCCCCGCCCACATGAAGGCGTGACAGCGAACTTTTCGTCAGGTACATCTATCTTCAAGGACTCGGCATTAAACCGTTGTACATATGACTTCAGATTCTCCTGTGTTTCCTGCTTGATGCTCAACAGATGGTAGCTCGGCTTCCTGTATGTCCTAGCCCCGATGAAGTGGGAGACGAACGCGATTGATAATTCTGAGCGAGGGAGGGAGTCGTTGAAGAGGGGATGGTGAACCGGGCCATGGCGGGCCTTTTAAGGTGGTGGCGAATGCCACACCGAGCAGGGATACGGATACCCATGCAACTCCATCGGATTCTTGTAGGTATTGAGATGATCACCCCGGATCTTTGCGCCGTCAGCAGATTCTACTTAGGCGTCCTGAATTTGGTAGGGAGCGGGTAGTTTAGCACCTCGGGGTGAAAGGTGATTCGTTTCTTTGCCAAGGTATCCATGGTGTGCAGGGTCGCGCCCTTTAACTACCTCCTTTGTAAGCTTAGCTCTTGTTGGAGGTCCACTGAATCTTGCTCCCATGCCTTTCTCTTGTGTCGGACCAGGGGGATGTTGTGGTTGGCGTTCTGCCCGTCCTCTGTGTGCTTTGTACTTTCGGCTTTCTTCCCCTACCGGGGCTAGTTGTGGGTCGTGCCCTCTGGCTTGACTAGATTCCGCCTCTGCTTCGGTATTTCGGGGAATGCCATAGCCGTGCTGTCCCTCGCGTGGAGGAACGTTGTGACCTTCCAGAGTCTGTCGCCCTTCGGGGGTACTGTATTTATTCGGTGAGTTGTTCTATCTCTTCTACCAAGCGTTGGTTAGCAGTGGGCCTTCCACTTAGTTTGTGTTGGCTTGGACGGCAGTAGTCTACGGCGACTCTTATCGTATCTCTCTGGTGGTCTGGCATCCTTGCGGATTAGCGTTATCTGCTCGTGTTCCTAGTTGATACCATCGATGCTTGAAATCGGTTATGTTCGTGTAAGAATAGTGGTTCCCACGGTGGCATGTGATGATGCCTTTTCAGCTGAGGCCCCAGGGTTTGGAGCGTGTAGAATCATTTGAAATTTGGACCAGAGGCTGTTCTTAGATGATGGCCCCGGAGGATGCGGATCGTCTGGGCTCTCGTCGAGGACTCTTATCTCAGATGGTCCGCAGGCCGTGCGTCGTCGGGCACAGGAAGGAGATTTTGCTGATCGGCAGGTTATGGATGTGGCACTCTCCTGCAAGAAGAACCAGAAGGAAGAAGGGCCGGCGAGGGCTTCGCCCGTGGCCGCTCCGATGCCTAAGTCAGATTCTTTTCTGAGAGGAAAGAGAGAATACTTAGATTGCCTCGTATTGACGTACCTTTCGGTGGTGGAGCGGCTTTGTATTTATAATGGATATTCATCGCTGAATGATGACGAGAGTCCTTCCCATTGGGGGTATGTTTCCTCATATAGTTAATGTAGACTTAGCGATGGATTGTGAAAAGAGTTTATTCGAATAATCCCTCCTTCTTTATTGGAGAATGTCCAACTGATAGTCTTCTATTGCTTTTCTTTCCTTTATAATAGGACTTGATTGGAGGATATCTTTTAGGGAATATTTTATCTTCTGTTATTTGGGAGGATATGGGTTGACTGGCCGAGCATGGGCCTCCACATTCTTCGAATCCATGTTTGGGCTATTAGGTTGGGCCTCTGTTTGGGAAACCTTTGTGGGAGGACACGGGGCGGGGCACGGACCCCATTGCTCTCTCGAAATTTGCGATTAAACGCTTGACCCATTTCTATATCCTTATCATATATATATATATATATATATATATATATATATATATATATATATATCCCTATAATTTGAGAGAACTATATTTTGGCTAAACTTTACCAATCTACATTGAATGCTCAAACTTTATTTAATATATGGTTATTTTGTTTGTAATTAAGAATGAGGCCTTATAAGTAGTCGATCATTCTTATTATCAAGTGATTAGAAAAGAATCATAGACATAATATTGCTTATAGTAGAAAAGCTAAAATGGATATAACTCAAGACTTTGCGAAAGGATACTTGAAATTAGTGGATATCAATTTGCATGGATTGTTTAATGCCCATGCATATGAACGCTAGCTATGAGGATTTATTCCTTTCATCATTAATGATTATTCTAGGTCTGATTATGTTTACCTCATGTATGGGAATTAGTATTCCTTGGATGATTCAAGGACTTACATTTCGTTTATGTTCAGCAACCAAATCTATTCATCATATAAAATTACAATAATATAATATCTTTTCAATGAAATTTTAAAATACAAAAACTTTTACATAATAATCATTTAAAGCTCATTTTAAAGACATTTTCAAATAAAATAAAACAAAAGAATTCCATTTTAAAGGTGATCTTATTCAAAAGTACTGCTTTTACTCCCTAACATTCTATTGAACATTTTCATGAATGATTAAAGCTCAAAAGTGATAAAACAAATAAATTAGTGAATAGTATTTTTGAGTGTGTTATATTATAGCAAAGTGTTTTTTACAGGCACACGTGAACAGCCGATTTAGGAATGATGCAATTAAAATACTCTTTTTCTTATTATTAGGGTTACGTTTTTTTTGGGGAAACTCGTTTAAAATGGACAAAATGGAAAATAGATTGCAAATCTAACTCATTACTTTTATAACCTTTAAATATCATCACTTTAGACAAAATTACCCCTCAATGTATCTCTCCATATCACTCCCAATTCAGTCATTTGTCTCTTGTTTTCTACTGATTTTTTCATTCCTTCAAGCTTTCTCCCTTCCAAACCTTCAAAAATATGAACTTGGGTTCCTGTTTTTCTTCATTTATCATTCAAAGAATCCCAACAATTTCTCTTCATCCACTTAATCCTTGTTGTTGTTCTTCTTCTTTCAAGAGCATCTCAAGTTCAAGAAGAAGAGCCTATGTTGGATGTGCTGTGAAGAAGTGATTCAATCCCCAAATTCATATTCGGCTTCGTCCAAGCTTGTTCTCGTCGTTGGCGGCACTTGAACAAACTTGAGGTGTCAAGTCCAAGTTTTTAACACATTTTCTACTGATGTTAGACTTATCCATCGTTAAGTTAGCATCTGAACAAACTTGAAAGATGTCAAGTTTAGGTTTCTAACATAGTTTCTATACATGTTGGACTTAACCTTTGTTAAGTTAGCATTTGAACAAACCTAAAGGGTGTTAAGTCTAGGTTTCTAGCACAACTTCTATGCATGTTGGACTTAACTATCGTTAAGTTAGTATTTAAACAAACTTGAAGGGGGTTAAGTCTAGGTTTGTAATACAATAGCTCTTTAGTTTGGACTTAACCATTGTTAAGTTATATTTGAACAAACTTGAAGGGGGTTAAGTCCAGGTTTGTAACACATTAACTATTTAGTTTGGACTTAACCATCGTTAAGTTATATTTGAACAAACTTGAAGGGGGTTAAGTCCAGGTTTGTAACATAATAGTTATTTAGATTGGACTTAACCATCATTAAGTTATCTTTGAACAAACTTGGTATCAAATCTTGGACTTAACCATTAACAAAGTAGCTATATAGTATCAAATCTAAAAGAGAACTAGTGAAAGAAAAGAGCTAGAATCGTGGGAGAAAAAAAAATAAGGAAAGGAAGATAGAGGGAAAAATGAAAGTTGGAGGGAATCACTTTCTTCATTTAACTTCTTTTTTTATGGCCATAAATAACTGGTGAAAGATATACTAGAAGGAAAAACAACAGGTGAAGAAGAAGAGTTGGAATCATGGGAGAAGAAATAAGGAAAGGTAAATAGAGGGAAAAGGAAAGTTGAAGGAAAATGAGAGTGGATTGTCATATGGTAATTAGAGGGTTTAATTTGTCCAAATGATGTGTTTTTATCTTTATCTTTTAGGTTTTAACAAAAGAGGTTAGATTTGCAATATCTTTTCCATTTTGTTCCTTTTAAACGATTATCCTTTTTTTTTTTTATACAATATTTCCAATCCCTCAACCCTAACATTTTTGCACAAATCGAATAGCCTTTTTATAAGCTCATATCTCTCATAACTTTTTCCCTTTATCAGTCATGACCCATATTCCTAAAACCTTTCCTTATTCAATAAGGAAACCTAATATTACAATAATATAATAACTCATGAATTGTCCTATAAAATATTATTTACAAAAAGAAATTAACTCTAATTATGAATTCTGAGACAGACTAACAAATCTCCACCTTGGATAAAACTCCATATAGTCTCTGTAAATTGTTACTCTTTAAGATATCTTCAACTTGAAGCTCTGATATCATTTGTTATGTCAACGGGAGCTTTGATGCATAACGATATTAATTTAAGAACACATAGATAAAGCAATCTATATGAAAATACATGAGGTTTTAACATAGTTTGGCCAATTATACTTACGTCCACAAATAAGAGAAAATATTTTTGAAAATAAACTATAAGATTGGAGTATTAGAGTATTGCGTCGACTAGGAAAAAAATCATAAAACCCTAGGACACTCACAATATTGAGAAAGTACCTTATAATATTCTCAATCCCTCAAACCGATGAATTAAACTTTTGTTCTAAATAATACTTAATAGTATTAAGTATTTAGCTATTTATTTTTTTCTAATACTTTATTTCTATTAAGTGTTAAGTTTATTATTTTTTATAGACTAAAAATCACCATGTTAACATCTTATTGTATTAAAAAAAATGGTTTAATTTGATTTTTATTTGTATGATGATAACTTAACTTTATCACTATAATAAAATCAAGATATTTATATAATGTTTATATAACATGTTAACATATTTATAAAAATAGAAAAGCAAAAATTATAATGATAAATATTTTTTAGTTATTTTTAAAAAATAAAATACAAGAAGAAAAAAAATCATCTTCATTATATACATGAAATTCATATATAATCTATAAAAAATAATATTTTTATCCAAATTTTGAGTAAATTAACTTTAAAATAAAAATAACTATCATATCTACCAATGAAGGAATAAAAATCAATATTTTAATTTTTATCTAAATTTTGAGAAAATAAAATTTAATAAAAATAAACACGCTTTATTTGATGGCATGTGAATGGATTATGGGGTTTGATTGGATAATGGGGTATGAATTTTCTCGTGCTGTTGTTTTAGAATTTTGAATTTAAATTATGGTTTTTAATGAAAGAGCGTTTCATGAAAACAGATGAAAATCGCATTAAACCACTGTATATTCAATTAAGAATTTCAGCTCAAAAAATGATCAAAGCCAATCTTCAAGTCAGACTAAATCAGTCATTATCACCGGATATTCAAGGTGTATTCAAATTGGATCGTTGAATCTAGTTGTTAAGTGGGTGGGAGTGATCACCATGAGGGTGGAACGGAACTCTTGTAAATCGATCATTAATTTTAAAATGAGTAAAACAAGTAAGTGATTAAAATGAAATTACCTGGTCTCGATGTGTGACTGCTGCGTGATCAAATCCATGATCTAGCTACGCCAGATTTCGTCAGTGCGGGGCGTTAGAATTTACCGTTTTCAAGGCAACGAGCGTAGTGTAGGACACTTGGCACATTTTGAGTGGATTACAGTGTGCTACGTGTCAGGTGCAAAATGAGTCAACTTGAGCTCAAGTGTGGGGCCCATGTGGACATGTGGCATCTCCTGATTGGAGGAAAATCAAAGGTAGGTGGATAAGTGGATAAGAAATCCAAATAAGCCAATGATGGCTTGACAAGTGGCAATGAGGGGACTAAAGAAGACATCTTGTGACGCCCCAAAACCCGGGGGTCCGTTGACTACCCGTCAGCCCGAGGAAACACTCATGAATGTCGGGTGACCCGACATCTCTCACGAAAATCGGGCAGAGTCTCCTTTGTTGGGGGCTCGCCCGTATGCAAACTTCATCAACATCAAGATATATATGGGAGTAAAAATGGCCTCGGGCCCATACAATAATACTCATAACCATACACCTTCATATACCATAGTTACAAGAGTTAAAGTTTCACCTTATACAACATATATTAAAATCTAAAATTCTAATACGTAGTACATCATAAAACCAGAAGCCACAACCCTACTTTCTTTCTAAAGTTTTTCATATACAGTCAAGCCTCCCGTGCACCCCTGCACCGAAATAATAAATTCCTCGGCTGCGCCGAAATTAAATACCAAGAGGTGAATCACCCCGCAAATGGGTTACTCTCCACCTAAGTGCATATGCAAAGGCTCCGAATAACACATTCAAGTACATGCGCGATCCTACTAATGTTCACGATCAACTCATACCCCGAGTCCTCATCGACTCCCCCACACCCTGCCTAGCTACGCATGAGAAACATTATTTTAAAACAAAGATATTTGTTTTAATTATGGACAACCTCCGATATGTTGACCGACCCGGCCATCTCATTTAGTGGACAACCCTCCGATGTATATCAATCGGCCGACCCGACGAATATCATTTTATATGGTCTACCCTCCAATGATTTACATATTAGTCAACCCTCCGAAACCACTCTCAATAGTTCACCTCATGCACTCACTCATATCGTTTAGGGTGCCCTAATGTATGGAATGCATGATGCCAATTCCAATATACTATTATATTAACACATGAAAATATATAATCATGCATATATTCCACAAGAATTTTTAAATCACACAAACATGTCATGTAATTTTTACAACTATTACATCAAAAAATTAGCCTAATGCGGCTAATTATCAAACACCTAAATAATTCAACTTGAATGCCATCTACCAAACACGCTTTCACACAAAAATTTATTTTCATGTCACTATCTGCTTAACAGCTAAACCTCGTTGATCGTTTCACCCAATACCCAGTCATCGATTTCACTGCGGAACCGAATTTGTATAGCTACTTCCTACTCATTATCACAACACAAATTAATGGCACAATTATACAATTTACAACCCACAGGCCCGCACGTCACGACGGTACAAAATGTTTCGTACTTAACAATTCTATTCAAGCTTGAACTAATCAAATGGCCACTCACAACCTCAATCAACTCAAACATCATAAATACACTTAAACAAAGTTTAAAACTCACGTAGGATAAAACCACTACTTCACGGAGTTTGTCGAAACTTCTTAAAACCGGAGCCCACTCGTAGGCCTCACCGCGTAGAGCAACTTTCCTTCTTGCTCCGAAGAATTTCGATATTTGACGGGCCTCGTAATCCCAGAGAAGTCACACACTCTCTCACTAGGGTTTTGGAAAAAACAAAGCCTACCAGCATCTCCCCTTTTCTTTCCACGCTTTGTCTTTCTTTTCATAGGAGACTCCACACTATACGCTATTTTGTCCTATTATCATTTAAACATTTTACAAACGACATCTATGTCCCTTCCTTATAGATTTTCGTCACCACCATCTCTCCAGTGCCTACCCATTTCCATCAATTCTCTACTCATTGTGATCATGTTAATACAGCGAGCAGAAAGATGTTTATGCACTTTGTCACCCAAGATTCTCGCTTTTTACTAAGACTCGATAATTCTGATGCTCAAAAACATGCAAATTCCTACTATCCCCAATCTCGTACCTAAAATTCGACGCGGTAGCTGATTTTCATGAGACGATTCCAAATCTGAAATCAGCTTTTTTTTCATCCGAGACTAGAGAATAAATTTTGGATTTTTACCAAAATTACGATTTTACCCCTTTCTTTTCCAAAAAATTGGAATTTTCTGGCCACATCTCTTCTCCATTTTTAAGAACTTAGGAGAGGGGAGAGTTTTGAAAAGAGAGGGTTTTTAGAGAAAGTCAAACTTCTCTCTAGATTTTCCTATGAACTTGACCTTTCTGCCTCGTCTGCCAAGAAGCAGTTGTTATATCTGTAAGGGCTACTGGGTACCCTGCTTTGTGGAGTTTCGACAAATCCAGGAGGTAGGGGTTTTCTCCTACTTGATTTAATCCATTTTTAAGAGCTTTGTTAATGCTTTGGGTAGTATGAGGCCGTGAGTGGCCGTTTTGTTGGTCTCGAAACTTGGGACCGAAATGTTGGAAATTTAGGACTTTTTTGGGGGCAAATTCCAGATCGAATACTGACTTTTATTGGTCATCCATGTTAGAGTACCTCATGCATTAAATTGTGGTTTGGGTGTTGTCGGCTCGAAATGGTTATGGATTTTGGCTTTCACAGCGGAACTGATGAGGCTGTGAGAGGCGCCGCAATGACAGCCCATCGCTGCTTTGGGACTGTTAAAATGCCTCTTGTTTGTTTGTTGAATCAAAATAACTATGTGTGTTGTAAGCAAAATATGTTAAAGATGAATGAACACTTTGAATCAGGTGGAAAAATAATATGTTAATGCATGAATTAGAATGTGTTAACATTTGATGGTCACTATATGTGAAAATTGTGCGGAGCCATTCGAATTAAATTGGATTGTTGATTAGCCCATGTGAGCTAATTTTGATGTTATTGATATGAATAAATAACATGTGATTAGTATGTGAATTTGTTAATATATGCATAATTGAGATATATTAGCATGTGTTGTAATGGAAATGGCATATCGTATTTATACGCACCGCATAATTCCAATAATAGGTGTGAGCATGACATGAAAAGAAAATGAAAACGAAATGGTTATGAAAGAATTTCAATGGCACTTTCCTAGAATGGTCGAGATTGTCCAATACAATTCAAGGCCTGAGAGCCCCCATGAATTTTTTCTTCTTCGCAGAGTTATCCAACAAATTCGCCGAGGGTTGTCCAATAGATTTTACCGAACATGGTGTATGTTTTGAGGAACAAATTTTTGTTGAAAAACAAAAGATTTTCTCACATTTGGCTAGGCATGCATGAGGGAGCGTGAGGGCTCGAGAAGTGGGAAGGGGTGAGTCACATTCTCAACCATACTGGCCGTGAGACATTCAAGTAGGATCATGTATTCGCCAGTGTGTCGGTCGCTAATACATGTGTGCACTTAGCGGCGAAAATCATAGGAAATATCACTACTAGCATTGTCACCCTTGTCGAGGAACAGTTTCAGTGTACGTGAAGTGTTTGGGAAGACAACGCTCATTAGAGGCCGCTTTTGAGAAGAAAGCCAAATTGTGGCTTTGATATGTAAATTGTAAAACATGTATTAGAATTCTAAATTTTAATATGTGTTTGTGTTAAGAGTGATGTAATAACTCTCTTGAACTATTGTAATATAGTTTGTTAGATTTTGGTGAGATGACGTAATGGGTTCCAGCATGCTATTTTTATTTTTAGCGATCTCATGATATGAGACACAGGTATTTCGCAGGTTGACTAGTTGTCAACGGGACACCCCGGGAATTGGGGCGTCACACCTTAACTTGCTTTTCTAACATTGGTGGACCCATTTCATATATATAATTTCGTAATGAAATAAAACTTCTAGTACTACCACCAAGTGGTGTTTAAATGTCATGTATATACATGCCTGAGCCTCATTTACTTGTACTTACACAAACCCCACTATTACAAAGCATTTTACATTTATATTCCGAAACCACAAAGCAAAACCTTCATCAAAGCATTCCTATTGGCCGTGGTTGACCCTAGTGAATGTAGGAATCACCCCGATGTCTTCTTCTAGCTACACCAAGGAAACATCCGTGCTGCTTATAATAGCAACAGAGACGATGATGTGATTTCACTTGAAGTGGTCCACAATTACAGGATACATATAATATAATGCATATGTTTGAAGCCAATATAACATAATTTATAACAAAGTTTCAAGTATAAGAGAATTTATAATGGTTTTCACATTCCGCATGAGTTCGTAATTGTAGATCTTGTATATAGAGGGTGTTCATATAGGTACATTATAGGAACAAAAGGTGAATCCGACATTGATGCTTCTTATTGTTCATTATTCATATTCCTTATCATATAAATGTTTCACACATCATTTTATCTCAGATACTTTTCTATATAAATGTTCACCAGAGACTAGTAACAATGAATGAGAGGGACGAGCACAATAGGTACCAGCGGCATCAGACAAGATTTTTAATGTAGGTGTCACACAATACGTTGCATGCCCACGTAATGTGAAGTGTCATAGCACCAGCGTAAGGAGTGTCGAGTTAATCAATGTAGACGTGTCCGGCCATACTATGCCAGCACACAGAGCGCCAAGAAAAGACTAAAATGTAAGGAGTGCCCGCTCTACTAATGTAGGTGTCGCGATATACGTGTGGAGGTTACCACCACAGACTTCAACATCATTCACCATTCGGGCATTCTGATCTAACAACTTGGAGTATCATGGTTCAACTTTCGTGATCACATTTAACATCCTCCTGGACCTTAAACTATTACTGAGCTCCTGTGACTCAACTTCAGAGTCTGATTAACATCCTTTGACCAAAATAGCTTTGAGTACCCGCATCAGCCTTTAGTACCCATCAATATCCTACGGACTAAAAAGAAGCCTGAGTAACTATTTCCAACATCCTTTAGACCAGAACAACTTTGAGTACCTACTTAACTTTCAAGACGGGTGATCACTCCGCACTCTGTTGTGCTCGCCACTACCAACCAGAAAACCAAACAACTACAAAACTCGAACTAAAAACCAACACAAATGGCTTTATTCGTAGGCCTTCAACCCAAAACATAAAGTGCAGAGTTAGAGGGTTTCCTAACCAACAAATCCATACTTTCATTATAAGAATTTCATACAAAAGTTCCGCATAGAATCTCCATAATTGGATTCATTCTCCCTTCTACTTTTGTTTCAAATAGAACCTTGAATAAATGGGAGGAAAAAGCAACCTAGAATGGCTTTCCCAAAAACCGTGTCTTAGCTCTCCTTTAGCCCTAAAAGTGATAAATCCCCAAAATGAGATATTTTGTTCTTATCATATGCCATACTGGGCCTTATCCCCTCCTGCTTAGATTAACCTTAGCTCTTGCATTTGGTCCTTTTATCTTTCTATTATTTGCAAATCAACTTATCATTATTCTAACTTATCATATAATTTTTTCATCTTATGTCACTTGGGTCCTTAATAGCAAATTACCAATTTACCCTTAGTACTCCAATTTCCGAAAAATGAAAATTTTACTTATATTATACCCTAAACATATCATACACTACTAGGATCTAATCTTGGTGTTACAAAAGGGTCACCAATTCATTTAACCTGCTTGATCACGTGTGTAAATATAATATTCGCCATCTCGACCCATGGTTTGTTCTGCCAATGTTCGCTAGTTTAAGTTCACACATATGTTATGTTTTATTATAATAAAATAGTAAAATATAAAAATAATTTTGGCACTTCAAAATATTTTATAAAATGAAATATGTTAAAATACTATAATTTGTTTTTATATTGCTTATAACTGCTCACTGAGTTGCACCATAGCATATGCTCTCACGAAAACTAATCTTTGTATGTTGTTAAAAAACTATATAATAAATTCTTTTAATAGTATTAAAATAATTGAATATTTGATAACTATTCATTTTCCCTTTTTTGACATATGTTCACTTAACATTACAATGTTGTGGCATTATATTCTTATGAAGACTCGAACCTGGGTCTTCCTTATGTCTTGTCCAACCATTAACCACTGAGCCAAACTTCATTGAATTACTTTCAAAAGCTATTTTTATATTTTCAATAATAAAAACATATATTTTTAATCTTAGAAAATAACTAATTTAAAAGAAGATAAAAAATTGTACAATTATAAAAATAAAGGCTATATATAAATTGTGTTGTAAAATATTGTATAATATACTTTAAAAAATGATAATAAAAATTATTTTTATAATCATTTTCAAAAATAGTAATTAAGATTGATTTTTTTAAGAATGTGTTTGAAATATGATTTTTAAAAACAATAGTAAAAATTAGTTTTAACATATTAATATTATCTAAAAACATCAGTTTTTTAAGAATTGAAAATAAAACTTTGTTAAAAAAGTAATTTTTGAATAATTTAAAAAAATATATATTATTTGACTTCATATAAAACAAAATTTTATGGGAAAAGTATGTATCAAGTCACTAACTTATAAATATTTGTAATTATATCACTAAGTATTGCATAATCATAGTTCAGGTTACCATCAAAAAAATATTTGTGATTTTGCACAAAAAGTACAACTGCAAAAGTAAAAACCGGAAATGCCCTCCATAAATCCAATAGGATATTTTATTTTTAAAAGAAAAAAAAAATTGTTTAGGTTTTCTTCTCCATCCCTTCTCCTCTCTTTCCCATTGCCATCGTCTTCTCTTCTCCTTGTCGACCATTTTCCTTCCTAATTCTTCTCTTTCCTCCTTCGATTCTATCTTCATGATACTTAACATCCAAATAACCCAACCCTCTCTACTCCTCGCTACACCCTTGCGATTTCTCAAGGATCTCCCTAGGGCAAAGGCAAACATTAAGTATCTTATTCCTTTCAAAACCAACTTCGATCTCATTGGGTTGTTCTTCTACGTCTTGCGAATCAAAGGATTACTGATATGCTCGAAATGTGCTAAAGAAAATGTGTATGCCTATATGTGCAAGTGCACATGTTTCCTCAAGTAATATAGTGATGAAAAGAAAGAGAACGCCCGCACTTATAGGCAAGGCTGGCTAAGTACCGAAATTTGGTAGTCTGGCCTTTATTTGGATATGATGGAACAGTGGGTAAATAAAACAACTAATAAACTAAAACCTAAGCGCAGGTGCAAGGATATGAAATAAAGTGAAAGCCTATAGTTTAGGATTTCCCCACAGTTAATCATTATGCACAAGTCCAATTTTATCCCCCTAATTCCAACATTTGAATCACTATTAATGGTAAGTCTCACTAGCCATATAACCTGAATCTCTCACCAGAGCATCCCACAATCTACTCTTAGAACTTAGGTATTTTGCATCTCTACTCAACCTCAAAGTTCTTAGAGATTAATAAACTCGAGATCCTTAATTACAACACAAAACCCATGAGTATCTCTAGTCTATGGTGAATTGTGATGTTCTCATCATTGTCTAATTCAACTCTCACTTCTTAGATCTCAAATCGAACCACAAAACATGTCAATGGTGAAGCATGAAAAATAGACTAAAACATTTGTGGACCCTACCCGATCCACGTGCAAGCGCAACTTGCTATTAATAGAAAAAAGTGAGTTGATTTTCGAGCTTTGGAAAATCCGTCCTGAGTAAGGAATGGTTTTATTTGGAGTCACCACTTACTTTTATTTATTTATTTATTTTTAAATGGGGAAAATGAAGTAAGAACAAAAACCCCTCATTGACTCAAGTTAGGAAAAAACGGTCCACAAAAACTAGATTTCTGGGTTCGAGGATAAGGTTACCTATTGGGAAGGTACCCCATGCGAGGTAGCACCCCTCTAGGCCCGGAACTCAGTCTCTACTAATGATTGAATTTTTATGGGATCATATGGGTCAATGATCGTCGATCAGCAGCTAAGCAGGTGGCCCAGAATCACGCTGAACCTACTTAGTATCTAACATGCATAAACACTCGACCAAACAAAACAATGGGTGCATACCTGTGGTCCCTAGCTAAGCACTGCATACGAGGTTAGTCAACAAGCTCAAATGCACCACAAACATCAAAGTCCAAACACCATGTACGCATATAAATGCAAATACCAAAGCCCAAGCACGTATCTGTGGTCCCTAGCCATGCACTGCAGGGGAAGGTTAGTCGCACATTTCGGGCATACAACAATCTCTCAAAATTAAATATCAAAAGAAAAAGAAGCCAAGAGAAACCATACATCGCATCTTAGCCACTCATTGATGCTACAACACTTGTGCAACTATATAAACATGCCTATTCATCTCAAAGAATCGGGCTCGACAAAACACTAAACTACTAGTGCTTAACAAACCACCCTTTGACCAGCATTGACCCTAACTCTTATGAATCCAAAATGGGACCACATTAACCTGAACTAAACCCCATTTTAGACCCTAGACATAGTTGTACATTGATCTGGAGTGAATAGGCTTGACTCACAAAGGTCATAGGCTCCAATTAAACTAAAATCATGCTATTGCTAAAAAAAAAACTCGACGAACTGGATGATTCAGTTTCCCAACTGGTCGAGCTGATTGAAAAAAAATATAAAATTTTGTTAGAACAATCTTCATAGAGTAAGGAACCCAAAAAAAGCAATGATGTATGATTCCAACTCCTGATGAGTGAGAACTGACCAAAACAATGCAAAGTACCCTAACTGCTGTTCTTGAAAACAAAACCTAATAAACAGGCTGATCCGGTTCCCCAACCGGTCAAGCTGGTTGAGAACAGTTCTCAAAAATTTTCAGAACATTCCTTACAGAGTAAGGAATAAAAAAACACAAATGGTGTACAATTCCGACTCCGAATGAGTGAGAACTGACCCAAACAATGCCTAGTGCCCTAAAACAAGGCTGCAAACATCAAAGGCAAAGACAAGCGCAAAAGAAACGGGAGAAGTATACAACGTTCATACCTGTACGATTCACGGCTACTACTCCTTTGTCTTCCTTCTTTTTGCCTCAAAACCAGGTATCCCTCCCTCAAAAATTTGAAATCCCCTTCAAAATGAGAGGCAGCTCTACCGGGATGCAGAGAATCTGTCTTTTCTTTATTATTTTCCTTTCTTTCTTCTCAATTTTTCCTCTTGGCTTCTTTTTGCTTGTCCCCTTCCTCTTCACATTTTTTTCTTGTATTTCTCCTTCATAAACATCTAAGCTCACTCCATTTTGCACACCTTCAGTCCTGAGAACTCCCCCAATCAGTCTCGGACTTCCCCAGCTCCATAAACACTCCTCAATTCACGAGGTTAGGAGCTAGCCACATTAACTCATTTGCTTAACCATCAAGAATCCAAAATGGACTCAAGGTGAGTTGTGAGAAACCCACAAAATGGCCCATAACTGGACCCAAATCGTGCCTAGGACTGATATGGAGCTTATGGGCCCGAACCAAGTAGGATTTGTTCTCCAAAACCACTAAAATTAGTGCTCCATACAAGCTGACTTGATGAACCGGTTGAACTAGATGCCAACCAGTCGAGCCGGCTGAGAAAAATTTTAAAATTTGACAGAATGTTCCTTGAAGAATTAGGAATCAAAAATAAATAAATAAATAAACAAAGCACGATTCCGAGTTCAGATGAGGGAGATATGACCAAAACAAGATTGGGTACTCCGAATTCAAACTGCTCGATAATGAACTTTGGGCGTGAAATAAGTTTAGAACATTCGTAGATTCCCAGCTTGGTCGAGCTTGTTGATAAAAAATCTCAAATCTTGTCAAAGAATTCCTCAATGAGTAAGGAATCTAATAAAATAAATGGTACATGATTTCGATTCGAATGGGGGAGATATGATCGAAACAAGCCTAAGTGTTCCGAATTCAGACATGCTTCAATGAATTACGCCTGGCCCCAAAGCTTTGAGGGCTAGGTTGACCGGTTAGGAAAATTTTGAAATTTTGACAAAATATTCCTTGGAGAACAAGGAGTCCATAAAAAACGGTACACAATTCCGAGTTCGGGTAAGGGAGATACGATCGAAACAAGCCTAAGTGCTCCTCATTCGACATACTCCAATAAACTTCAATTGAGTTAAAACCTTGGGATGCCCCACTTGCTTCCTATGGCACGATGTCAATAACTACATACACACTCAATGTACCACATACAAGCCCACCCAAGGCTTGGAGACTGACTAAGCCTAAAAGGACCCTAACGGTGCCATATGAGAACGATGGGTGAGTGTGACACCTAAAGGATAAATGCAAGTGTTGAGGGGCAAAATTGAGGGTCTATACATTTAATAAAACTATAACCCAAACATTAAATAGAGAGTAAATCAAATCCCAAATACATAAATCATAACTAAACTACATCTAAAACCCTAGAAAACAAACTAAAACATCTCTAAGGAAAATACAACTATGAAAAGAAAGGAAAACAAAGGGGGAAGAAGAGGATAAACAAATATGAGTGGTGGCCCCTTCTCTTCTTCCTTCATTTCCTCCTTCTTCAAGCTTTTCTCCTCAAAGACTTATGCTCTAGGGTGTTTCCACCCAAAGGGACTTCTATCCACCCGTTAAGCTCCTCCTGAACTCCCCATTTTTTTTTCAAAGCCTTAATTTCCTTCTTTTATCAAGCTAAAACCGAGAGGGATAGGAGATGGGCTTCAGCAAAAGATTGGGGCCCGACATCCATTCTACACATGGAGGATCTGACTCTATGGCTTGGAGAAACGGGGAGCTACTAGAAGAGAAGAAGTCAAACCAAGTTGAAGCATGAGTGTGCTTCACGCTAGAGTGTGAGAACACTCACGCTACAACGTGAGTGGGCTCACGGTATAGTGTGAAGCCACTCACGACTTATCGTGAGTTGTTTTCTAACTCACCAGTAGTTTCTTTATTTTTCATCCTTCACTCCTTCCTTCATAAAATTTTCATCCGGACTTCGAATCACGCAATCTTAGTGTCTATAAAAATCCCTCGGAGTTTAGATTCTGCCTATGCCAATAAGGGAGCCATAGAAGGATATCACGCAGGCGAAAGGATCACATATTTTCTGCAACTGCATGATGACTTTGCGGATTTTTCTTTGATTTCACTCATTTTCGCTCAATGGTTCGCTAATCACAAAATTGAGAAAATAGAGCATTATGACACTTATTTATCTCATAAAACTACTAAAACCTAAGCAAAGCATGGGGATAAAATGAGTATTTAAGATACTCATCACATCCTCAAACTTAAATCTTTGCTTGTCCACAAGTAAAGAAAAACACACATATATACAAAATACTAAAATATATATGAGTAAAGAATGGTGCTAGCAACAAGCTCGAAGAATACCATGACAAAGTTCTATGGAAACAATATAGCCTACATAGGATCCCAACAAATTTAAAATCTTTAAAGACAAGGCATCTATGGGTATGGTGATCAAGGCAAGCTTTGCCCTCAATTTCTCAATGAATCCTTCCTAAAGAAACTCGATGAAAATGGTATGCTAAATCTCAAATTTAGATGGAGGTTTCAAGACACTTTTTAACCAAACTCAACCCACTCATTTGAAAGAGATTAACAAAAATAGGCTAAGAAGGCACCTTTCATTCAATACTGAAACTAGAAAATAGGGATGTAAATGTAAGTGGTCTAGAAAAGTGTTCACCATAATTGAGGATCCATTGTGACTCTCCCAGCTAGTTGGTTAAAGGGCATCAAGCATTAAGTTCCCGCTTGAACTTCACGACAGCTCAAGCCCAGAAAACGAAGCACTACTTGTGAGACTAAACCATCCTCTATCCCATGTAATGGGTAATAAAGTCAATGACTCCCAATCAGTTGGATTAGGGCATTAGGCTTTGAAAGGCCCCTCAGATTGTGCCTGAGATTCCGATTGGAACAACTCACTTAGTTCTCTTTTCTTCTTTCTTTTTCACATTTTTTGCTTTTCTATTTATTTTTCTCTTTTTTCTTTTGTTTTTGAAATTGTGGGGCTCATTGTCCCTCTTTATTGAGGTGTCCCAACACTATGGAAGTTAAAACCTCTTAAGGTAAGTTTAGTTTGAGAAGAAAAGGTTAAAACCTCGGTGTACAAATGAGAACTAGTGCGTGTGTGCACGAGTTCAATTAAGAAGTGGTTCCTTGAAAAACAGGAAGGATCTACAACCAATCCTCTCACAACCACTAGATACACTCAATCTTAGATCACATAAATGTGATGGTATCCCAAGTTTTGGCTAAATAAAACAAACTTTTGAAGCACAATGTCAAAGCATTCTCCAAATAGTTGTTAAGCACCAAACCAACTCATATGAGACACAAAACACAAACATGTATAACAAAAGATAATAAAGAAATCCAAAGCTGATTCTACCACAATTTGTCCCCCCGAACTTCAACAAAACATTTCCCTCAATGAAATAGAACATGAAAAACAAGGAGGGAAAAAGATGACTCCCCTGAAGTGATCATGTTAGATAATCCAATTTCTCTTACCTTAGAACCAACTTTAGGATACGAAAAACCTGAAAATTACAACTAAAATAACACAAAACAAGATCAAACTAGAAAAATTAACTAAAAACAAACTTAAGACTAAGAAATGGAAAATGGAAGGAAAACATTACTAAGCTTAGGTTGCCTCCCAAGAAGCTGCTTGATTTTTCTAGAGTCTGGCTTGACTCATCGAACTATGAAAAGAATGATGATTCCCTTCTCCATCCGTTCCTAAGAATTGATAGTTGTGCTTAATTACCAACTTGAGCACATTATCTTCCACAATCATTTTTTGGCATTTTTTTCTTTTTGATTCACAATGGTTGCTTCCAATTCTTTGTTCAACTAAAAGATGCACTCATCCACCTCAGACATGAGGGTTATTTTCTCATTTTTCAACTCTTCATGCATCTCACCCCATAAAGTCATCTCCGGAAAAGTCTCTATAACTTCTTCTTTTATCTCATATGGTTCCGGAGAAGTTGACTCATCTTCTCTCACAACTAACTCTTTTAATTCATATGCATCATCCTCCACTCTTTGAAGCTTCTCAAGTTCTCCACCACTCGTTAAGGTGATATCCTCATAATATTCCATTTCTTCTTTCGGACTCACCTCAAGAATTGTAGGCAAACTTCTTCGTTGTCCCTCAGAGGACATTTTAGCCCTTTCTTCTCTCATTCATGTGTTAAGCCATTAGTTCTCTTATAGTCATTTCCTTCCTATGTGGATGTTGTTCTATCTTCATGTCAGATTGAGTATGAGAAATGGCCTTTAGAGTCATTGCCTCTTCCAAGCTCTTGAGTGGTATAGGTTGAATGTGAACACTAGCCTTTGTTTCTTCCACGAAAAATTCAAGTCTAGACTTGGCCAAATTAACCCTTGAGATGGCTAGCACATCCATTCCATTTTCAAAAATTGACTCCTCTTGTGGAGGTTAGTTCCCATCCTCCATGAATGGGTTTTTTTTAGAGGTTGCAAATTCAACTTGACCTCTTCTCCATTCAGCCATGGTTGCCTCTAGGTTTGTCATTTCCTCTTGTAGAACTTGTCTCATTGTGGGCATGAAACCTAGGCAAACCAACTTGAAAATTATCCATATTAGCCATTGATCTTTCACTATCAGCTTGAGCCAAGGCCAAATCAGCTTGACCTCTTCTCAATTCAGCCATGGTTTTCTCTAGACTTGACTTAGCCATTTGAGCTTTATTAATCTTCCATTTCAACCCTTGTCTTAGCTAATTCAGCCATAGTTTCTTCCAAGCTTGATCTTTGGAAATGTGGAGAATGGAAAGTATCTTGTCTCTCTTCCCATGAGGTGCTCAAGTGATGATCCCATCCAACATTACTATTGTTGTAAAACCCAAGTAAATTTAAATTTTTCCAAAAAAATGACAAAACAATAAATTGCCACTACGGTACAAGTTGCAAACCTGAAATTTTCTAGATTTCAGATGATAAAACGGATCTTACCGTTGGATTCGTCTCGCAAAATTTAGTTACCAAGACAAATTTCGTCGAATTTCGAGACAATTGGAATTTTCATGTTTTTTGAGGCGACGAGTGTCTAGTGACCCTAAAAAACGGGATTTTTGGGAAATTTTCAAAAGTTAGAAAATAATTTAAATAAAGTTCATTTGAATAATTTTGAACTGGTCGGAATGAAATAAATTTTTGGGCCAAAAACATGCAGATAGTCACTGTGTACGTGGGCGCGATGTGGGCCAAGTAATTAAAATGACAAAAATGGGTTAAAAATCAGTTTTTGGCATAACATCTCATTCAGTTCTGGTTTTAGCCATGGGAGAAAAGAGAGAAAGAGGAAAGGAGGAGAGAAATCTAACCTTCTTTCCATGATCCATGAAGTTCCGTCGGTTGGAATTCGTCGAGTCAAGAACCAAAGTTCATCGTCTCGACGAGGGCTATGCGTGGGTACCAAAAATGAAGGATTTCACTGACGATCCGAAGAAGGAGATTTGAGGAAATCAAATTTTTCAGGCTTAGGAGGTGTTCTTGAGACCTCCTTCGGTTCTACTACACTCCAAGAGGTAGAGATTCTTCCTACTCTGGTTTATTTCCACCCTAAGGGGCTAATATTAGGGAGAATGTGGTGTATAGGTCCTAAGGCCCTGTTTGGCTGATTTAGGAATTGTTTAAAGTCGTTTTAATGGCTTATTTGTGGTCGGTTTCGTGGCCCGGTTTGTGAAATGTCCATGGCATGCTCAAAGCATGGTTTAAGGGCTGTTTGGCTTAAATCCTTGCCCTTAGGTACTGTTTGGACAATGTCAAAACGGCTTTAAATGCCGTTTTGTGGCCCGGTTGTGTGAATTGTGTGTAATGTGTCCCAAAAAAGTGTTTAGGGACTATTTGGATTAAAAAGATTAATCCAGATTGTTAAGGGCCTGTTTGGACGGGATTGTGGCCTTTTTAAAGGCTTGTTTTGGCCGATTTCATGGCCATTTTTTAGCCCAAGTTAAGGGGCTGTTGGGATGTTGTTATGGGCACCCTATATGCCACATTTTGCCTTGAAGATTAAGTGTTTGGTTTCTTGATATGTGATAGCATGCTTGTTGTTGTGGTTGATGAATGTTAATATATGTGTTCTAATGTGTTAACATTGTTATGATATTTAATTAGGAGTATATGCATGTGATATAATTGTCCATGATGCATGGTTAAATGCATGAGATAAATTGTCTATATGACATTCATCACATATGTGGCATGACATAGACATGCAATGGTGCATCACATTGCATTATTCAAGGGAAACATCGCATTACATAGGTGTGAGTGCATGATTAAAATTAATCATCTCACTTGGTGATTAGTGGAAGTGATAAAACACCATTGGGCCAACCTAATAAGTCCTGTGGAATAAAATGGTAAAAACTTGTGTCGAATTGTGAAGGGCTAGATACTCCTCGGGTGAAATACGGATTGGTTCAGCTCCTTTAATGAGAAGTAAAGTCAAAAAGTTTTGGAAGGCGGGCCCGGAGCACATGTGAGACGAGAAATTCATTGCCTAAAGACATGGTTTGAATATTAAATGATCATTTGAGATGTAACATCCAACAAGTTTTGGTTTATAAAAAAATGAATTTTTTTTTAAAAATTATCATTTGATGTAATCCACTAATGACGAATTTTATTACGCATTAGCATTGCATTGTGTGATGGGAGTCGGTAAAGACTTGGGGTTATGGTGCTTGGTGAGGTCTCATCTGTTTGTAGCATGACATGTAGAGAATTCCAAGTTAGAATTGGCATATTCTTATTTTTGGAATGTTGGTGTGAATTGTCGAAAAGTGTAAACATTGCATCAATGCACTTAGGTGGAGTAACCTCTGCCAAGAATTTTTCTACTAAGCGGCTCACCCTTTACAGGAAAAACATTTCAAGTGCGGGACTTGCGTCGGTGGAAGGTTCTCATCCAAGGCCGCAAGGGTGAAGAAAGCCGACGTGTGGCTTTTATAATTATTTTTGTAAAATAAATTGGAACAAATTATTTTTTGGCGTATAATATGTAAAGTTTAGCATTGAATAATATGGAATGTTTTTAAAATAGCCTTGCATATTTGTATATGAATGTGGATAAATAGACCCGGTGTGGTCACTTTTTACTCATAAATGGACCCGGTGAAGTCATTGTGTTATATTGGGCCCCATATGGGTCATGTTATTGTATATTGTACGGGTTGGGTTTTGGATAGAGCTCCTCGTACAAAGGAGACTCTACTCGATTTTTGTTAAATTATGGATCCCGGTAAATGGGACACAACGGTGTGGTTCGAGTTACACGATATCCACAAGCATTCTGTAGGTTGATAGGTAATCAACGGACCCCCGAATTTTAGGGCGTCACAGCTTGGTATCAAAGCATAGGTATGCCATTACCTAGGACTTGATGAGCATGGGTCTAGACCATTACATTCATTGGGCATTTCATGTTTTGTGCTTAATATGCTAAATGTTTGTGTGTTATGTGTTGTGTGAATAATATACATGGTAAAGTGTATGTGGAAAAGAGGAACACTAGGGTTAGAACACATAACCTTGGGGGTTTGGGATAGAGAACGAACGAGATAGTTTGGGACATTGAGGTCTATTAGTGGTTGGCATATGCACTACTAGTTAGACAATGAGAGAAATCTCCAAGTTTATACTTGATCTTTATTTCTTTGGGATCTTTGCGTATGGTAGATTGCTGGCTGACATACTTGGTGGCTGGTCGAGGAAAGAGGATCTCTTGGGCAGTGGCGGAACAACAACCAACCACCACCAGCCTTAGACCAACTGGCTTTCATGGAGGCTATTGGTGTTGCGACTACAACCATTGCTGGCAGGCTGTTCCTTGGCTACCACCGTACGTACTTCAGTACAATTGTAGGCGAGAGTAGGGCGAGTAACCTCCAAAGGTTCAAGGCACATCATCCTCGACCTTCAAGGGAAAAGGGGACTCGATGGAAAGCTGATCATTGGTTCCCGAACCAGTCAACGGTCTTGGAGCGATGAAGATCACATTTAGTGCCACGGGGACAAGGTGCTGCATTCCAGCTAGAGGCGAATCCAGTATGGTGGGATTTGATTTAAAGCCTCAAGGAACTTGAGCCAAATGACATGGAAGAGTTTTGTGAGGCTCTTCATGGGCAAGTATTTCAGGCGATCTGCTGACACATGCAAAAAAGCTTGGGAGTTCCTAGAACTGAAACAAGGAACAATGACAGTGATTGAATACGTGGCTAAGGTCACTGAGTTAGCCCATTTCGCCAATGACTATGTGGCCATAAACATGACTAAAGTGAGAAAGTTTGAGGATGGTCTGAAATTTTCCATCCGAGGTAAAATTGTGGGACTCCTCCTATAAGACATGGACTTGATGGTCAAGACAACTATGGCCATTGAGAGGGAGGTGGACAACGCTCAGAGCATCCGAGATGCAGGTGTAAAAGATAAGAGGAAGGAGAGCCAATCTTCTTCTTTTAGCTTAGGGAAGAAGCAAAGGACTTCTGCTCCACAAGGGTTTCAGAGACAGGGCCGCGGCTATCAGGGCTAAGGTTAGGGTCAATCATCCTAAGATGGAAGACACTTTAGGGCTACTAGCCAGAAATGGTAGAGGACATTTTTTCATTGCCACCAGCCTGAACACATGAGATGGGATTGTCCTCAGAGACAAGGATCTCAGAGTTATGGGACACCCCAATCCCAGTCATAATAGGATGTGTACAGACTTAATTTGTTCCTCCCTACCCCCACCATGGGCCAGGGGAACCGGTATCAGTCCCAGGGCACTACACAGGCCCCTACTACTTCACAGTCAAGTTGAATGGGCCAGAGCATGGGTCAAGGTCAAGGCTAGGGCTTACAAGTCGGGAATTAAGGGACCTAGTGGCGTGTCTATGCCATCACACCTCAAGTTGAGCTTCTAGATCAATCGGTTATTCAAGGTACATTTCTACTCCCTCGCTTATGGGCAATAGTATTTTTTTTATTCTAGTGCATCTCATTCTTTTATTACTGCATCATGTGTGAAAGATTTGGACTTAGAGGTTGAAACCTTGGAAGAGCCGTTGCATGTGAATTCTCCCCTAGGAACTAGTGTGAGTGTTAATCAGATATGTCGGGACTGTGAGTTAGAGATCTTAGGGATTCTACTCACTGTGGACCTTAGGGTCATGGACATGTCAGAGTTTGATGTCATCCTTGGGATGGACTAGTTGATTGCACATCGAGTCGTCATTGATTGTGATCGTAGGAGGGTTACTGCCTACACACCGGATGATGCTTGTGTTATTTTTTAAGGGGATAAGCACGATGCTTTACCCCAAGCCGTGTACGACTCTGATGGCACGAGCAGTTGATGGGTTGGTTAGCATGCCTTACCTTAGAGGACGAGGCGAGATAGGAGTTGGGTCTACCTCGGGCGGTTTGTGAGTATGAGGATGTTTTTCTGGACGAACTACCGAGATTACCTCTACATAGGGATGCAAACTTCACTATTGAGTTACACCTTGGTACATCGCCTATTTCTATGACTCCGCATTAGGATGGCGCCTACTAAGTTGCAGGAACTCAAGGTTCAATTATAGGAATTGCTGGATAAGGGTTTTATTAAGCTAGGGCACTTCACTTTGGGCGCTCGGTGTTTGTTCAGAAGAAGAATAATTTGTTCGGCTATGCACATAAATTATAGGCGGTTGCTGTGAGCCAGGTACCGCGCGAGTTGATGACATTAGTCGGGGAGGTGAGAGAGGGCGCGGGTTTTATTCAAGATGAATCTCATACCGATTACCATGGTAGAGGGTTAGGGAGGCAGATATCCTTAAGACGGTGTTTAGGATGCGGTATGGGCATTTCGAGTTCACAATAATGCCTTTCGGATTAGCACGATGCTTTCAGGCGGCATTCATGCTGGATCGTCACGTAGGGTATTCAGACCTATTTAGATTATTTTGTTGTGGTCTTCGTTAACGACATCTTGATCTACTCCAAGTTTGAAGAGGAGCATGAGTATGAGGATTGTGCTCCCGGGTTTTGAAGACCATCGGTTGCCGTACCAAGTCGGTAAGTGTGGTCGACAGCTAAGGTGAGGAAATTAACTGGGGCGCCTGTTGAAGTACTTCGGCAGGTGTATCAATGGACGGGAGAAAGGTTGAGCTAGTTATAAATTTGGACAAGACCAAAGTCATTCTTCGAGATACGCAGTTTCTTGGGATTGACAGGGTATTATAAGAGGTTCATTGACTTCTCGATTATTTCTTTTTATGTGAGATTGACGGGAAGGGAGACTAAGTTTGAGTGGAATGACTTGTGTGAGAGGGCATTCAAGGAGTTAAAGAGGAGGCTTACTTCAGCTCCTATTCTAATAGTTCTAGAGAGGGGACAGAGGTACACAGTGTATTGTGATGCCTCTAAGGACGGACTTGGATGTGTTTTGATGTAGTCTAGGAGGGTAGTGGCTTACGGTTCTCGGTAGTTAAAGAACCACAGAGCAAGTTACCTACGTGACATGGGTTAGCGACCATTGTCTTTACCTTAAGGCTTAAGCGCGCATCTATACGATGAGTAGTTCGGGGGTGTTTGGGACCCTGAAGAGTGTACACATTTTACCTGTGGGACCTTAACATGAGGTAGCGCAGGTGGATGGAATACCTAGAGGACTATGAATTCTCTTTGCATTACCATCCCAGTAAGGCAAATGTGGTGGCTAATGCACTCAGCAGGAAGTCATAAGGAGTGTTGGCTAGTGTAGCTTCCCAGGAGTGGCAGATGCTCGAGGCTATGGGACGGAGTTAGGGCTCTGCACTGAGCCCGACTCATGGTACTTTGAGGAGTTTAGTGAAACTCCTTCCCTGCGAAGCGGAGTGATCGAGTCCCCAGGAGACGGGGCCTTAGAAATATTGTCCATCAGGAACCGTGTACGGTCGGATACAAGTGACGAAGGCTGGACTATTCACACAGATGGTAGTCTTCGATATAGTAGACGGGATGTGGTTCAGATTTGTGAGAGGAGATCCTCAAGGAGTTCCATTGTTCGGATTTTCGGTGAATCGGGTGGCAAAAGTGCTGCCATGATCTTGCGTCGCGGTATTAGGCGGGATGAAGAAACACATTATAGATTTTGTTCGTCAATGTCTCACGTGTCAGCAAGTAAAGGCTAAGCACCAGAGGCTAGTGGGATTACTCCAGCCCTTGGATGTAGCTTAGTGAAAGTGGGAGCATATCACGATGGATTTTGTGACTCACTTTCCAAGGACGTCGCAAGGGCATGACATAGTGTGGGTGATAGTGGACCGGCTTACTAAGTCAGCACACTTTTTGGCTATGCGAATGACCTTCACTCTAGAGGAATTTTGCATGTTGTACATATGGGAGATTGTCCGGTTGCATAGGGTACCAGTGTTCATAGTTTTGGATCGGGATCCCAGGTTTACAGCTCATTTTTGGAAGAGTTTCCAACAAGTCATGGGGACACAGTTGATTATGAGAATTGATTTTCATCCATAAACGAACGGTCAATCGGAGAAGACCATCCATACGTTAAAAGACATGCTACAAGCATGCGTCCTTGATCTCAAGGGTAGCTAGGAAGAGCATTTACCGTTAGTGGAATTCGCCTACAACAATAGTTATCAGGCAAGCATATAGATGGCACCCTATGAGGCATTATATAGGATACCTTATCGATCTCTGGTTTGTTAGAAGGAGGTAGGAGAAAGACCCACCACGGGTCCAGACTTGGTTAGAGACACCTCTAAAAATGTGGATTTGATATGTAAGCGTTTTCTCACGGCTCAAAGTTGGCAGAAGAGCTACACCTACAGACGGCGGCGACCTCTAGAGTTTGAGGTGGGAGATCATGTCTTCTTGAAGGTGATGCCTAAGAGATGAGTGGTCAGGTTTGGCAAGCGGGGAAAGCTATTGCCTAGGTATATTGGGCCCTTCGAGGTACTCGAGATGGTAGGTACTGTTGTTTATCGGTTGGCGTTACTGCTAAGCTTATCGAGTGTTCATGCGGTATTCCATGTCTCCATGCTCCAGAAGTACACTTTAAATTTGACTCATGTAGTGGATTAAGGCGAGCTTGTTGTTGATGCAGATGGAACCTTCGAGGAGGGATCGTTACGTATCATGGATAGACGGGATCAAGTTTTTTGAGGCAAGACTGTGAGGCTAGTGAAGGTATTGTGGCAGTACCGAGGAGTAGAGGAGGCAACATGGGAACACGAAGACACTATGCGTGTCAATTATCCTTTCTTGTTTGAGGATGAAGGTACGTTTTTAGTCATTTGGTGATTAAATGACTATTGCATATGCATGTGATTTGAATGTGTTTGTGTGTGTGAAGTCCGGGGAAGAAATTATTTTAAGGGAGGAAGAATGTAAAACTCAGTAAATTTGAATTTTTCCGAAAAATGATAAAATGGTAAATTGCCACTACGGTACAGGTTACAAACCTAAAATTTTCTATAATTCAGATGATGAAATAGACCTCACCGTTGGATTCGTCTCGTGAAATCTAGTTCCCTAGACAAATTTCGTCGAATTTTGAAACAGTCAAAATTTTCATGTTTTTCAAGGTGACAGGTGTCTAGTGACCCCAAAAACGGGATTTTTTGTAAAATTTCAAATTTTAGAAAATAATTTAAATAAACTTTATTTAAAATAATTTTAACTTGAACCGGAATGAAATAAATTGTTTTAGGGCAGAAACATACCCGAATAATTCATGGACACATGGTGGGCGAAGTAATTAAAATGACAAAAAGGGATTAAAAATCAGTTTTTGGCATAACATCTCATTCTGTTTTGGTTTTAGCCGTGAGAGAAAAAAGAGAAAGAGGAGAGGATGAGAGAAATCCAACCTTCTTTCCATGATCCATGGAGTTCCGTCTGGTCAAGAACCAAAGTTCATCGTCTCTACGAGGGTTACGTGTGGGTACCAAAAATGAAGGATTTCACTGAAGATCCAAAGAAGGAGATTTGAGGAAATCGGATTTTTCGGGCTTAAGAGGTGTTCTCGAGACCTCCTTCAGTGCTACTACCCTTCAAGAGGTGGGGATTCTTCCTACTCTGGTTTATTTCCACCCTAAGGGGTTGATTTTAGGGAGAATGTGGTGTAGAGGTCCTAAGGCCTTGTTTAGCTGATTTAGAAACTGTTTAAAGCCGTTTTTATGGATTATTTATGGCCGGTTTCGTGGCCCGGTTTGTGAAGTGTCCATGGCATGCTCAAAGCATGGTTTAAGGGTTGTTTAGCTAAAATCCTTGCCCTTAGGGATTGTTTGGACAGTACTAAAACAGCTTTAAATGTTGTTTTGTGGCTTAGTTGTGGCCGGTTGTGAATTGTGTGTAATATGTCCCAAAAAGTGTTTAGGGATTGTTTGGATTAAAAAGATTAATTCGGACTGTTAAGGGCCTGTTTGGACGGGATTGTGGCTTGTTTAAAGGCTTGTTTTGGCCGATTTCATGGTTAGTTTTAAGCTCGGGTTAAGGGGCTGTTGGGCTGTTGTTGTAGGCACCCTATATGCCACATTTTGCCTTGAAGATTAAGTGTGTTGTTGTTTGATATGTGATAGCATGCTTGTTGTTGTGGCTGATGAATGTTAATATATGTGTTCTAATGTGTTACATTGTTATGAGTGTTTAATTGGAAACTATATGCATGAAATATAATTGTCCATGATGCATGGTTAAATGCATGAGATAAATTGTCCATATGACATTCATCACATATGTGGAATGACATAGACATGCAATGGTGCATCACATTGCATTATACACGGGAAACATCGCAATACAGGAGTGTGAGTGCATGATTAAAATTAATCACCACACTTGGTGATTTGTGAGTGGGCTTCGTACCGTTGGGCAAAATCCCAATAGAGTCACTGTGGAATAAAATGGTAAAAACTTGTGTCGAGTAATAGAAAAAAGGGCTATATACTCCCTCAGGTGAAAGACCCATAGTAGTTCAGACACTCTAACGATAAAAGTCCAAAAAGTGTTGGAAGGTGTGTGGAGCTTGCGGTGAGACCCCGAAAATTCGTTGCCCATAAAAGACACATGGTTTGAATATGAAATGATCATTTGAGATGTAACATCCAACAATTTTTGGTTTGTAAGCAAATGAATTTTGTTTTAAAAATTATCATTGGATGCAATCCACCAATGATGGATTTTATTACACATTGGCATTGCATTGTGTGATGGGAGTTGGTAAAGACTCGGGGTTATGGTGCATGAGTGAGTCTCATCTCATTTCATAGCATGAAATGTAGAATTCCAAGCTAGAATTGGCATATTCTTATTTTTGGAATGTTGATGTGAATTGTTAAGTGTAAACATTGCATGTGCACTTAGGTAGGGAGTAGCCTCTATAGAAATTACTCTATTGGGCGTGGCTCACCTTATACGGGAAAAACATTTCAGGTGCGGGACTTGCGCCGGTGGATGGTTCTCATCCGGGGTTGCAAGGGTGAAAAAAGCCGACGTGTGGCTTTTATAATTACTTTTGTAATTATTTTTGTAAAGTAAATTGGAACAAATTATTTTTAGCATGTATTAATATGTAAGGAGTTGTAATTGAACTCATGTGGACTGTTTTTAAAATAGCCTTACATATTTTTATATGAATGTGGATAAATGGACCTAGTGTGGTCACTTTTTAATCATAAATGGACCCGGTGCGATCATTGTGTTATATTGGGTCCCGGATGAGTCATGTTATTGTATATTATGCAGGTTGGGTTTTGGATAGAGCTTCCCGTATAAAGGAGACTCTGCCCGATTTTTTTAAAATTATGGATCTAGGTAAATGGGACACAACGGTGTGGTATCGAGTTACACGATATCCATAGGCATTCCGTGGGTTGATGGTTGATCAACGAACCCCGGATTTTGAGGCGTCACAATTTTTCAAGTATGGGGTACCTCCATACCGAACATGATCCATAGACATATGTGGGTTCCACACTTGACTCCTCGCTATTTGATGATACTCATTGGCCATTTGCGTCATTCTTAGTTGTTGAGTAAGAAGGGACAATTTAGTTGTCAATTCTATAAAAGGATCCATTGTGATTGAAAGCTATAAAACAAACATAAAAGTCAAAAGTAAAATAGACAAAAAGTGAAACCAGATATATACAAACTAAAATGAAACAAAACAAACAAAAGAAATATTCAAAGTAAAGAATGACTACTTGGTATCAATATTAATAAATGCCTAATCCCCAACAACAGCGTCAAAAACTTGATAGGCTCAAAATGTGATAAATAAAATGTGTATGCCTATGTGCACAAGTGCACACGTCGCCTCAAGTAATATAGTGATGAAAAGTAAGAGTAGTTCTCACGGAGAAAAGGGTTACTAAGTACTGAAATTTTGTAGTCCTATCTTTATCTGGATGATGGAATGAGGTGAGAATAAAAACAACTAATAAACTAAAATCCTAAGCTAACATGCAAGGAATATAGAAATACAAAAATTAAGAGAAGCCTATGGTTTAGATTTCAGTTAGCTAATCATTATGCATTAAGTCCAATTTATCCTCAATTAACATTTGAATCACTATTAATGGTAAGTCTCACTATTGCATATGTGAATCTCTCTCGACATCCCACAATCTACTCTTAAAACTTAGGTATTTTGCATCTCTACTCAACCTCAAAGTTCTTAGAGATTAATAAACTCGAGATCCTTAATTACAACACAAAACCCATGAGTATATCTAGTCTATGGTGAATTGTGATGTTCTCATCATTGTCTAATTCAACTCACTTCTTAGATCTCGAATTGAACAACAAAACATGTCAATGGTGATCATTCATCAACAAGCATGAAAAATAGACTATAACATTAAATAAAACTATAACCCAAACATTAAATAAAGAGTAAATCAAATCCCATATACATAAATTATAACTAAACTACATCTAAAATCCTAGAAAAAATACTAAAACATCTCTAAGGAAAATACAACTATGAAAAGAAAGGAAAAAAAAAGGGGAAAAAGAGGATAAACAAATCTGAGTGGTGGCCCCTTCTCCTCTTCCTCCATTTCCTCTTTCTTCAAGCTTTTCTCCTCAAAGACTTGTGCCATAGGGTGTTTCCACCTAAAGGGACTTCTATCCACCCGTCGAGCTCCTCTCGAACTCCCTTTTTTTTTTCAAAGCCCTAATTTCCTTCTTTTATCAAGTCAAAACCGAGAGGGATAGAAGATGGACTTCAGCAAAAGATTGGGCCTCAACATCCACGTTGTAGAGTGGCAGATCTAACGCTACGATGTGGAGAAATGGGAAGCTATTGGAAAAGAAGAAGTCAAACCACGTTGAAGCATGAGTGCGCTTCATGCTAGAGCGTGAGAACACTCACTCTACAGCGTGAGTTGCTTTCTAACTCACCAGTAGCTTTTTCATTTTGCATCATTCACTCCTTCCTTCATAACTTTTTCAACCGAACTTTGAATCACGCGATCTTAGTGTCTATGGAAAGCCCTCGGAGTCTAGAATTTTCCCATGCCAATAAAGGAGCCATAGAAGGAAATCACATAGGTGAAAGGATTACATGTTTTCTGGGACTGCATAATGACTTTGCCGATTTTTCTTCAATTTCGCTCATTTTCGCTCAATAGTTGGCCTAATCACAAAATTGAGAAAAGAGAGCATTATGACACTTATTTATCCCATAAAATAACTAAAATCTAAGCAAAACATGGGGATAAAATGAGTATTTAAGATACTCATCAATTACTAATGTTATTTTTGTTTCTGATTAGGTCCATGGACTCATTTTGATTTCTTTTTTTTTTTTTTTTTTTTGATCTCATTTGGTAAAGTTTCAATGTATTTACTATCATAACAGTGAATGTACAATTGTAACTAGTGAATGTACTACTGATGAGTGCTCAAAACACTCATCATATACTCGCAGTTTATCATGTTTTCAGGTCTTTTCATACATTAATAAGTGTATTTATCGCCTTATATTTGATACTCGGCTTCTTGTGCATTTCAGGTGAAAAAGGTGGCATTTGGAAGCTGTGCGGAGGCTTAAAGAAGTAGATTGGAGAGCCCAGCCCCAACATCGCGATGTTGAAGTTAGGTAACCCAAAATCCCAACGTTGCGACGCCCCAACATCACGACGTCACAACGTCGTCGGGACTTTGTCAACGAGAATTTCAAATAAAAGAGGGAAGAAAAGGAAAAAAAATAAGGAGGAGAAGGGACGAGACGGAGAAGACAACATAGGCGTGATTCGAGAGATTGTGTGATTACTATATTTTATTTCCTTTCTCGAACTCCTACAGATTAAAAACTCAATGATTGTAATGAACAACATGATGTTTTAGTTTTATTTCTTGGGTTTTTGTTGTACCCTTGCTACATTCATAAGACTAGTTATTAATGTAGTTTCATTCAGTATATTCATGGATATGATGTATACTTGCTCTATTTTCTGTGATTTATTTACATGGTGATGTTTGGCCAAATTTAGCATGCTCTTGCCGGGAATCTGAGATCGAGAGATAAAGACTCCTGGAGATCCAAGTAGAGTGACACTTGATAAATTGGAGAGTAGAGATCTCCTGGTTTCAAGTGTGACGATTAAGGTTTAATCATTCAAGCATTTAAGAGTTTTGGGTTGAAGTAAAGATGCATTAAACTCTATAAGCGAGAAAGGCGAATATACCTCGACAGAGGATATCTCGTAGGCATGATCAACCTGCCAATGTGAATCCGTTAATATACTGAATGATCAATTCTATCTAGATTATAATCCATTGAGTGTGGTAGGGGGAGGCATAACCCTAGTCACCATTAATTGAATTAACAATTCGTTTAGGATCAGCTTTTCATTATATTAATCGTAAATCACTCGAGTTTGAGATCCAGATTATAATCTAGAGCCAATCTTTTGGTATTCAACTTTGCTACTCCTTTGTAGAACGCGACACTTGACAAACCCTTTACACTACTAAGCTTCGTAGCGTATACTTGCGCTTGTGGACCTACGTTTCACACCAAATTTTACACAACCTATCCGAAGCCCGTCAAGTTTTTGGCACCGTTGCCGAGGAGAAGTTTTGTGTTGATATTGACAATAGCGCAATAGATATTACTCTGGATTTTTTTTCTTTAGTTACGTGGTTATTCTGTTACACAAGTGCTTGTAACTTAGTCTCTATTGTTTTTGTGTGTGATTGCAGTAAAGGTTGACGTGTGTGCATGCGAAGACGAGGTCAAGGTGACTACTCCTATTCGATCCTGAGCCAGAGAGAACCTTAAACCAATTATGCGGAGAGCAAAGAGAAGCTCACCAGAGAAATCTAGCAGTCATGCAGAACCAGGAAGAGCAAGATCAGGGCCAAGAGAGGAATGAGCCGAATGGGGGACATAATGGGAATAATGGTAGGAATTATGCTCCCAGGCCGTTTATACAACCAGATGATCCTTTCATGCTGGTAGAAGAGTTTGTCTTACCGCCTACAGTTGTTCAGTCTACTATGCGAAGACCACCCATTCAAGCAAATAACTTTGAGCTAAAAGCGACGGTAACCACAACGAGATGTTTCGAACATCTAGTTCCATGGATTGCAAGTGAAAATCGAGCGAAGCATTTGACGAACTTCATTGAAGTATGTGGCGCGATCGAAATACAATGGAGCATGAAGCGCCTGGGTGGGGTGTTCCACGCTCGCATTAGGTGATGAGGTATCGCATTGGTTGGCGAGCCAACCACCATATTCCCACACCTCGTGGAATGATTTGGTGCGAAAATTCACGATGATTTCCGCCTCAAAGATCGCCTGTTTACAGTGCGAGAGATTACTTGAGCCGGTTGGAGGGAGGAACTTGGCTAAAAGCACAGGAGAGATTTCATGAGCGGTAAGGAGGTGTCCACATCACGGTGGCTGCTATCGTGTAAGTCCACACCTTTTACGCGGTCACGGTGATTCTATCAAAAGCAGATTATAGATGCCTCGATGGGGTGCGGCGATAAAAGACCTACATTGAGACAGCGTATGGAATCTGGGGATATGGCGCATAGTAACCCGGTGGCCTAGGGACCCGGGATGATCTCAGAGAAGGCAATGGGAGGTGCGGACCACGAGAGGTCCTAAGTAAAGTTGGTAAATCATGTAACCTGACTCACCAAGCATTTCTGAAAATGACCAGTGCTATAAATACTATCCAGACCAACCCGTGGGAGATATGTGAATCATGTGGAGAATAACACAGTACTACAGAATGCCAGTTAGGCCAAATGACAGTATAGCAGGCATAGTATGTGTTGAGATTTAATTAACCCTAACAATAGGGTCAGTATGGGGGTAACACCTATCAAAATCAGAACCAGAGCCAAGGCTGGCAGAAAAATCAAAACAATCAAAACTATGGATGGAGGAACAATCATAATAGTATGCCACCACCCTAAGTAAGAAAACCGACATTAGAGAAAAAAGTGGATTTAGAATAAGCACTAGCTCAAATGCTCACTTCCCATACAGCCTTTATGAATGAAACAAGGCGAATATGCGAGAATCGATCGGCCAATGAATAACTTCAGGCAGCACCAGTTTGAGAACCTTGGAGATCTGAAATAGACCGAGTAAGCGCTCTGTTGAGGCGAGAGGCAGCAAGGTTCTTTGCCAAGCAATTCAGAGATAAACCCGAGAGGTGAAGGTAAAGAGCATGTTAAGGCTATCACCTTTAGAAGTGGTAGAGAACTAGCTACTTAGGAATGTGACGAGTAGTAAGAGAAGTGGAAAGCGAAGGGTGGTAGACTAATTCACCCAAAGATCAGTCTGAGGGAAGCGACCTCAAGAAGAGAGTCGGTAGAGATCGAGATGAAATGAAAGAGACTAAGAAACATGCGATTCGGATTGAACCCTCTTGCTGATCCTGTATCCTATCAGCGTTTGAAGAAGAATAAAGCTGGACAAAGTTTACCAAATTGTGATGTTTAAGAAACTACCTTGACATTCCATTTGCATTGGAATAGATGCCCAACTATGTCAAATTTATGAAAGATATATTGTCAAGGAAAAGAAGGTCATCATATTTTGACACAGTGAACCTTACAGAGGAATGCGGTGCTATACTTTAGAGGAAACTACCACCCAGGAAGGCGAGAAGGGACAGGCAGGCTTCACAATCCATGTGGATAGGGCTTTGATCTTTGAGAGAGCTACATGCGACTTGGGAGCCGATGCTCTCATGCCTTTATCTATTTTCAGATGGCTGGGGTTAAGTGAAGCTAGACCCACGACTGTCACCTTGCAGCTGGAGGATAGATCATTGAAACATCCTCGGGGAGTGATAGAAGATGTGCTAGTAAAGGTAGATAAGTTTATCTTCCCAGATGATTTCATAGTATTGGATATGGAGGAAGATATGGAGATACCCATTATACTGGGTAGACCATTTCTAGCAACTGGCAGGGCTATGATTGATGTGCAAAAGGGAGAATTGAAATTAAGAGTGCATGACGATGAGGTCAGATTCAATGTATTCAATGTTGTGCGGCATCCAGCAGAGAGAAATGCATGTTTTATGATAGATGTAGTAGAGGCTATAGTGTTTATCCAAAGTGGTTTGACTGACCCTTTGGAGACTAGACTTGTGTAGAATGATAAGGAGGAACTAGGTGAATAGGCCAAAGAGTATGTGAAATTGATGGACTCCTTCCAGCCGAACAGAAGAAAGTATTATGAGTCGTTGGGAGAGAACACCCAGACTTCAATGCCTTCGATAGAGCAACCACCACAGTTGAAGCAAAAAGCCGAGTACCTGTTGGCAGAGATTTATGCGTATCCCCAGGGAATCCTCTGACCTTACCCATTAATCATATCGGCATGCTGTGCGCGGTGGAAAAAGAGAAGGTAGGTTTTTATCTTAAGATAGATTTGATAAAAATCCTAACTTTGGGAGTTTTTATCTTATCCAAACATTTTCTTCTTCACTATAATCATGTTTGATCATCTCATGACCATATTACATGAAGAAGAACACTGGATCAAGTCTTTTCCAAAACAAAAATCTCATTTTTGAACCTTTGAAAAACATGGGTGCTAAAAACCGAAAACTCTCAACATAGCATTGATTTTGATGCACACAAGTGCGCTCTGATACCACTGTTGGGTTTTGAAGGAGGAAATAATTGCCAAAGTAGCAAAAACAACCAAAAAAATTCTTCAAAAATCCTCCTAAGGACCCCTTGTAGCATCAAAGTCGGTTCAAACCGAAGAGGGTGAGAGATTTTACCTTGTGTTGGTTCTAGAACCGGTCTAATGGTCAAGGCAGCAAAAACCGAAGCGAATCAAGTCCTAGATTCGCCTCTAACAGTATCCACACGAAGAGTAGAGAAAAAACCTCCAAGGCAATGGTCTCGGATGAAGTCTAGGTGCTAGCCAAGCCTAGATCTGAAGAGGGAAGTCGAAAACCCGATCTCACTAAGAGGAGTTGTTCTTGAAGAACACTCTCTCTATCTCAAGAACACCCTTCTGAAGAGAAGTGAGCAAAATGAAGACTTAGGGTTAGGGTTTTCCATAAAGGTCCTTTTATAGGAAAACCCTAGCTCATGAAATGTTCAAAGTGCTCCTCTCATTAAGAGATGATTGGCTACAAGCATCCTTATGCTTTATGGCTTCCTCATGGGCCTTAAGCCCATGAACAAGCCCTAGCCTTCTTTATCTCTAAGTGAGAGCTCTTATTCCTAGAATTCCACTAATCCAGTGACATTCCATTCTCGAGATTGATCTCCCTCATATTTGGATCACATCCAAATCTGATTTATATCAGCTTCCCACTCTTCTAAGTGTATGACCCATTAGGTTCTCAATTATGATGGCCACTTGATTCAGCCATTGAATCAAGCAAGTCATGAGTGGTATCTGGCAACACATCATGACCCCCAATTGACAGTGGTCTGACTGCTAACCCTTCCATAGACAATTTTACCCCACAATTCGTCATTTCACCAATCTATAACCCATTTGGTTGAGAGCATGGACAAAGTGTAGCTCCCACTAGACTGGCTACACCACATCTAGCCCAAGTGATATTAGATATTGTCCTTAGACTCATTACTCAACAGTTATGCACCCAAAGACATTCTTCATGGTATTTCCACGATGGCCAGAGATTCTTGAGTAATGATCCCGACAAGAGGCCATAGGTATACTCTCCCACTGCAATGGGGTAAGCGGCGAAGATCCTTTGTTGGCTACTCCAGTGCCTTGAATACCTCAAGTTGTGCCCAATCATCACATATGAAGCGACCCAACTGAAAAGTAGAGGAATGAAGTGAATGCGAATCAGCATCTAAGATATCCTTGAGCACCTCAAGTCTAAGGATACTTGCACCATTACTATGATGAGACTCGCCTCAGTGAAGGTCTTCTTCGCCTTGGCAAATCCGAGGCCTTCTATTTCTTCAGTCTTTAGCTTCAACTTGGCAAAGTTGTCTCTTTTGCCTTGGTGAATTGCTTCACCTCGACAAAGCAGTGCTTCTGGGCAGGTTTTGCTTTCTTGCTCTTTTTGCCCTCTTCTTTGGTTTCTTTACTTTCTATTCTTACAAATAAGTAAATGGGGGATTAGTGTAATATTTAGGAATATAGGTGTGAATCTAGCATTTAGGTTACAAAAATACATGCAAAACACTCTATAAATGCTAATAAGATCCACACTTATCAAATACCCTCAAACTTAACATCTTATTTGTCCTCAAGCAAAGCTTGACTCATTTCCTTATTCAAAACTAACAAACATGTGAGCATGAAATTGAGATAATTTATGACAATTGCCTCGGATTTAACGCCATGCAACTATGAACTTCGAGATAGTCGTTTTCAAAAATAATAGACTGATCCTTAAGTTGAACAATCTAAACCAAAGTTCTCAAGTGTGTGTGTGTAGTCTTCCCCTCTTTGGTCAATTGCAATTCCGATGGAATTAGATGAGTTTGAGTGGAATAGGGATCTCTCACTCACATGGTGAGTGTGTAAGACTCCATAGGCTTGTTGGGCATATCACTCTTCACTAATGTAGGCTAACACAACTCTTAAGATCAATTAGGTCTTCAAAAGCTTGTAGTGTATGACTTAAGCAAAGGTAGTTGAATAGGTCATTTAAGCTTCAGTTTACCTAAAACATACATCCTTTTCTTATTTTCTTCCCTCAACTGTGTTTTGCTGTTTGGTGAAATTGATTTTTATATGTGATATAACGTGATCTGTTTAGTGTATTTGTTTTGCCATATGTGATATGCCATGATCCATTAGTTCATCCGTTTTATAATCAGTATAATTTGAGTCATGTTTTTTTAACGTATGAAGTGCAGCAAACATTATATCGAGAAATTGAAAAATGATTCGGTTTAGAAAAGCTCCTAATAAATTAGGGTATTGATGATCTGATAATTCTAAGTTCGTAATTCTTGTGTTCTAATCGATTAAATTTGTTATTGATTCTTATTAATTAGTAAAAGCATTTATATTATTATGGCTGTTCTGAATGTATTAATCAATAGAGGCTACATTACATATCGTATGACTATTCTGATTCTTATTAATTATTAGGGCCCATTACATATTAGATGTTATTGTAAGATACTTATTAATCAATAGGACTATTACATATTAAGTATGGCTATTACAGATTCTTATTAATTAGTAGGACTGTTACATATGAAGTATGGTTGTTACAGAGACTTATTGATCAATAGCTCTGATACCACTGTTGGAATCCAGCGATAAGAAAACGTAGCTGAAATAAAAAAAATTAAGGCTGAACTGCATCAAGATCCAAGCGGTTTGATGAAACTAAACAATGAATCAAGGAAATCCGATGAAACTAAACAATGAATCAAGGAAATCCAGATCTTACCTCTTGTAGACTGAATCCTTTTCGACTAGTGAAGATTTGGCAGTCCACACCGCGCTGAAACCTGAAACAAAGTCATGGAAGCGATCCGTGACAGCGAGCGAGCGATGCGATTGTGCAAAAAATGCCCTTTAAAGGTATCCACACAAATGCCTAATGGATGGGATGGATGCTAGCAATCTTATGATAGGTCTTATCCCACAAACCAAAGACACCTTAGTGCCTTTCCAAGACTCTAAAAGAATTCTCTCTCAAAAACCTCGATGTTTAAGGCAAATTTTTTTATTTCGCCGCTTTATCGCTGATTCCAACAAACTGCCCATCCTTTGGTATCTCACATTCTTTGCATTTAGCTCTCTAACTCTCCCCCAAACTTAGCTCTCTTTGCATCTTTTCACCAAATAGATTCTCCCCCAAACTTGCTTGATTCTCACTATTTTCACCATTTATGCTTTCAAGCCAAGTCTTTATTTCTTTCCCATCTCCCTCCAAGATATGGAGTAGTGCAATGGTTTATTCTTTCTTTTTCTTCTTTTTCACTTTTTATTTTTTAATTTTTTAATTTTTTTATCTTTCTACCCTCAACCTTTTTTGCTTTCTATTCATCACACATGTTAGGGTAAACATAGGTTTTTGATTGAAGGGTATTCAATACAAAGGTTCAAAGTGCTAATTCTTTGGCTCGCAAGACATAAAAATGGCTAATAAAGCTCAATGTTGGGTGACTACAGGTCAATGCATAGTAAGGTTAGCTAGAAAGGCTCAATCGGTCCAAGGATGACCTATATCATTTACTAATTGTCGTATGTCTAGATTTCTCCTTTCGAGTGATAATCAACAAGTTCTGATTCTTAGATCAAAATATGAAATGATCACCTAATTCTTTTCTAAACCAAGCAAAATTGACCATCAAGGGTAAATGACTTGTGCTCAAGATACAAAAAACAAGGGGTTAGGTCTACAACTATGAGGTCAAATTATTATGTTTTATGTTCAAATATCTCTCATTTTCTTCATTTGAGAGAAGGTTCAATCACTATTCATCATACGCCTCATAATTATCTCAAAAATAAGCTCAACCAAAACAAAAACAACCTAAAAAAATGAAAAAATTAACCTAATAAAAACTGAAAACATATACAGACAACTAAGAGAAAACACTAAAGATAGGATAATTGAAGTTGTTGGAAAAATTTTAAAACAAAAGAAAATTCCCTCAATACCCCAAAACTTAAAATCTACATTGTTCTCAATGTATTAAATATAAAAGATTAGGAACAGAGGACTCCCCGGGCTTAGGTGTGGTGGGTCTTAATGAAACTTCCTCAATAAGATTCAGCTTCAATGTCTTGAAAAACAAAAATCAAATAAACACTTAAAAAAAAATCAACATGCAACACATACTAAAAATATTAAAAACAAACAACTAAAATACTATATGCGGATAGTAACTTACTTTTTCTTTGGGTGCCTTAAAAGTCTGCTTAGAGTCCAACTAGACTCATTGGGAATTCTGAGATCTTCGCTTTGGCCCTTCATCCATCGTGGACAATACTCCTTCTTCATCCTCATCGCTCATGAGGATGACTTCCTCCACCTCCGGAATAGGCGATGTAAGCTCAAATGACAACTCTTTGGTGGGGAACGAGTTCGCTTCAAATTTATATCCTTCAAGAGTTTCCTCTTTAAGGATCTTGGGGGCTTGCTCCTCAAAATGTAGAAACGAGCTCTCTATCCACATGCACGTCATCTTTTCTTCATCCGTAAGTTGTATGCTTTGGTGGAGGTTGAACTTCACTTCTTCCTTACCAACAAGTAAGGTCATTTCCCCATGTTCTACATCAATCCATGCTTGACTTGTGCCATTAGAAGGTGTTCCTATAGATGACACTTGTTGGTCCTCTTCCATGCCCAAAGTCACAAAATCTATGGGGAAATTGAGCTTGTCAACCCCAACCAAAACATTTTCAATTGTGGTTCGCAGATGGTGCTCTTTAACTTGCCTTTTTTTCCGCTAATTGCTCTTCTTCATTAGCAAGTTCTTTCTTTTTCTCCTCAACCAATGTCGATTCTTGAATTGGCGTAGCTACTAAAGACTATGAATGGCACTAAAAATTTGTTCCGCAATTGGTGCCAAAGACTATGTTAAGTCCCCGGCAACAACGCCAAAAACTTGTTCAGTAATTGGTGTAGCTACCAAAAACTATGTTAAGTCCTTGGCAGCGATGCCAAAAACTTGTTAAGCGATTGGCGTAGCTACCAAAGACTATGTTAAGTCCCCGACAACGGCACCAAAAACTTGTTAGCAATTTTCTGCAAGAGCACGGGTCGCACAAGTAATACAATGGACCAAAAGTCTAGATATTGATCCTATAGGGAAGCTGTGATTTTAGCGAGGATTGAATACCCCAACTACTGAAGTCGTTCACTATTTGAGCGACTAAATGGTTGGATGAAAAAGGGTTCCTAAACTAAACTAAAAAGAAAAGAAAAGAAAAGAAAAGAAAATAGGATGTGATCAATGTCCACTCACAAGGAATGGAGCAATATCGGGAATATAACTCAAGAAAAGATTCCAGGGTTGATTGTCTCCATTGATGCATTTATGGCTTCATATTCAAGTAAGCCGATTAAGTGAACATACACTGCAGCATGTTCATGAACTAACATGAGGTTTATGCTTTCGCATCTCCCCTTAAATTCTCACACGCATTCCCTATTCTCCTTTCGGTCCATCTAGGTCTTGAAGCATGATACTTTTATAAGGCAGTGCTTTCCTTAGGAATCCTATTGGTCACCTCTCGGTCCATACAATAGGACTACCCGAACTACGCTCGGATCGATCACCTCTCGGTCCATATGATCCTCACATAATGCTGAGATGGTACTATTCCAAATGAAATCCATCTAGTACTAGGCATTTATAATTTCATAGACTTCTTTGGTTAGGTTAATTAGTATTTTGATTACTAATCCACACTTTAAGAGACCAAGGCCTAGATTTTAGGACGTGATCCAAGCGTCACCAAGGATGCCCTAGTATGGGGATCGAAAACCCAACTCTCAATATGGATTAATTAATTAAAACCATAATAATCCTAAGAACTACACCAATTAACATCCACACAAGCATGAATTCACAAAACCATCATAAAATATATATACACCAAACATCAACTTCCATAATCAACCCTAGAGGATGTTTAGCTACTCATTGCAATCAAGTAATCCAACAAAATCATATTTAAGATATAATACTGAAAGATTTACAAATAAAGTAGAGGTTAGAGATATAAAACAAATGAGAGATGAAAATCGTCTCCAACTCTACACCATTGTTGCAAGAGCTCCTCTAATGAGTTAGATCTTCAATATCAACTCCAAATCCAAAGAAGAAATAAACAAAATCACAAACCCTAAATGGTTCAAGAAGAAGGGAGTAGAAACCCTAAGAGGGTATTCCCTTTACAAAAATTGGAACCCTAATAATGTCTCAAACATATACATTTATAGAAATAGAAAATGGGCTCAAAAATCGTTGTTTTATGCTCCAACCCGATGCTCTTCACCTTGGCGAAACCACGTATTCTCACGTGCCTTGTCTTCTCGCGCCCCTCACAAGACAAGCTACGTGGTGATGATAGGCTCGCCTCAAAACCCGAGAGTGGTGCTTGCAGGATGTTCCTCCCTCACCTTGGCGAAGGTCTGCCTTGCCTCAGCGAAGGTCTTCTTTGCCTTGGCGAACTCGAGGCCTTCTCTTTCTTTAGTCTTTCTCTCCGCCTTGGCGAATTGCTTTTGGACAGGTTTTGCTTACTCGCTTGCCCTTCTTTGCTGCTTACTCTTCTATTCCCGCAAAACATAAGCAAATTAGGGATTAGCTGTAATTTTTAATATAGTGAATATAGCATTTGAAGCTGCAAAAATACATGCAAAACACTTTATAAATGCTAATAAAATCCACACCTACGCAACAACCTCGCAAGGTCTTTCAACATAGGAGCTTCAGCCACATGGATCACTGCTCTAATACTAGTTTGTAAGCAATACAAGAAGGAAAGTCAAAAAAATAAAATAAGTGGCTAGAATTAGAGTTACTGCCAAGACTCCATCAAGTAAAAATGAAAACAATCTACAATCTTTTTATTCATAGCAGGCCCTTATATAGAAGGAACTCAAATCGGTTATAGCTAATTGCAAAAAAAGATGCCTTAGTTATTGACTAGATACATGTGCTAAACAACTCCTAAAACCTAGGACTACATATCTACTCTTGACTGAACTCAAAGTATTATTATTCTGATAATCGACTGTGCCCAAAGCGCTTCGATATCGACGAGACAAGTGCCCCTGCTTCGATAAACTATCAAAACGTTTCAACTATCAGCAAATACCATTTTCATTTATTTTAATTTTTCACCTGTTTGATAACAAAATTTTAGTTCTCTTAATTAAAATTTAAAATGAAAAATCATTAAAATTATAAAGAGGTAAAAAGACATACTTAACGTGGGAATGGTGAATGGTCAACAAAATTTAAATAAAATAAATTTGACCAAAACCCTTATAAATAATATAATATTTTGCAAATATCTCTTTGCTAATGGATATTTAAAACGTTTAGCCCTATTTGTGGTAGAAAATTTTCTGTTTTCTTCTATTCAAACTTTTCGAAACAAGAAAAACAAAAGCTTTAAGCATTTAATCGATAAACAAATTTTGGAAACAAAGAAATGAATTCACTATTTTCAACATTTTATAATACGAATCGTAAAACTCAGATACAGCTGAAGTTCTTTGTTTTCAATTAAATCGAAACACTAGATTTGGCCGACGTGATAAACGAAAACACTGACGCGCTATTTTCTCTTTCTTCCCCTTCGTCTTCCACTCGATTTTCTTCTCTCATCAAAGCTCACGAAAAACACGGATTGTGCGACAGAATCGCATTTTAAACACATTTTCATTGTTTTCATTAACTTCATTTTCGCAAAATTCGCTTACAAAACGGATTTTCTTATTCTTTATTTTCAACCAAATTCAAGTACGAAACGTATTTTCCTCGAAATTAAAAACTAAAGATTAGAATACATCAAAATTTTCATATTCGAATTTTCGATGAGTTAAAAATTTCATGAACTAAACGGGGCCTTAGATTCTATTGGTTATTTTTTAAACATATTTATGTATTTTTGGATAATATTATTAGAACAAATTTTTTTACATATTTTTAAACATGTTATTTACAATAATTAATAATTGTAGTGAAAAATAAAATATTATTAGAATTCTATTATTTTGGATAATATGTAATTTAATGATAATAGTTAAATACGTAAAATACATAATTCTTCAAGATTCAATACTACGCTTATCAAACAATATATTTATCTTCAGCATTTAATTGTCAGTAACTTATCAAACAGTTTTTACAGTACAAATTCAATACTTATGAAATTTAGCACTTAATTTTTCAGCACTTAATTTTTTCATTTTATCAAACAGGATCTAAGGTGGTGTTTGTTTTTTTTACTTAATGTTGAATATAACTTTTTGAGCCCATCGTCGAATAAGACTTAATGAAGACAAGATTAAGTCGCTTGTTTTTAATATCGGCAGAATGAAAGTGACTTTCGCAACTTACGTATAATTCGTGGCTCTCGCCCACCTCGCTCCTTAAATTTAAACGCTTCGCTTTTTAATCAGACCGCTTGGGTAGGCCAGTTTATTTCAATTCCGAGACGCTCGAGATGAGTTCGTGCATTGTTACTCCCATCCCGTCTCGATTATATTTTAAAAATAATTTTTATTATTTTATTTTTATACTTAATATAAATAATAATAATAATTAGAATGTTTTTTAACAAATAATTTATAAAATTTATAATATTTGGTTTTTTTATGAAATATATTAATTTTTTAATATAATAAAGGCAACAAAATAAAAATAAAAATCAATATAAACTGGACTAGTTTGGGAATTTTCATCCCCGCCCGCCCGCTCGCTTAATTTTTAAATGGTGATGCTCGTAATCAAAAAATAAACGAACGGCCTGGACGACCGTCTCGCTTCAAACCTCCCGTCATCCTTAAGTAGATATCAAGCAAGACTTTTTGCCGTAAGAACGGCGGTTTTTCTTTTTAGCGAGGTACGATTTTTTCTTAATGTAAAAGCCAAATATTTTCACTTTTCTATTGCTAACTTTAAAAAAAAATTTCAACAATGTTTCATTTAAAATTTTAAACAAAACAACTTAACGCTAAAAACTCGACAAATTTTCAACATTGGGTGCTCAAAAACAAACACCACCGCTCATATCACAGACGTTTGGGATTTCTTAAGGCATTATTAGAGAAAGCAAATCTGTTTTAAGAAGATTGTGTTCTCATAAGACTTGATCTATTTTCTTTTATGTAATTTTCCTTTGTTTTTTTTTCTTCTCTCCTTTTTTTTTTTTTTAATGTATTTGTAATATCGTAACAAATTGTAATCGATTGTTTAACTAGTACGTGTTGGTTTTTATTTATTGTAATTGGTAAATATGATTTTAAGGTTAATTGTATTTGATGATCGTGGTTGTCAAAACAATCAGGACACTTTTAGTTTGTTGATTATTTTGAATAAAAGTGTGTTTTTTTTAAGAGAAATTCTATTTACACCCAATTTATTTCTCTATACACCCCATATCACATACATCATATTTACACCCATCTCTCTAATGAGGTGTAGAGAGAAATGAATGTGGTGTAAATAGAATTTACATTAAACCCGTGAAACTGAGACATCCCTCCCCAAGGATGAACGTCCCCGGCGAGATGAACAGATTCTTCCGTATAAATCGTGAATATTTAATTTCTACCTTTACCCAATTAAATCTGCCTAGTTTTTCCTCCCATATTTCACGCTATCACTCTCCTAGCGAAACCCAATTTCCCGATTCAAAGGTAGAGCTTTTGGATGAGCTGGACGGTCGACCACCATCGACAGGAGATGGAGACCCTTCAGATTGGATTAACCCTACGAAGGCGACTGCATGTCATTCGCATCCGTGGTCGGAATGGGTGGATTTGATGAAATTTTTGTCCAAAAAAGGGTACCTTGAAGAAGGAGACGGAAACCCTTTCCAAAACGGCACAATGGGTGCCAAGGAAGCGAACCGAATTCGCACCGCGTGCCTCAATTTCACACGAGATAGGTTCGATCTTATAAGGTATTGATCGTTTATAATGGTTATACGTGTTGGCTCCGATTTCTGACTTGTGCATGCTATGTGTTTGATTTTTTGTCCAACTAGAACATATGAGTTTCTCTTCTGGAACGTCAATTTTATCATAACTTTGATCCATCCTGGTCTTGATACTGAAGGAAATTTGCTTGATTTATCGTATAGACACTAGACAAGTACTCCATGGTGAGTGTTTTGGGTTACGACTTAACGACTTAAAAATAATTAACTTATTTTATAGCTTTAAGCTGTTTTTATCATTAAAATAATGAGGATTTGAGAAACAACACAGGTATAATTATATAATTCAAACATAAAGAAGTTATTAGGAGGTAATAATTTTAAGTTTAATCAAAACACCTACACATCTATGAAATGCTCTTTAATGATTTTCAGCAGATGAGATATGTCCTGAATTTGAGAACTTACTGATCAATGAAAGCCTTTTCCACCAGTTACTTCTCCAGGAAAGATGTTGAGGTCGTTGCAGGATCCGGATGCCCAAACACGGATAGGAAAGTCGTCAACTCAGGCAAACGTCTAAGAGCACATGTGGATATTGATGAAGGAAATATAGGCTCTGAGTTTTTAAGATATGAAAATAATATCCAATCGTTTCTTCTGGAAAGAGATTCCCAGACAAATTACTTGACATTTATCGCTTCTAACATCAATAAACATCTTTCAGGTTTGCAGCTCCTGCACTTTGAGGGGAAACTGTGACAGGGCATATGTGATGGCAAGTGAAGGTGAAGTGGGGCACACTGTGGATCTCATGCGCATTCTATTGAGGAATCTGCTCCACTTCACCCGATCACTGGAGCATCACATACACTGTGACAGGGCATATGTGATGGCAAGACAAGGTGAAGTGGGCTTGACCCGATCACTGGAGCAGTGGAGAACATGCTCTGTCGGAGCACAACAATTGAGGAATCTGCAAGAAGGCTACTAAAAGAAATGGTGGAGTTTGGCTTCAAGGAATTTGATTCCCTTCTCCCAAATGCTACCTACTCTAAAAGAGCAGCATCAACTGTAAAAGGCCCAACTAATCTTCCTATCAAGGAAGGGGATTGGCTGTGCCCAAAGTATGTCTTTTAAGCAAATTTCAGTTTCATTATTATTTTTTTGGAATACTGAATTTTGTCTAACAGTGATTTACATTTTTCTTTTTACTTTATGTGGTAGATGCAACTTCCTGAATTTTGCAAGAAATACATGCTTGCAATGCAATGATATATCCCAAGAAAGACTAAGGAAACAATGGGAGGACTAAGATCATCTTCCATTGAAGAAGGGAGACTGGATATGTGACAAGTAATGGTTATTAAGAACATTAAACGTTGAAATTTCTCTCATTATGTTTCCCATTAAGACCTTCAATTCTTGCAGATGCGATTGCCTAAATTTTGCTAGGAATACGAGATGCTTTCTATGTAAAGAGAAGCCTCCAAAGTGGGAACTCGGTCCAGGGATTGGGACGTGATTCTGCAGTTTTCTTTAGGCAGTCAATTGATCAATGATTTTTAATTCTATAGTTCAATGGTTAGGTTTCTGTTTTAAAAAAAAATAATGTGAATATCATACTCTTTTTAACATTTGCAATGTTATTGTTGTAGGTGTTTATTTCATCAATTTTGCAAGAAAAATTGCATGCTTGAAATGTTATCATAGACGGCCAAAGGCATCAAATTCTTCAGAGGCTTCTGCTCAATCTGGTCATAAAATTCAAGGATTTTCCCACTTCTATGGTAAGGGGTCGAGCTTTGTTAGGGATGAAGATGAAACCAGTGATGAGCCTCATATCAGACAAGAGATACCAACTCGTAGATGGAGATTTCTGGAGGATGTGAGTAAGGATATTGATGGTTCAAATTCAAGAGACAGAGGTTCTAGATTTGTAGATTTTCCCATTGCAGGTGGTAAAAGCGAATTGTCTCAGAATTCAGATGTAAGATTAAAATGGAAAGCAGAGATGTTGAAGAGGAGCAGACATGATGCAACGGAAAGCATATATACTTCTGCCAGTGTCCGTAGAAGGCCAGAGTTTGTTGAATGTAGCAGCAGTGATGATGAGGAGATGGGCGAATGGTTTGGGCATGGAAGGAGGACGCAAATGGAGGAGTAAGGAATTGGAGATCAGGCGCCGGTTGTGGCTAAATCCATTTATCCAAGAGGTTTACATCAAATGTGAACTAAAAGGTTGTTCGTGTGTTCCATGTGTGGGAAATGTAAAACATTTGAATACTTAAAATCTCAAACATATAATTCCCTTTTAAAGGAAGTCTTACCTGAATACCCGTGTAGATAGATTCGTTGAAAAACGTCTTTTTATTGATCACCAACTCTGTTATGATAAATGTTAAGAAGTAGACAGAATGCTATCAAAATTAAAGCTTGCAATTGTATGTGACATGTACTCAAAAGGAATGTTGCCACCGCGGTCAGTGGGAGTGGGAGTGGGAGCGTTTATAGAAATTGATCAAAGACTTACCATCCAACTCCTTATTAAAGAACCTTGTCATAAACTCCCCGTATGTGAAGGTCTTGTACTCAGCTGGTTTCTCTCTCGGATATTAGTTCAAGTAATGGCCCAAATGAGGAACTTTTGTGCTCTGGATTGAAGAACATTGGTGATCGACACTCTTGCTTCCCGGCATGGGTTCCCCACCACCCTATGCCCACGCTTGTATTCATCATTGCTCATTATCTGAAACAATCACTAGCTACAATTTTATTCCCACCTGATTTCCGGAACAAATTTCTAGCTGTGCATAGTCATTAATATAGAGAATTTTGTGACTGTTGTGGTAGCGAAGACATTGAGTCAAAAGACCCAATATCATTATGGTCCTGATCCGTCCTGGTATTCCTTCTTGAGTCATATTGTGCTTTTTTAAGTGTGGTTTTTCGGGATTTTATAAATTAATAGTGTCACAACAGAGTGAGTGATTTTGTGAATACTGGATTTCTCCTTAATCTTTTTGTATGGCTTACCTTTTATTTTTAGGGAAAGTTGTGTTTCAATAATGCATTGATTTAAGAATAATTATAAAAAAGAATGCAAAATACAGTATTATTTTCATAAAAAATAATTGTATTTCAGATATAATATTATCATCTTAATAAAATATAGATACTATTTTGATATTATTCGTTATGATAATACGTATAACATTAAAGTAGTATCTATAATTTATTAAGGGATAGTAACTAGGGTAGGGATCAGAATCTAATCTAATCTAATCTGTTTTTAGCATTCTTTATGCTTTGTTTACAGCAATTAGTCTCAAATCAATGGGTAAAAAACAAGTTTCCCTTATTTTTATTTTCCTGTTCTTTTGTTTTTCTTATATAAGTTTTAAGACAAACAAATGTAAAATGTTGATTGGATGAACATGTACCTGAAACAAATCTCCAACGTTGATGATGAGAGCGCCGGGCTCAGGCTTTAAATCCAACCATGCCCCGTCCTGCTTAACCTGCAATCCACTCACCTGATTCTGCAGCACCACCGTCAACATTCCCGGATCTGTGTGAGAGGTGAGCCCCATCGTCAATTCCGGCTGAGGACAGTACGGATAGTAGTGGCTGGCCATCACTCTCCCTTCCAAACACGTCAGCTCCTTCAACCTTCCCGCATCCAACCCTAGTCCTTCGCACATCATTCCCATCAGAGTCTCTCCCAGTTTCACCATCTCACGGTCCCACTCCATCACTTCCCGGCGGCACTCCTCAGGAATCTTATCGAACTCCGCCGGCGTCGGCCCCAGCCTCACCTGAAGCGTGTCTCTCCAGCTCGCCGCCTTGGAGTGATACAAGTCGAAGTTTGTCGCGAACGCCACTCCTGTTTCTCTATCCCGCCGGTAGTGCCGGGCCTTCACCTCTATCGGCTGCTCGTTGAACGTCTTCATTGCGGCAACCGCCCGGTCGAGGACGTCGGCGGAGATGCCGTGGTCGATGATCTGGAAGAAGCCGAACTCAGCGGCGGCACGCCTGATTTGATCGACGACGGAGGAGCGCTCGCCGGAGAGCGAAATTACCGGGATTGAATGGGAACCGGTTGGATTAGTGGGTTTTTTGAGGTCGGAAATTACTTCCGGTGGGTGGAGGAAGAACCGAGGGATAGTGGTGATGCCGGAGTCGACGAGACCTTTGACGCCGATTTTCAATTCGTCGAACTCCTTGACTTCTTTGGCTCGATCATAGTGAACATCGCCGTCTGCGGCCATTATTACCGGAACTGCAGATGATGGTTGTAAATTTTCTTTCTTCTTCTTTCTTCTTATACAGCTACCAAATATGAATTTGGGAAGATAATGGATTATGTAGGGATGTTCAAGATAAGCAAATTAACCACAGCCATGGAATTCGTTGTCCATTTCTTTCTTTCTTTTTCTTTGGCCTCGAAAGATGGAGTAAAGAATTTGGAGGCAATTTGATAGGACATAAAGATAAGGATTTCGTTGTCCTTGGACAGCTATATGTTAAATATTCTTTCTTTTTCTTGAGTAACTTAGTACGTAAGCGGTAAGAAGAAAATGGGGTGGAGAACTGTGACTTTATCTCATTAGTAAATAAAGCCATAAACGTCTTTGTCCACGTATATCTAAATGCCACGCCTGTTACAATTTCTGTTGTTATTATTTGACCAGATGTAGATTTTATTTAAGAGTTCAGACTTTAGAAGCTTTTTGTGGGGCATCGTTTTTGGTTTAGCATGATTACAATTTCTCAAAATTTCTCACTAATTTAATATAATGTTAGCAAGGCCAATTAAATGGTCCAGTTTGTTTCTTACAAGGCCAAATTCAATTGGCCTGGATCTATTTCTACCGGGATAAATTAAATAGGTCCAAGCCCATTTTGGATAAATTAAATGCTCTTGCCCATAAAATTCAAATAATAAGATTTTTCTTAAAGGCCGAATCCAATAGAAAGTAGAAATATGCGGTTAGAGAAAATTGATTAGTGGACAACAAGTGGATTTTTCTAAAAAGGGAGTCAAACGACTTTAGGCACAAATGGCCGAACAGGTTCAACAAGCTAAGGCCATGGTAGGAGGGTTAAAACAATAATCTCAATCCCAAGCAAAGCTCTTGGAGACAATCTCTAGACTTATTGTTGGTTGCAAATATGAGATGCAATTTAGATTCTAAATAAGTGCAAGTGTACATATAGTTCAACAAGTAATGTAGTGTAAAAGTATGGATGTCAAACCCATAAGAAAATGGTTATCAATTACTAAAATCGGGAGATTTTTCCTTTATCCGAACAAATGTATTAATGAAATCTTGATCTAAACAAACAAAAACAACTCTAATATGAACTCTCACAATAGTGCAAATGAAAAAATTATGTGGAAAGGCTAAGGTTTTGGATTCAATTACACAATCCTTAAGTAATTAACCTTGATTTTCAATAAGATCACTATATGAAATTCTTGCTGATGGTGAGCCTCACAATTTTAATCACAAATATCTCTCGATAATCTGTAACCTATATCATAGATCTAGGTATTTTGCATTTATGCACAACCCCGAGATCTACGAAATGCACTAAACTCGAGATGGCCTTAAACACCAAACAAAACTCATGAGTATGTCTAGTAAATGAAGAATTGTGTTGTTTCACTTAGCTTTATCCTATTACTCTCTTTTCATGTATTGTAATAGGCCACAAATCAAATTTATGGTGATCAATCACAAATAAGTATTAAAATCAAAGAGAAACAATAAGCAAATAGTAATTCATATAAGAACTAAAAGAAGGTTCAATGATTAATTACAAAATTCATGTGTAATCTTCCCCAAAAACTTTAGACTAAGAAATTAGAACATAATGAGGAAAGAAAATATAGTAGAGTAAACCGAAATCATGAACAAGGTAGGAGAAACTCTAAAAGTATGATGGTATGCAATTCTTGTTCTTCCTCCCATTCTTCTTTCAAGCCTTCAAGAACTCTCTCTCTACTTCCAAAAAACGTGCTCCCTTCTAAATTAGGGGTTTTTTCCTTTTATAGTCTCGAGGCTACCTTTTTAGGAAAGCATAGAAATACATGGGCCTTGAGCAATCATTGGGCTGCTACCCAAGTCGCGACATCTAGGCGCTCACATCGTGACGTGCGAGACCCTTCTTCTTTTTGTACACAGGCCACATCGCGACATGCGGGTGCCACGTCACAATGTGAGGGGCATTTTCTTCAACAGCTAAGACCTTGACGTCGCGACGTCAAGGCTCGAACATCACAACATGAGGGCATGTATTTCTAGGCATCACCACATCGTGACGTCGAGACACCACGTTGCGACGTCGAGACACCACATCATGACGTCGAGACACCACTTCATGACATCGAGACACCACATCGCGACGTGAGGTCGTATTTCTTCATATTTCTCCCCTTGTTGCCTTTTCTTGCCTTTAAAAGCCTCACTTCTTCGTAAAGCCTCAATTTACACCCTGAAATGCACATAGAAGCAAAATTTGAGTAAAAACACTTATTAAAATGATAAAAAGTGACTACAAACAACTCAAGAATTGAGAATGTAATGAGTATATTGAATACTCATTGTTAAAGAAGTGTTTTAAAGGCAATTACCCTTAGCACTTGTACGTCTTAGGTTACTATTAAAGGCTTCTTCATTAATTTGATATTCATACGTTGAATTGATATAGATCTTTAATCGAATTAATGAAGTTCATGATATGTAACATAACATGAAGGAAATCGTGATGAGATCATAATAATAAGATTCCTATCATGTGCAATTATGTTAGTATCTAAATTATCCCTAGTTATAGGATTAACGAGACTAGACATTGTTAATCCGGACAAATTAGCACATGTCATATTACTTGATTGGATCAAGTAATGGATCTTATAAACTGTAATCATGAGTTGATTAGAGTTGACATGTGGATGCTTGCTAAGAGTAGCTAAATACATCAAAGACCTACTATGAGACAATCATATGGGTTATCTATTGCATGTAGATGATTAATGATGGTTATATTCTCAAACATGGTTGAGAAAACAATTAGTTATCATGATGATTTCAATGTCGTAAAATCTTGACAATTGTCTCAGAACTGAGACATGCACTGATAAGATGTGATGAAACTAACCTTGTGTTTAACCTGAAAAGTGTCACTCGTGGTGAAGGAAGGCATCAGACCGACAATCGATCCTCGTAAAAGAGAATCGAGGTAGATAAAGTTCCAAGATTAAAACAATACAGGCTTTCTACCTCCCCCATCTTCAGTGAAATGAATAAGGAGCTTTCTGGGTCACGTGGGATTCTATAGGAAAGATTTTTCCAAAATAGCCAAACCCTTGTCGAATCTGCTTGTTCAAGGAGTGCCTTTTGAGTTTGATGATCAATGTATGCAAGCGTTCTTGTTTATAAAAGAGAAATTGGTGTCAGCACCTATTGTAGTAGCACCGGACTACGATCTTCCATTTGAATTAATGTGTTATGCGAGCGACTACACAATAGGGGCAGTACTGGGTCAGAAGAGGGAAAGAATATTTCAGGTTATCTATTATGTGAGTCGGACTTTGAATGATGCACAACTAAACTCGAAAAGAGCTTTAGGAAATGTGAGTCATGCTTGGACAAGTTCCGACCGTACTTGATTGGTAACAAGGTAATAGTGCACATCGACCATTCGGGCATAAAGTACCTGATGACTAAGAAGGACACGAAACCGAGACTGATAAGGTGGGTATTACTACTACAAGAGTTTGATCTGAAAATTAAAGATAAAAAGGGACTGAAAATCTAGTAGCCGACCATCTTTCATGATTGGAAGGGCCGAGTAAAGAAATTCATATCAGTGATGATTTCCCCGATGAACAGCTCTTGGCGATTGACGAAATAAAGCTAGTACCTTGGTTTGCCGACTATGTGAACTACTTAGAGGCAAGAGTGCTTCCACCAGAGTTTAGTTATCAGTAGAAGAAGAGATTTTTCACACATTTGAAGCATTACTACTGGGAGGAGCCTATTCTGTATAATCATTGTGTCAATCAAGTGATAAGAAGATGCGTCCCAGAGGAGGAAATGGAAAGTATATTAAATCACTTCCATACTCTAGCATGTGGGGGCCACTTTGGGGGGCATAGGACAATAGCAAAGGTACTTCGATTGGGATTCTATCGTCTACCTCGCTCAAGGATGCTCACCACTTAGGCTCCACTGGGTGGATAAATGCCAACAATGGGGAGATATCAAAACGAGATGAGTCGCCTTGCAAACCATTTTGGTGCAGAGTTTGCTCCATATACTGTGACGATTTTATGGCCCTTCCTTCACATTCAAGAACCTATAGCATTCTCCGGCGCAGACTATCACGTTTACAAATGGGTGGAGGCCATACCTACCCGAACTAATGATGCCAGAGTGGTAGCAAAGTTCCTTCGCAATCATATATTCACCCAGTTTGGAACTCCACGGGCGTTGATTGCAGATGGAGGAACACACTTCTGCAAACAAATAGAGACAGCTGCTCTGGGCAAAATACGGTTCGGGCATCGTACAACACTTTGGCTACTACCCATGCACTAATGGCCAAGTAGAGGTGTCAACAGAGAAATCAAACTTCACTGAGAAAATGGTCAATAGCTCAAAGAAAGATCGCTTAAAAGATAGATGATGCGCCCAGCCTATAGAACAACATTCAAGACACCCCTCGGGATATCACTCATTCAGCTTGCGGTTCGGGGAAGCTCGCGGTCACTCTGGCCTCGTGGAATTCCTCAGGGAATCACGTAGTACACTACAACCTCAATTAGTTACACAATGAGGCTTACAAAAATGCTAAGATCTATAAAGAAAATACGAAAGTCTGGCACGATAAACATATTGTAAGGAAATAGTTTGATCCAGGTCAACGAGTCCTCTTATTTAACTCACGACTCAAGCTCTTCCTAAGGAAATTAAAGTTAAGGTGGTCGGGGCCATTTACCGTGACTTAAGTTTTCCCCTACAGAGGGGTGGAATTCATGCACCTAGAGAAGGGGGGCTTTAAAGTCAACGCGTAACGATTGAAGCCATACTTTGGAGGCGACTTTCATGCAAGCAAACAGGCTATCAATCTGAGCACACCCCAGAATGTCAGTAGGGAATTCAAGCAAATTTCCTCAAGTAGCCCCAAGGACATTGAGAGGATTCGTATCGAGCTAACAACATTAAACAAAGCGCTACTTGGGAGGCAACCCAAGCATTTTGAAGTTTCTCATTCATTAATGTAGTTTTGAATATTTTTTATTATTTAGAGATGGCAATTTTCTTGGAGACCGTAAACTTAACCTAATCGCATTGTTTGTTGTTGTGTTTTCAGGCTCCAAGATTGAAGTGTCAACAGAGAGATAGCTCGAGAAATCTACTCCAAGGTTAGACAAGGATCGAAACCTCACTAGGGGAGTGCAACTTAACTTAAAAATTTCTTTATCAAAAGTATGAATTCACCCTCTTTGTAATGTCGCACGCTGGATCAAACGCCAGGACGCGGATGAAAAGTGGAAAAAAATAAATTTTCAGAACGGCCACGACCTTGGCAAAATGATTTTGAGCCGCTCTCAGGAACGTCGTGACATTGAATCCCAACGTCGCTACGTTGAAAATTTCACTCTCTGGAATGTCACGACGCCAGCTTTCACTCTTCTAACGCCGCGATATTGCATGACTCGGGAACGCCCGACGTCGCTCTCGCTTTTACGAACATGAACGCTCATATTTCCGCATCTCAGAATTCGAAAACCCTAACTCTCTCCTCATTTTCCATTCAAATGTGCAAACCTCTCCCAAATTCTCATTCCAAACGATTTTCAACAATCTAATTTAGAGATAAGAACCACTTTATCCAGCCCAGTGGCTCCTCCTTCCACCATCAAAACTGGGTAAAGAGCAATTTTTCTATTTTTTATGAGATAAGGTAAAACACTGGTTCTTTGTGCTTCCTGTCGATTTCTTTTAGCTAAGAAAGGAATTGGTGAGAGTTTTGAGGTGGTTGCAAAAATCTTAGGTTTTAGCTAAGAACATTATCTCATGTAATGCACACTAGGTGTTTGATTTTTTGCCTAAGTGAGATTTGTGTGATTTTATTAGCTATTTAGAGAGAGTTTCATCACACTAGGTGTTAGGAGGCCAAGTAAAGTTTTGTTAAAGCCTAGAGGATCGTCCAACCCCTACCTCACTGAGTGCCCAATGTCGAGGAAAAGGCATAAATTAAGCTCGAAGAGAAACCGAGCAAGTGAAGAGCCCACTCATGATTATGATCATGAGAAGTTCGTCAATGCGAGTGCAATCGAGAAATTCGGCCTAATCTCCAAGAACCGATCCTTTATCAAGGAGAAGGGATTTCACCACCCCGACGATTTTTTTCGCAAAACATGGCGGATTGCGGGATGAGGGCACTTTGCCAACCCTCGAGGCCGGCTGCCACAATGGTGGTACGAGAATTCTACGCCACTTGCCGCCCATGGGCCAGGTCCGTGGCTGTGGTAGACTTCAGTGCGAAGTCTATCAATCAATACTATAACCTTGAGCCAGTTAACTCCAAAGTCTATGATAAGCTCCATGAAACCCAGAATTATCCTGAAGTTCTTAGGATGTTAATATACCAACGAGCAGAGCGAATGGAAACTTAACAATGAAGGGCACGTATGCACCCGCCAACACCGCCTACATTCTGTTGTATGGCATCACTTCATCACATCCTGCCTCATCCAACCACCAACGCGTGGTGCAAATATGTTCAAGAGGCATTGCTTAATTATGCCATCATCCAGGACATCCCATTTGATGTCAACCAAGTTATAGAGGATGCAATCCTCTATAACAAAGATGCTAAGATGAATCTCGGGCACCCCTTTCTCATTTATGGTTTATGCAAGCAAGTCGGGGTGCCCCTAGAGGACAATGAGGCTTAGATACACCCGATAAAGGCGATAATGGTTAAGAAAGACAAACCGGGTAAAACAAGGCGAGGATGTATGATCTGTAATGAGCCCGGATGAAGAAGAGCTTAGACGCACTAACTAGGCCTGGGATTCCAACAGTGCCTGTGAGGCAGACAATCATCCACCCAACCCCTATCCCCACCACCACCACCATCCCAAGAGGAGGACTCTGTCAGTCCTTCTACTATATTGGAGGACCAAGTCCATGACCTGATAGCCCGCTTTGATGCATACTAGGATGAGACCTAGGAATACCAAGTCTCCATCAGTGAGGACATGGACACGCTCAAGGCAGACATGAACACCATCATGCGCAACCAGATAGCCATTATGAGCAACCAGCAATCCATCCAACGGCAACTTGCCCAGCTCTTTGCCTTTCACATGCCACCGCCAGCACCACCGTAGTGATCCGAGTGATCACCAAGGGAGTTCCCTCCACCCTTATCTGATATTTTGTTGACATTAAGGACATTATCCGTTTTTGTTTAGGGGGTGTGATAGTTTGGTTTTCTGTTTTAGTTTGGTTTTTTGTTTTAGTTTGTTTTCTGTGTTTAGGTTGTTTTAGTTTTTTTTTTATGCATTTAGGTCGCGTGTGTCTTTGTTTTTATATACAATTTTCATGTGTTTGCGTGTTTTAGGTTGCTTTCGTAGTATTGTGTGTTTTAGGTATTGTGTGTGAGTAGATGTCATGATCGCTAATGGGAGGTCATTTTGATCCAAAATTTTTCCAAAAATTTTTCAAAAAGAACGAGCAGAAAGTGAAAAGGGACCCTTAGGTTATGCCATGATCTGGAACGGTGCGGTAGAAAGGTTAGGGTGACTTAGTTTAGTCACCTCCTTTGCATTTCAAGAAGCCATTTCCTAAGTAGTTTATCACGCACACACACCTGTAATCTCCAAGGTATATCAAGGCTCCGGACCTTACTTTCAAGGATTCTATGAGCCTAGAGAATTTCTAACACCTAAGTGATAGGACACCTTTGAAAAAGAGGATTGTCATTGAGCTCCAAATTAAAAAAATCAAAAATCAAAAATCAAAAAGAAATGTGTGGATAGAATAAGTGGGAGTTTCCAATCGGAATCTCGAGCACAGTCCGAGGGGCCTTTCAAAGCCTAATACCCTGAACCAACTGGCTGGGAGCCATTGACTTCACTGCTCGTTACATGGGATAAAAGATGGATCATTCCCACAGTCTAGGGCTTTTAGGTTTAGTTGAGTGTTCGGGGTGAAGTTCGAGGGGAACTAAATGCCCGGTGTTCTCAACCAATCGGGTGATTGTCAACATGATCTCTGCCACAGGATACTCAGCCTTGAAAACTTATAGTAAGCACTCAGTTTTCTTCATGCTTACGTATTACATGAATAAAAAGGGTGCATTCTTATCCTTCCAAGGTTAGAGTCTTTCAAATGGGCGGTGGACTCAAGCCTGGGGGGGTACTGACCCTGTGTATATGTCGGGAGACCATGAAACAACTACACATGCACTTCCGAGGAAAGGTCATTGAAACTCGGGGGGGTAAGTTGGAGTTGCTTGGTCAACCTAACCTTGCTTGGCTAAGTTCTTTATAAAGTTGCACAACCTTAAGGATCCCCAGATTTTAGAAGATAAAAGCTCGAATTGCAAGTTTGGTTCATTTTTTACCCTCATGTTTAGCGTCATGTATATCACACTCATGTCATAGGCGCTTTGGTGTGTCCGTTTTCATGTGTGGTTTGTTATGAGTCTGTTTCTTGCTTAGGGACAAGTAAAAAGCTAAATTTGGGGATGTGATGAGTGCTCAAAACACTCATCATATACCTACAGTTTATCATGTTTTCGGGTCATTTCATACATTAATAAGTGTATTTATCGCCTTATATTTGATACTTGACTTCTTGTGCATTTCAGGTGAAAACGACATTTGGAGGCTGTGCGGAGGCTTGAAGAAGTAGATTGGAGAGCCCAGCCCCAGCGTCGCGATGTTCTCACATCGCGACTTTGAGGTCAGGCAACTCAGTAGCCCAACATTGTGACGCCCCAACGTCGCGAAGTCACCGGGACTTTGTCAATGAGAATTTCAAATAAGAGATGGAAGAAAAGGAAAAACAGGAGAGAAGGGAATAAAACATGGAGAAGACGCAGTACGTGACCGGGATCGTGTGATTCTTTATTTGGGGCTTCCTTTCGAACTCCTACCGACATTAAAAACTCAACATTGTAAATGAATGTAAATATGATGCTTCAGTTTTATTTCTAGTGGTTTTTGGTTGCACTTCTCGCTACATTCATATGGACTAGTTATTAATGCAATTTCATTCAGTATATTCATGGATCTGATGTATACTTGCTCTATTTTCTATGATTTATTTACATGGTGATGTTTGGCCAACATTAGCATGCTTTTGCCGAGAATCTAAGATCGAGAGATAAAGACTCCTGAAGATCCGAGTAGAGTGACACTTGGTAAATTGGAGAGTAGAGATCTCCCGGTTCTAAGTGTGGTGATTAGGGTTTAATCATTCAAGCATTTCAGAGTTTAGGGTTGATGCAAAGATGTACAAACTCAATGAAGGAGAAGGATATACCGAGAGAGGATATTCGTAGCACTCACCAAACCTATTAGTAATCCACATATACTAACGATCAATCTACCCTTAGATTATAACTATCGAGTGCGGCAAGGGGAGACAAAACCCTAGTCCCATTAATCGAATTAACACCCAAGTAGATCGCTCAAGCCAAGTATATTAATCATAAATCACTCGAGGTTTGAGATCCAGATAATAATCTGAAGGCTAATATCGGTATTCAATACGCTTCTCAGGGGAACAACATCACAAGCCACTACACTATGTAAACTCAACGCATATACTTGCACATGTGGGCCTACGTTTCAACTACCATAACATGGTTATCTAGAAACCTCACCATTTAAGCCCACTATTTATTTGTAAATTGTTGTTTGGATGATAAATGTATAGTATGATTAAAATAGCCCAAAATTTAACCATCAAAATTATTTTTAACACATTTTTAGCATATGTACTACCATAAGTAGCGATTGTACTACCATAAATAATCAATGTACTACCATAAGTAATGAATGTACTACCATAACCCCTATATCCAAACACCTCATCATTTAATCTCATAATAATCTTTTTAATTGATGTTTAACAATATATAAAAAAACCTTAACAATTTTAGATACTGGTCTATTGTTTGGCCTATTATGTATTGCTAACCATTATTACATGCCATTTCAGGTAAGCAAAATAACAAACTATTACATGATCTTTGTTGGTTGGAAACATAGAGTTTGTGATTCTTGGCTTGAATGTCAGGGAAGGGTGTTATTATATAAAGGTGGTCTATACAAAGCTTATACATCTAAACACGAAGTAATGTGAGCATGAGTTCTATATCAACCACGATAGAAGAGACTTGATGGAGCTGTTATATCCTCTTCACTTACTCCTAAAAATGGACATGAAAAGTAGCAATATATGAAAATTATGTCAAGAATGTTGCTGATATGTTTCATTATTGGAATCTTCATAGCATTAATGTTGGCAAAGTGTTGTAAAACATTTACTAAACATCTATATATTTTGTAGGCACTACAAACTTCAATTGTAAACGTTATTTTGGTTGAATGAAATTGTAGTTTTACCTTTCATATTGTTGCTTGATATGAAATATACCCACATTATATTAGTATGTAATAAATAACATTAAAGATAAAAAAATTGTTGAAATGTAATACTTCATTTGCACAAAAGTAGCTTATAAAGTAATTTGGAAAAAATTGTATAGAAAATGGTAAAGCTAACATTTTTCTCTTACGTTGGTGTTTGAGAGAAAACCTAGTCTTTTGATGCAAATGAAATGTTAGGGGGGAGGTTAGGGTATGAAACGGTATAAAAAAATGAAGATACAGGGAAAAAATTAAGAAAATGACACATTGAATGAAAACGAACGCAATATTCGGACGACCTGTAGTGCGCCCAATTGAAAAGGTGAAAGTGGCTAGGTGTTTTTGTGGTATCGGACGAAGTAACGGACGATGCTTACGTCTGGAAACATTGTCCGAACGGTCTTCCGAACCCACTACCTTGTAAACAGACGCACTAGTTTTACATCTTATGGTAGTACATTGAATACTAATGGTAGTACATTGACTAGTTATTGTAGTACATTGACTACTTATGGTAGTTTACTGACTACTTATTATAATACATATGTCTTTCCCTTGTTTCAAATTCATCTTGATAATATAATTTGATTTAAGACATTGATAGTTTGTTCACATAGAATTGACCAAGTAATGTTTAAATAAAAAAAACATAGAAATTTTATTCACGTAACAATATAAAAGGTAAAACTAAAATTTCATTCAACCAAAATAATGTTTACAATTGAAGTTTAATGTTCCTACAAAATACATTGGTGTTGGTAAATGTTTTTCAACACTTTGTCAATAACAATTACAAACATTAATGCTGTGAAGATTCCAATAATGAAACATATCATCAACATTCATGATATAATTTTCATATATTGTTTCTTTTGATGTCCATTTTCTAGAGTAAGTGAAAAGGATATAACGACTCCATCAGGTCTCTTCCATCGTGGTTGATATAGAACTCATGCTCGAATTGCTTCATCTTTAGATGTATAAGCTATGGATAGACCACCTTTATATAATAACACCACTTGCCAACATTCAAGTTAAGAATCATAAACTCCATGTTTCCGACCAACAAAGATCATGTAAAAGTTTGTCATTTTACTTACCTGAAATAGTATGTAATAATTATTAGCAATATATAATAGGCAAAACAATAGACCAGTATCTAAAATTGTTAGTTTTTTTTTTTATATATTGTCAAACATCAATTAAAAATATTATTATGGGATTAATATAATACCCCAAAATACGCCTAATAATATAACATATTTAGTGGTGATTTAGAGGTATAATTTGAATTTTTCGTAATTATAATTTGCTAAGTGAGAAAATTTCAAAATCCGTAATTCAGATGTTATACAAGGGTATATTAGTAATTTTTCAAAAAAGGATATGTGAAAGGCATAGTATAAGAAGAGATATGCCAATATAGAAATAAGAAAAAATCGGGTCAGAACAAGAGAGTATAAGGACTAAAAAGTAATAAAGGAAAATTTAAAAATATCAAAAGGATAAAGACCAAATTTTGTCTCACATTCTAAGGCTTCTACGTTCGAGAAAGCAAGGTGGGTAAAATGTTATAAGGTACAAGAGGGAAGAATAAGAGCAGAAGAGCAAAAAGGTGGGCGAAGTATGGGTTTTTATGCATTAGTTTGGATTTTGTATGGATTTTTGTACACTAGTAAGGATGCTATGATTTTTGTATGAACATTTCTCTACAAATTTGGGGTTCGATTCAGTGGAATTTGGAATTCCGTGTGATTCAGCCGCTTGGGGTCTATCTTCTAGCCTCAATGGCTGATTTAATTCAATCGGTAAATATTTGTATTATGATGCTATCGTTTTATGGGAGATGTCAAAATTTCTCCAAAACTCCTAATCGGTAAATATTTGTATTAAGGACATATCGGGTTTTTTGGTGAGATGTACAAAAATTTCTCCAAAACTCATATTTTTGTTTTGGCCATAACTTGGTCATTACTCATCCGAATTGGGTGATTCAAAATTTAGGATAATCTAGACTTATAGGAGAACATATTTCCTTGAAATAGATATATCCAAATTCCGAACCCTTTAGGCTCAAAAATTTATCTAAAGTGGAGTGAAGACGTCATGGTATGCAAAGAGCCTGGTGGGACACAATTGTCATTTTTTCTCGCTTGTTGGCCTCCAACTCTACGGCCATAACTTTTTCTGGGCCCAAACTCCGCTTGGGTGTTCTTGCACTAAGTGGTAAGTTCCGCCGAGTCAAGATTCCAACCATATACCTGTAGAGGACAGTAGGTGAATATAACCTATCGGGAATCTAGGTTTTTCCAGACGCTGCCCGACAGCACTGGCCTTCGCCAGATTGACTAACTCATGTGTGACCTCCAACTGACGGCCATAACTTCTCTGACGGCCATAACTTCTTCATCCGAACCTCAAGCTATGTTCTGACCTATGGAAAGCCCATCGAAGTCAAGTTAATCCAGATATATAAGACGATTTAAATCGGAACTCATATTAGGCCCATAAATCATGAAAACAAAGAGGCTCACTGCAACCATGTTATTTATGGATATAACGAGATATGAAAAGGTAAAGATACGACAAATGATTGTACATATCGCGACATGATTGTCGAATGACAATAATTATTTGGAAATATGAGATACGCACTAAACATAAAATACATACGATTACCCGCTTAACCGGGTGGCGATAGACGGTATGCTTAATGGGGAAAAAACAAGCGCAGAAGATACCGGGATCAATACTGTTGTCATTATGTCGTCGCCCTTATAGATGGTCATTTGCTCAGATAATGATAATAAATACTGCCTTTATAAATGGTCATTTGGCTCGCATAATGATAACAAATTCCGACCCTTTATGTGACCACTGCTTCATACAAAGGAGTACATTTCTTCTGTTCTTTATAGTTTCCTTTTATCCACTTCTAAGGTTTATGCAGTATGAAACATGAACATGAAACAAATGACAAGTATATGCAAATGATTCAAAACGATAAAAGACATGATATGATATGAGTGTTTATAACATTACTATGCTGACGATACATGAAAGAGTGACAAGTACATGTTGACAAGAACAAGAAGAAAAATGTAAACGACCTAAAATGAAACATGATATGATAAGAAAGTATAAGATTGCATAAGCATGTGTAAATTATATGTATGATACATATTTAAGCATGTGTATATGACAAGTATAGAATATGACATAAGTTTATGATATGTTATATGTATATGTAAATGTGTAAAGTGAGATAACTCTTATTAGTGGTCATCCACGAGTTATTCCCACTAAGTTTAGCGTAGCACTGGTTTTCATCCGTGTAGGCACGACAGCGCATGCAAGAGGACAGACAATCCGTGACGCCCCAAAGGTCAACACATCAGTGCTCACTAAGACTTTCGTCTATTTTTTATATATGTAATATCCTTTTTGTTGTTTGTTAACAAATGAAGCAATGTAAATGTTGTAAATGTTTAACACTTCCATGTATGGAGTTTGTATATATTTTGTAATCCGCTGCTACAGATATAAGACAAGCAAGTTTTAACATTATATAATCAATGTGCCTTACGCTTATAAGTTTATAAAAATGATTTACACCCTCGCTGACACACTGCGCCGGGTCAGCGCTACAATTAAATGGTGAGGTGTTTGGATATAGTGGTTATGGTAGTACATTCACTACTTATGGGGTAGTACATTGATTATTTATGATAATACAATCGCTACTTATAGATATACTTAAAATGTGTTAGAATTGATTTTGATTGTTAAATTTTGGGCTATTTCAATTGTACTAGATATTTACCATCAAAACAACAATTTACAAATAAATAGTGGGCTTAAATAGTGAGGTTTCTAGATAAACATGTTATGGTAGTATATTTACTAGTTACAGTCGTACATTCACTCTTATGATAGTACATACACTGAAACTTCATCAAATGAGATCAAAAAAAGAAAAAAAATCAAAATGAGTCAACGGACCTAATCAGAAACAAAAATAATAACAATAACCCTTTGATTCACAAGACATGGAAGAACAACCCAATGAGATTAGAGTTGGTTTTGAAATAAATAAGATACTTATTGTTTGTCTTTGCCCTAGGGAGATCGCGAAATCGCAAGGACGGATCGGGAGTAAGGAAGGGTTTAGTCGTTGGATATTCAAGAATATCCACCAAAGATAAGAATCGGGAAGGAGAAGAGAAAAATTGGGAAGGAAAATGGTTAGCAAAGAGAAGAGAGGACGATGGCAATGGGAAAGAGAGAAGAATGGATGGAGAAGAAGACTCAAATAGTGTTTTTCTTTTATTAAAAAAAAATTCTAGCTGGATTAATGAAAGGCATTTTCGGTTTTTACTTTTGCAATTATACTTTTTTGTGCAAAATCACAAATATTTTTTCTGATGGTAGCCTAAACTATGGTTATGCAATACTTGGTGATATAATTACAAATATTTATAAATTAGTGGCATGATACATACTTTTCCCAAATTTTATTTGATTTTTGAAATTTTTGAAATTTTTTAATTTATGTTTCAAGTTAATAATAAAAGATATAAACTAAATGGGCCATCATCCTATTCAAAGCCCACATGGGCCACGAGCTAGGTCGTTAAAATTTCGGGCTAAAGCCCTTATCTCATTTATAATTCTAGTGGAATAAAAACCCAAAACCTTATTATTGAGCTTTGATGTGATTAGAGTTGACAATTTGAGCCCGTTCACTCGAAATTAGGGTTAAATCGAACTCCTATTTTATTGGCCCAAAAAAATTAGGCCAAATTTGACTCGGTTGAAATCGGCTTGTCCGCCCTAATTGTTAGCTCTAGATGTGATAGGTCCTACAAGATTCAACTTCAACTCCACCAAGTCAACCTCGTTGTCTATTAACCCAAAGCGTCTTGAATTTAAGGGTATGTTTATTTTCTGTTTTTAAAAATGGTTTTTTTTTTTCTTAAATAGAAGGAGAATGACAAAAACAAGGAAAACATGTTTGGATTTTAGTTTTTTATTTTTATTTTTGAAACAAAAATATTACCAAAAAACACAAAATTCTAAAAACAATAACAATTTAAAAAAAATCTAAATAATATTTTTTATATTTTCAAAAAAAACTATCAGATATCAAACTAGAAATCGTTGACTACCATTGATTATTTTCTTTCAATAATATTTCCTTTTTTTTTTTCTTTCGTAGTTATGTCAAATTCTCAAAACCAAACATAACCGAGATGTTATTTTAAAAATAAATAACGATCGACGATGCTTTTTCAACCTGAATCGACGGAGCGTGGCGGTCGCCATCACCCGATTGTTTGCGGGTCGGGATGCAAAGGCTCGATCAGTTCGGGCCGAAGTATGACCGCCGTAATATCGACCAGAAACCTCGTAGTGCGACTTTCCTCGCAAAACATGAAGAATGGCTCATGAAAGGCCATGCCGCGCCAAGCCCGACGCTAAGTCGCTTTCTTCTCGATATAAGAGAAAGACCGGCGATTGTTTAGTATCAAGGTCTAAGAACGATACCTTTCACCACGCCATTTTCAGATTTATAAATGATATTATTTCCACCTGGCGTAGTAGCGATTCTTTCCCATTTGACGGGATATTTATTGCCTTTGACTGGATTTTTTTTGTAGTTAGTATATCAAGGAAAGAATATCGGTAATTACTCTCCTTCCTTATCGCGGTGATCGTACTTGATTTGCAAGAGATAACATATATTATTCGGTAATTATCCTACTTTCCTTATCGCGAGACATTTTACGGGATTCAGGATAATATATTATCAATATTATCCCGTTTTCCTTAATGAGATTTAATTAAAGATTTAGCTAGATAACAGGATAATAAAAGCATATGAGATTATTCTACTCTTCCTTATCGACGAATTCAATCGATTTATGATACGAAATTTTTCAATTATCCATAATCCACCGCCAATGACGCCTTCGCTACGGCTTACGCCATTTATCCATTGCAATTCTTCTTACTTCCTATGAAATGAATTAAGTGTTCCCATTTTTTCAAACCCTATCACGTACAAAAAACACTCCAAATGATTGGTTAGATTTCTTATACTAGCACCTTCGAGAGAGACCTAGGTTTTCCAAGAATAATCAATAGCCATACCAACCAAACCAACGATAAGGGCAGGAATTTAATACTCAAGGATCAACAACCCCAAGGGGGTGGATTTAGTATAGGCTTAGTAGGAGTAGGTGCCCCACATAAATTTTTTAATTAAAAAAAAAAAAATCTTGTTACTTCCAAAGAGACTGATAGCAGTATCATGTCTCCACCAAAAATGCATCCAAAAATTATCATTGTCATAAACCTCATTTATTAATTCTTTCCAAATTTATTTAACTTAAACATCCCTCCTAAAACAAAATTCCGGCAGAGCCTTGAATATCCCACGTATATCCCCTCCACACTCTTAATGGATTTCAAAAAATAAATCATCATAAAAAAAATTACAAAACATACTTACATTGGGTGTCAATGAGCAAGTCCGACGAGATATAGGAAAAATATCATATTCGAATCTCCATGAAAATATAATATTACGATGTTATAATATAAAATGATAAATATCAATATCAATATATATTTGTTTTTATATCCACAGGGGTAGTTAGATGTGGACACATCAAATTTATTGGTTTCCAGTTTCCACTCATTAATCAAAGAAGAGAATTAATGGTTTCTGAAAGAGCCTCATCATCTATACTCTAGCTACCTGATGTACAGTTTTTTGTTTTTTATTAATTCAATTTCTCATTCGAAATTAAATTTAGGGTGGTACGCTTGATTTCCCAAATTTTTTTCGAGGGAAAATCAAAGACAAAGAAATTAAAATGAAAGAAGTAAAAAAATAAAAAGTTAAGTTAATAAATTATTTTTGTTTAGTATATCAAGCTCATTTTATTTATTTAACTTATGGTTGTAAAGATGAAAATTATTTTTTTCATATTAATTCTCAAATTTGTAAACTTAATTATATAAAATAATAATATTGAGAAAATGTATCAAATTTTAAATATCATTGTCTTAATCATATGACATAACAGCATAATAGATTTAGCATTTTAAAATTATATTAAATTACTACTTTTAACAAATCATTATTCCTTGAAATTTTTATCTTAATTAGATAAAGTAAGAAGAAGCAAGTGATTAATTTGCTAAGGATAAAAGTTGTTTATTCAGAACATACTTATATCGCTCAAATATTAATAAAAATAAATAACTAAATATCTTTGAAAAAAGAAACATCTTTCCGTTATGTTTCACATAGTGCTTACGGTTTTGATGCTAATGAAATCATTTTTTCAACACGAAAATTAACTCTGTTATTATCATTAATTGTACTCATATCTTTTACACATCTTAATTAATAAAAGAATCTATTTTGAAGTTGTGCATGCTTATCGAAATTAATCGATAAGCATCTCAAGTATGGCTTATGAAAATAATTCTTTGAGAAAATATATTTAAATATTAAATTATTCTTTGCTTATGACTTTTAATCTGTTTCCGATCGTGGCTCTTTTATTTTCTGCACAACTTGATAATTTAAAAGTCGAAGCAGTATAATAGAGATAGAGAAAAAAAAGGTGAAGAATTTAGAAAATCGAATGGCTCTAAAGTATTTGGTGGTCATTTAGATTAATATGAAGAATAGAGAATGGAATAGAGAGTGAGTTGGAGAGAATTTTTTGTATTTGACTAGTTAAAGTGGCTAAAAGAGAAGAAATAGAGAGTGAGTTGAAGATGCTCTAATAGAGTAAAAATTGTCTGATTCCACATAAAGGATGATTCATGATCCGTAAATTAATTTTTCAACCTCGGTCCTTGGACTGTCATCCAAATGATATTTAATTTAACTGTTATACGTAATTTTGATATTATATAACTTGCTTTTTGAAAATCATCGATCACCCTATTTCAACCATGAATTAGTCCTTTGTGATAATATTTATATTTTTTTAAAAAAACATTTTTTAGTTGTGATAATGATTGATTGATAGCGAACTCAATCTGTTTATATTATTTTATACTATTTATACGATACTATGTGTAACTAAACTACATTAATAAAAAGAATTAGTAAATGAAATTTGAAAATTCCTCTGAAATAATAAATTGCTTGTTAACGACATGAATCGATCACTCAAGTGGTTGGATAATAATTGTCAACAAATTGACACCATTTTCTCAAAACGTTAATAGTCTTGACAATGGATCATGATAATGAGATAACTAGAGTGTTGCCTTGAAATAATTGGAAGAACCAAAAAGCTTTTCAAAATTAGTCTGTTCTTTCACATTTGTTATATATCTACTAATTATATTCATACAAGTAGCAAATAGTTAAATAATAGTTGGTTTAGTACACTTCGCTATATATCTATTAACTATTAGGTCCTACAATATACAAGTGTTTTTTTTTCTTAACTTACCAATTGAAAAGTAAAAATTGTTTGTTTTGTCGGTTGACGCATTGTTTGTTTTGTCGGTTGACACGATCAAGTGTTGCATCACTTTAACCGTGATCTATTAGTTGTTGTATCAAATAGTACAACATTGTTTACATTGAGTTCCACCAGCAAGTTATTAAAACTAGTAAAATTAAGCGCGCTGAGATATATGAGCATGCGAACACGCATGTGGGACATGGGGAAACTGGTCTGCGGTTCGGTCATTTACATCCATTGAAATTATACTCAAATATAAAAGATTTAATTATATGTCGATTAGGTTACTTTGGTGCTTTGCATGGAGACAAGGCTTCCCTTTCTCCAACCATTTTTGCACAGTGCTCGTAGAATAAGATCACTCGTTAGCTACGTTAAAAATCCCAGATGCTCACATACTCAAATTTTCTCCATAAACTCATATATAAATAAGAATAACACTCAATGCTATAGAAACTCTTTGACCTTTGAATCTTGAACTCAGCTCTGATGTGGTCCGGAGGAATCCTTTGAAACGTATTTTGGTCCCTTATTTATTTTGGTGCTTCATGAACTTTTTGAATATTCTAATTTTATCTCTAATCCGTGTTGCTACAATTTTCCAAATCAGTCTCAATAATCCAGTTATGAGATCCTCATTTGTTTCCATAAATATCATTATAGAATATTTACATAAGAATCTCATCCAATATGATCAATGATTTTAATTTCATATTCTGCTTCTTTAATTAATCTTCCATATATATTGCCAGATGTACCTTCTCCAAACTTGGTCAATATTACTTCAAAATTCGTTTTGACCAAATATGGTATGTCCCATATGCAATTTTGGTCCACCTATGTTGCACCATCCTTTGTAACATTTACTCATTTTGTTTTTTCAAGCTGAAACACATGATGAATTTTTTGCTCAACACTATGACAAGCCATATAATGTTGTAAACATATTTTTAGGTTTCATTGTTGGTACTCCAATCCTATTTGTTTATGCCCTTATACCTAGGTTTCATTTGCTTGTATTTTGATTTAAAGATTAAGGTCTAGTTATATATATTCAATAAATTGATCAAATTTTTGCATTTAAAACCTAAATCAAGTGATAAAAGGATGGAAAGATGACCATGTTATTACAAAGTAAAATATAAAATGAATAGATGTCAAAAAAATATTATCAATTTTTTTTGCATTGGTACTACTATGGTACCTTAATCAATATTTTTCCCCCTTTTACTAATTAATTCTAAATGAAAGCCCTTGATATCCAATACTACTGTACAGGTCCAAAGACAAATCGGTGGGTGGGGTTTGGAAAACGAATTACCATAGTTTCATAATGGATTAAACTGAAAAATAAGAGGATCATTTTATGAAAAACATTTACGTCATGTATTTATTTGGCTTAAATTTTATTTTAATAAAATTGAAAAATACACTTATCCTTTTAGGTGATTTTACTTATATTGCACATTTACCCTTCGAATAATTCATTTTAATTTATGTAGTCTTTGAGGACTAATTCAAGTGTTAAAGGAATGGGGTGGACATACAAAAGTATTATAATCGAATCCTTGGACATACAAAAGTATTATAATCGAATCCTTCTAAAAACAGATTATTACAATGTAATATATAAAAGTTAAAAAAAAATTATTTTTACGTCTACATGAATTACTAGGTCTTAAAGATCTAGTCATTTTGTTGTAATAGGAACATGTTTGGAAACTCAAAAGTTACATGCATATTTAAGACGGGGTTAAAGTTTAGAGAATTCTAAAATAAAAAAATAGATAATAAAGGTTGATATCGAATTTAAAATATTAGTATCGGAGTTTAAAAAATAATAATAATAATATTAGTATCGGAGTTGAAGGAATGCAACATGCCGAATAGGTTCGCATCCTTAATGATATCAATTTTAAATATAGAAGATTAAAATATACTCCAATACTTTGTAAAATTAAAATAATAATAATAATATTATATTTTATACTCAATAGACTAATTCAAACTATCTCTTCATTAGTTGTCTCGCATCATCACAATTTTCATATTTATTAACATTATGTTGTCTGTATCTTGTGGGGTACACTTTATCACTTATCATATTCTAATTTAAATTTTAAAAGTCTAAAGTAAAATTCATATCATTAAAAGATATTCATAATATAAATAAATAGATAAGGTTTTAACTATAAATAAATGAAAGCAAGGAATCATAGCCTCATTTTCTCTCAATTTTTTCTCCGTTAATCATAAATCTAAGTTTTCATTCTTGGTGTAGTGTGTAATCGTCATCGTTTGAGCATGGTGTGTGATTGTGTCGTTTTGGTATAACGTTTTGTTTTTTGTTTTTATGATACTATGTTTATTTGTGTATGGGCAATTTAAACGAGTAAAGTATATCACGTCGAGATAAATCGAATCGATAATGTCGATATCTTTATCAGAGATTTGGTCGTAAGTGATATTCGTAATAGTAATGCTCGAATATATAGGCTTTAAGTATTTCGTCATTATTCACCCAACTTTGATGTTGTTTAAATAGTATATCTTTTAACGATTTTGATTCTATATTTTTATTGATATATTATCAATGAAATCATTTTTCAATTCGAAAAAACTATAAATAAATGAATAGGTAAGTAAAAAAAATAAATAGGAGAAACGTAAGACACGGACACATTGATAATAAGATTAAAGTATATATGTGATTCACGTTTGAGATATTTACAAACCCAATTCAATCCATCTTCTTTACAAGTCAGAAACAACAAAATCATCACAAAATCATCTGCTTTTTTAAGAGATTGGCGGGAAGCCATAGAATAAAGACAACCAAAAGGGAAAAAAGACAACCATTAATTTGAGAGATAGGGCGGCGGTGAAGCGGCCACGTTTTTACCCGAACTTTGGAAGAAAATCAAAATGAAAATATATTAAAAAGTATTTAGGGTTTCTTCTGTGTCTTTATGTAATTATATACTATATATATATATATCTTATTTCTGATAATAATCGAATCTCTTTTCGTAATATAATCAAAGCACTTAAGCAACAATAAAACAAACCCTAACTCTAGCCGTCGCCGTCATCATCGCCTATCATGCTGCGTTGATCACATGCTCTTAGGTTCATTGGCCGACGAATCCTCTTCCACCACTGCCGTCGTGCCTCCTCATCGTCCGACAGTCTTGAATCAGACCGATCCGTCTCATAATCTAATTGTTCTCAATGTCAATGATCAGGTACTGCTAAAACTCACAACCACGAATTATCCCCGCGTGGCAGCTCCAATTCACGTCTCTTCTATTTGGATATGATTTACTTGGCTTCGTCAACGGCTCAAAGTCGTGTCCTCTAGCAATGATAACTCTACTCAATGTTGCATCCCCCTCCCCCAATTTAAACCAGGTTCTCTGGCTCTGACAAGACCAATTGCTTCTCAAGGCAATTGTTAGGTCCGTCTCTGCCACCCTAGTGCAGTTCATCTCTACCTTCGCCACATCTTGTGCGGCTTACACTACTCTCAAAACGACGTATGTCTCTTATTCCCGTAGACGGATCATGATCCATCACCAGAATCTTGCCAGTCCTTAATAAGGTAATCGAACTATTACCGACTATCTGCAAGATGTCAAACATAATATCGACTCTCTTGCCCTTATGAATGTCTCTTCTGACTTTGATGAGCTCTCGTCAGTGTTTTGAGCTGATTGCTTTGTAGCTACTCACACATATCCATACAAGTTAGGGATACTCACAGGTTACTGAGGAATTGTTTGAGCAACTACTTAGTTACGAGGCCTAAATTAAGATTTTGGCTTCTTCCTTATCGCCGGCCTCCACTCCGGCCTCTGCCTTAGTTAATTTGACTGGCCCTTCATCACATTGTAGGTGGAATAGCGAGTAGGCGAACCCGGTTTATGGCTATCTCTGACATTCCCCAGGCTCTACCTGCTGCATGACTGAGCTGATACCAATCAGATCCTCCTCCATTGTCTCTATGGCATCTAGCTCATCCGCCACAGCTCTAGCTTTACCCGTTACGTCAAAAATCGGATGTTCATTCAACCTTTGTCGCTTTCAAGCAACTTGAAAATTATTTTACCATCACCATTAAAACACTTTACACAGATAATGGGGGTGAAGTTTTAGCCCTTCAGTCCTTTCTCTCAACCCACGGTATAACCCATCTCACCGCACATCCCCACACTTCTGAACATAATGGGTATTCTGAATGCAGACATCGACATATTGTTGAAACGGGTCTCACTCTCCTACATCAAGCGTCCATCCCTCTCACCTTTTAACCTTATGCCTTTGCTACGATTGTCTATTTAATAAATATTGACCTTATACCTTTCCCTTGGTTCCTCTTTTGAAATGTTATGTTCCATAAAGCTCCTGACGGATCCAAACTCTATGTCTTGGATTGTTTATATTTTCCTTGGTTACGCCCCTATTCTTCCTACAAACTCGATCTCAAATCTAGTCCTTGTGTCTTTCTCAGTTACCCCTTTACTTAAAGTGTCATTCTCTGTTTTGACCCTATCCTCAATAAAATCTTTGTGTCCTGGCATGTCAAGTTTGTGGAAAATGTTTTCCCATTCGCATCTCGCCCTCCCTCCACCACACCGGTAGTAGACACAAACTCTACCCTCCTCGCTTCATCGTTCACCTCTGGCGACTATCCAACATCGTCAACCTCATCCCCATCCCCCCACCCGTCCTCCTGCAAAACTGCTTCTTATCTACCCATATTGTCGAGCTCACCTGACCTGCTCCCTTCATCACTAACACCCCACCCGTCCTCCCGCTGAGCTTCTTCTCTCCTACCCATAGCGTCGAGCTCACCCGACCTGCTCCTTTCATCAACACCACCTCACCCGTCTTCCCTCCAAATTGCCTCTCCCTTATCCATATCGCTGAGCTCACCCAAACCACTCCCTTTTCCTGACACCTGCATGTCCTCCGTAGGCCCACATCCTTGACCCCACCTACACCCCGTTTGCGGCGCTTCTCCGTCTGGCGGCTGTTGGGTCGGCCCCTTCACCTCCCATAGTCCCTCTCCCCACTTCAACCGTCCATTGCCAGACACTGCTCTAAAAATGTCATCCTCATACCCAACCCAAAATATGGCATCACCACCATCACTCCACCTGTCACTAAACCCTGCACTGTCGCCCGAGCTCTCTAGGATCTCAAGTGGGTTCAGATGATGCAAGAAGAATATGATGCTCTCATAGGGAACATTACCTAGACTCTAGTTCCCCCGAGACCGGGGCAGAATGTAGTGGGCAACAAATGGGTTCACATCAAACAAAATCTCGATGGCTTTATTGCGCAGTATAAAGCTCGCCTTGTTACTAAAGGTTATCACCAATAGTCAGACATTGATTTTCACGAGACTTTCAGTCCTATGATAAATCTCATCACCGTCTGTACTGTACTTAGCATTGCACTCATTCACAAGTGGGGAATTCACCAACTTGAAGTCAACAATGCCATTCTCAATGGGCATCTTACGGAGGAGGTCTATATGGCGCAGCAACAGGGCATACAAAACGTCTATTATCCACATCATATTTGTCGTTTACACAAGACTATTTATGGGCTCAAACAAGCTCCGCGAGCGTGGTACCAAGCTCTCCGCACCTTCCTACTTAGGCTTGGCTTTGTCACATCTCGTGCAAACTCGTCCCTTATCAACAATATTAACCGACAACTTGACTCTAAATTCTCTATAAAGGATCTTGGGGTGCTCTCTTTCTTTTGTGAAGTTGAGGTTTTGGCCACTTCGACGGGTCTTCTATCTCAACAAAAGTGTATTATTGATCTTTTGAGCAAACATAACATGCTCGACTCCAAACCTGTCTCCACCCCGCTTGCCGCATGCACTTCTTTGACTACTACAGATGGTTATGTGCCAGTAAATGTCACCATGTACCGTTAGGTGGTTGGTGACCTCCAACATCTCCAGATGACTCGTCCAGATATTTCCTTTACCGTGAATAAACTCTCCCAATTTATGCACATGTTGTCCAAGCTCCATTGGGGAGCGGTCAAACATCTGCTTCATTATCTTAATAGCACGAGATCCCTTGGTATTCGGCTTCTTATTGACACTCCACTGACATTGCACAGTTTTTTTTTATGTGGACTAGGTTGTAACCTAGATGATCATACCTCCATCGGGGCTTTTCTTATTTTCCTTGATGCTAATCCAATTTCCTGGAGTTCCACAAAGCGACGCACTGTTGCTTGTTCTTCCACTAAGGCTAAGTATCATGCAATTGCAGCTGCTGTTGCCGAATTGCAATGGGTGAAATCGTTTCTGTCATAATTTCTTGCACCAGTGCAGTTGTCATCCACCTTGTTCTCGGACAACCTTGGTGTCACTTATCTCTCCGTTAATCCTGTCTTTCATTCTCGCATGAAACATCTTGCGATTGATTATCATTTTGTTCATGACTTGGTTCAATCATCTAAGCTGCGTGTTGTTAATGTCTCCGCTAATGACCAAATGCTCTTACTAAACCTCTATATCGATCTTGCATCTTTTCCCTATGTAACTAGATTTGTGTTATTTCTGACACATCATCTTGAGATGACATATTATAGTATATTAAGGGTTTCTTTTTATTTGCTTTAAGTTATTACTTTTTATCTTTATATTAGTATATATATATACCTCAACTCTCTCCATAATGATCAAGTATCTTTCATAATATATATTCCCACCACACATCTTTTAAATTACTCAAAGCTAAACGCTCATCACGTAGCACGTTGTGTGAATAGAGAAAGAGAAAGAAAGATTGTAAGAAAGACAGAGTGTAAGTGTGTAACAACCAAACTTTTTAATATTTTATGTTGTCGAGTTTAAGACTCCAATGGCAATAATGGCATATAGAAACGGCTATCAACCTGTACCGATTTTATTTTTCTTTTGAGTTTATGTCCTTAAAAAAGTATCTATAATATTAAAGCTATGTTTGAAACCAAAAAAGTGATAAAAAAATTAAATATAATCAAAAATTTTATTTTTAATTTTTTTAATAGTATAATATAGAGAAACACATAAAATAAGTTTGAATAAATATATAAAATTAATTTATTAAATTTAAACTTTTTTTTTCTAAATTTTTATTTATTTTTTATTTTTCTTATATTTCACTCTTTATTTTCTTTCACCTTTCTTTGTCCCTCTTTTGCCAATGGAAGTCATGCAAGGTTTTTATAGAAATATTTGATTAAAAAACATTAAATAATTCAAAATTTATGAACTTACTCATTTTTATATATATATTTAAAATAACTCATTTTGGACAAATGTGCTTTTATTCATTTTTATGTATTTATATATATATATATATATATATATATATATATATTTTTAAATAAAAACATTTTCATCAAAATGAAGCCAAAAATGGATTTTGGGTGAAATTTCCAAATATGGTTTTTGAAAAGATCTTTTAATTCTATCATCTTTGTATTTGTATGGCACCACCTTTTTCCATGACATTGCATTCTACAGCCACACGTTTTTCACTGTTTTCACCAAGGGGTTGCAATTAAAAGCAATAGTGAGTGGTGGATGTTGAGAGGCCCGTCTAATCAATTTTCTCATCAATTTTCTAAATGACCCCCCATAGAATATTGAGCATGAGCATGGATGACCATTGACCCCTCCTCCTCCTCCTCCTCCTCCTCCTCTAAAAACCCATATATATTATATCTAGTAAAAGCCACACACATTTTTATTCTACCCCTCCTCTTTTCCATAGTTAGTTAGTGCCATTATAGTGCATCTCAGCTCTCCGGAACTTTCACAATTTTCCCCGCTGGCTAGTACTCATCCACTCTCTCCACCGCTACTTGCTCTATATCGATCATTCTCTATATAGTAGTTTCCACCTCTTTCTCGCTGATATCATCATCTTCCTTTAATTTCCTCATCCCCCACCAAAATAGAAAGAAGATAAAAAGATAGCCTTCCATGGCTGCTGCTTCCCTCCTTCGAACTCCCCCAACCCCCAATTACGCCTCCCCCTCTCCCTTGTCCTCTCCATCAAACTTCCGAAGATGGGACACTCTCTCGATTCCAAACAGACCCTTCTCGCCAAAGCCTGCAAAACTGATCAAATGCTCTTCAGTTTCAAGCCTAACCCCCCGCCTGGAACAAGAACAAACACGAGAACTGAAGCAAGATGACAAGCCGCCACTCCGAGATGTTTGGGAGGAAATTCATGGCTGTAACAACTGGGAAGGCTTGCTAGACCCCATGAGTCCGATTCTCCGGGAAGAGATCATCAGATACGGCGAATTTGCTCAGGCCTGTTATGATTCCTTCGACTTCGATCCCCACTCCAAATACTGCGGAACCTGCAAATACCAGGGCGCCCATTTTTTCCAGAAACTGGGCATGGCTGATCATGGCTACCAAATCAGCAGATACCTCTACGCCACCTCTAACATCAATCTCCCCAATTTCTTCCAGAAATCAAAGATGAGCAGCGTCTGGAGCACCCACGCCAACTGGATGGGCTACATCGCCATCACCACCGACGAACGGGAGATCAGAAGATTAGGCCGCCGCGACATCATGATCGCCTGGAGAGGCACCGTCACATACCTGGAATGGATACACGATCTCAAAGACATCCTCCGGCCGGCCCATTTCAGAGACGATCCCACCATTAAAATCGAATCCGGGTTCTACGATTTGTACACCAAGAAAGAGAACAACTGCAAGTACTGCTCCTTCTCGGCCAGAGAGCAAGTGCTCGCCGAAATCAAGAGACTGGTCGAGAGGTATATACTGTTGGAATATTTGAATGTTTTTTTAGTTATATCCTCGTTCCTATTTTACTTACTATTCCAACAGACGACTGATTTGTTGAAATATTTGAATGTTTTTTTAGTAACCTAGTTTCTATTTTACTTTACTGTTCCAACAGGTACAAGGATGAAGAACTCACCATAACGATCACCGGCCACAGCCTCGGCGCAGCCTTGGCTTTACTAAGCGCTTACGACATAGCCGAAATGAAGCTGAACGTGACGAACAAATCGAAAATCCCGATTTCGGTTTTCTCCTTTTCGGGACCTCGAGTAGGGAATCTGAAGTTCAAGGAGAGGTGTGATGAGCTGGGAGTGAAGGTTCTGAGAGTGATAAACGTCCATGACAAAGTTCCGACAGTGCCGGGAATCATCACCAACGAAAAGTTTCAATATCAAAAGTACATAGAGGATGCGATCTCCTTCCCATGGAGCTACGCCCATGTGGGGGTTGAGCTGGCATTAGACCACACCCAGTCTCCATTTCTGAAGCCGACGATTGACCTCGGATGTGCTCATAATCTTGAAGCCGTTCTGCACTTGGTCGACGGCTACCATGGAAAAGGCCGGAAATTCAGTCTGGCGACGAAGAGGGATATAGCGCTGGTGAACAAGAGCTGTGATTTTCTGAGGAGCGAGTACGGAGTGCCGGGGAATTGGCGTCAAGACGAGAATAAAGGGATGGTGAGGAGCAGCGACGGGCGGTGGGTATTGCCGGAGAGGCCGAGGATGGAGGCCCACCCACCGGACACCGCCCACCACCTTGAACAAGTGCTTAAGCTTGCTGATAGGTCCACCTTGGAAGCCGCTACCTGATTTGGTTGTTGTTATTAAATTGTTGATAATGTTGAAGTTTGTTAATACATAAAATACAATTTTAGTATGACCCATTTCGAATTACTTTTTCATTTTAGCTTTTTTTTTTTCTTTTTTTTTATATATAAAAAAAAAATCTTAAAACCATTTTTACAAGCTTTGAGGCTATGTTGGTTTCCCGAATATTTAAGGGAAAATGCAAGTAAAAGTAAAAATAAAAAATAATTAAATTTGATATATTATTTTAAATCATTTTTATTTATTTAACTTATGAGTATAAAGATTAAATAATTTTAAAATTTTGTAATTTTTCAGATAATTTTATTTATATTTATTTAAAAAAAATCATTAGACAATCATATATAAGAATATCGATTTTCTCAATATTTTTTCCCTTTTCTCGGTACTTTCTCATTATCAAACACAACTTTAATTAAAATTTTGAGAATTTATTTCAAAATATTAACATTTTTTCCCTTTTCTTAGTACTTTCTCATTATTTTTTATTTTTTTTTAAATAATTAAAATTATGTTGAAGAACATTTGTAAAAAGAATAAATTTCGTTTGCAAATCCAAAATACTTTTATGTGTTTAAAAAAAAATTTATATTTTAATATTTTATTTTTAATCATTTTACATATTTATATAAGTATTTTTCAAAACCATTCTTATAAAATAGATGAAAACGTTAGAAAAAACTTACAAGAATTTATATGAAAATATTCTACTTTCTTTTCTTGAGAACAAAAAATTAGAAAGTACTTTCTTTTCTTACTTTTTTTTAGAGAACAGAAAACTATTCTTATTATTATTGTTATTAAATAGAAAACTATTCTTATTAGAAACGGTAAAAAAAAATGCATTAATAAACTTTATGGTCTCAAAAATCTATTCCATTCCAACCGCAGTGTAAGTTGGTGATATCATCTAATGGCCCTTTGTATTATAAATTGTGAAGTAGTTACAAGGCATGAGGGGTCACAACATTATTGGAAGGGCCAACTGTTGCTTCTTTTTTCTACTTTTACTTTGAGATAATTAATTATATGTAAACGAAAAAACACTTCCACTATGTTTAGAAATATTTACTATTAATATTCCTTAAATAGCTACCCTAAAGATAATGTCAATTTTTCTATAAGCCTAAAAAGGCTAGACATGAGAGGGGAGGGGTTCGAATATAATTTACTTCATTATATTAAAAAGTAATTAGCTTTAAAAAAAAAAGATAATGTCAATTTTATGATCCTTTTTGCCTTTATTTTTCAACCAATTTGCATGATTTTTAGGCTTATTTACTTTAGTTTTTTCACTGCTTTCACATCATTTATTTTTCATCCTTGATCTTAATCATCTTATAATGGATCATATAACTAATTAGTAATTTAGATGGAATACATTTTCTATTTTTCCTCACCCCTTCTCCACTATTCAGCTTCGCTTTACATGCTCAACTCGGTTAGTAAAACGTTCAACGTTTAAAAAGATAGTACATCTAAGGAGGAGTCCCATGTTCGAGTCATTTACTATATTATAACAAAATGTTTAATTAAAAAAATATAATAATTACTAAATTTAAAATAAATAATATATATATATATATATATATACCCAATAAAAGTATAATTTGTATCCAAGTCAACTTAATTCATATATTAAAAAGTGAGTCAAGTAAAAATTACTAAAAAAAAATATGAAAATAGTTATGATAAAGAATATTAATATGGCAAAGGAGGGCATCTAAGGCTTGTTGATATGATGGCGAACAGATATTAACTTAAAGTCAACTTAAGTGATATCTAAAATTAAATTTATGCAGACATATACTTACTATCTAACTTGTAAAAAAATAGAGAATATTAGAGTTAAATTGTTTGGCAATTTAGAGGTGTCAAAGGCTTGTCCATGTGAACCTCATTAATTACACCAATATATGGGTCGACTTTAGAAATAAATAAATAAATAATCTAGTGGACTAGTTAATAAATTATATGTTTATATATAATTGGCATTAAAAAAACATAGGATCACCTAGTCAATATTCATTATTTATAAGAATGTTGCTCTAAATTAAGCAATATATAGCATAAAAGAAACAGTAAAGTGCCATCTTTTTTTACTTAATGCTAAATAAAAATTTTGTTTTGAATAATGCTTAATGAGATTAAGTATTTAATTGTTTGTTTAAAAAAAAAAATCAATATTTTAATTTTTATCTTAATTTTGAGAAAAAATATATCTTTTAAAATAAAATTTTAAAAATATCTATGCTTTTATTTAATTAACATGAAACCAATGATAAGAATTTCAATTAGATTATAAGTATATCATTTTCTCATATTTGAGTATCTAGTTCTTTCTTAATAAAAAAAAACATTAAGAAAAAACAAAACAAAAAAAATATTTTAATTTTTTCTATTCAGTCAAAATTTTCAAAAATTAAATTATAAATCATGAAAAAGTTAAAAACAAATATGCTGAATCTTGAAAACAAACGTATTGAATGTTAAAAACAAATTGCTTTCAGCAAAAAAGTCAAAAAACAAACGCATAAGTCAACTAGAGAGTTTTTTTTTTTTTTTACATCTATTCACTTTGTATATTACACTGTAGTACTCGATCTTGGTTCCCCGATATCCATCCCACCCCTGTCTGACCGTCAACTAGTGAGTTTTTTTTTATAGCTAAACATTTTAGTTACAATATAGTAAATTGTCACATACGGGACTCAAACTTGAGACCCCTTCCTTCCTATGCACTATCTTTTTGAAACGGTGAACACCTTACCAATTGAGCTAGGTTTGATGGGCTAAGTTAACTAGTGAGTTAATTTTTCATTTACAAGAGTGTTGCTCTAAATTAGGCATCATCACATTATTTCAAATGCCTAGTTTAGGAGCACAACAAATAGGAAAACTTACTGTGTTAAAAACAATTATTAGTATTATTTCCGGTTCTTTCAAATGTTCTTTTATTGAATTTCACTTTATATGATTATACTAATATCATCTTCAAATGAGATAAAAGTACAAATAATCGTAGACAAAGTACATAAACACGAATTAAAGAATATGCAGATACCTAAAGGAAAAAATGAAAAGCTTACAGAAACATTATTCATTATCAGCTGCTTATCGATACAATGGTTCTAATCGTAGACAGTCCTGGTCGGGCCGAATTGTCGTATAACCCGTAACTTCAGACCGAATGGGTGATCCCAAGGGTGTGCCGACCGCCCTCCGACGCCTGCCTGGGCTTTTTCTACGAAAAATGAAAGAATTCAACTATTTATGATGCTATCATCAAGGCATCTTACAGAGAATGGATCGGTATTTATACAAAATAGTGGCTACTTTGTTAGTGATACTGTGATCTCTCCTATCGGGTGAGGAGTTTCATTTTCCTTATCACGGACTCCACTATTAGATAAATTGGCGAAATATGATCATGTAAAATCCTTCTTTCCTAATCCGTGGCGCTTGATCACAGATCGCACTTTTCCTTTAACACGAAGCTGGGCCGCCTATATCACTTGATTACCTAGCATGGTGGTTTCAATTCTGGGCCCGAACCTGTGTACTTTGGCATGGTTAGGATTTCACTGTGGATCGAGCTTCTTTATCGGCTCAGGCCTCAACCCATTCAAGGCGCTTGTTCGGGCTACGCCTGGCCAAGGCTGGATTGCGCACATATTCTTTTTCTACCCCATCGCTGAGGCCCTGTACTTCAATAAGCAAGCTTTTAGGCGGGCTTAATTGTTTCTTGATCGGCTATGTCTACGCGCGCCAATGCGGATGGTTTGATTCGCTTGTCGTCAAACGCCTTACAATGATGGTGTTCTTTCGATTTCCATGCCCGTTTTGACTGTTGCTTCCCATATCTTTAGAAACATTCCTCAGACGCATTTTTTCTCGCTTCTTTCGCTGGGTTTGGAAGTGCCTTGATTAGCGTCGTGAATCGCTTATGGTGCTTTCGTCATCCCGTCTCCTCTCAGGGGCCGCTTTCCCGCTTCCTCCTTAGTTCGCGCGCTCTTTCTTCTTCGTATGCTTTTCTTCCTACTTTAAATTTCGAGTTGTTGTATATTGGTCAGTTCATTTTCTTCTGCTTTGTTCGCTTTCTCTCTCCGCCGCTAATCATGCACGCCCTAGGCTCTTCTCAAGTTTCAGTTCTACATAGAGGGAAGGCCGGCCGAGGAGTCCGAGCTCTGGGATGTAATCCAGCGGCGGACTTCTCAGCCCCGCTCGTTGTTGTTGCCAAGGTCCTTCCAAGAGGTTATCTTCTCCACTGTGCAAGGGCAAGGGTGATTAGCGCTAGATTAGGTATCTCAGGTTCGAATGTTTGTGTAACACCCATTTTAAACATATTTCATTCAAACCATTTCAAATATGCGGAAGCATTTTCGCTCACTACTTAGGCCCATAAACATTTAAACAATTCACTTACAAAATAGCATTCATGCCTTCAAAATATTACACAACATTGTTTCAAATTTACTATTTAAAATACAAGATAAAAAAGTCATGCTCAAAATGATATTTATGCATATGTCACAAGATACTCCTCAATTCTTTCCCAAATGACTCGCGCTCTCGACTTGCCTCTTTCCCTGCTCGTCATTCATCACTCCGCACCAAGATTGGTAAATAACACGCTACATTTTCATGCTTAGTGGTTCTATACAAATCCATTCCGTTAGCTAGCTTAAATCAAATCATGCAATTTAACAATTCAAAACTTTCAAATCTTATGGATGATCAATAAATACAATACATATACTTGTTATATACAATCAAGCATGTTTCATCGATCATCCCAAAAATACACTTTCATATTCACATTTACAATCTCAAATCAATTCAAATATGCCCACAAATTCACTTAAACCAGAATTCAATCTCAGCTTAAGGCCAATCAATCTGGCTTATACCCTAACAAATTTAACTCATAAGCTCATATATAGGATATTAGGTTCACTGCACGGCCTACCGGGCCGCAGTCGGTATAAAAACGCTTTATAACACAAGACGGCCCCGCCGGGTCACGACCGGTTATAAACAATCAATTAATGAACACTACCGATACGGTCCCGCTGGCTACTGATCGGAGTGACACATCACAAAACTGCTCGCAGCATCGCTACTGACCCCCCCCTCCCCCCCTCCCTCCCCCTATCAGATACCACCTATTTTTACCACGAACTAAACTAAGCACATTCTATTATGGTGTCCACATTTTATAGCAAGGTACAATACATTACATTTGTATAACTAGTTCACTCAATAGTCATGCACTTTCATATGCAAACATTTTCCAACCAAATTCTTCAAATCATTTAAAAACAATTCAATATACCTTTCTTATGCATTTAAAACAAGCATTTCAAATATTGAAACGAGAATAAGAAAAGGCAGAACAAACACGCAAAAAACTTGAAACGATAAAATGTGTCGGTAACAAAACATACAAAAACTTGAAACGAGGAAATAGAAGTCGGTAGAACAAACCCAAAAGATTGTCGCCCTTAATTCATGTTCTCGAATTCGACCTCAACTCGACTTTCCTCCTCGTTAATCCCTAATCCATCACACATATTTCACAATCAAAGAATAACCAAAGAAAACTACAGCATTCTAGATTTTGGTTAGGGCTGATTCACCCAATACACTTTCACTTTCCAAATTTTCTAAATAATTGGACATATTTAGCTTATACATCCTTCACGAAAATTATAGCTCTATTAGTCTATTTGTAGTAGGAATTTGAATCATCCCAATTTGGATCACCCAAACACAAGTTATGGCATTTTATGCCAAACTGGTGATATCTTGATTCCTCAGTTTACCCTACTGTTTTCTCAATTTCAGGGGTCTTAACTCCATAAATTGGTAATGGTCCCTTCTACTCATTTGAATCTATGGTTCTTAGGTTTCCCCTCCAATTGGAATCATTCAATTTGGATCACAAAAACTCAAGTTATGGAATTTTATATTCAGACTACTCTAATTTGCAAAACAGAAGCAGATTTTCTTGCACATAGTTTTCCTTTTGAAGGATTTCTGGACACTTTGAGGTTACAATTTGTATACCATTCCTTAAAGTAAATTATTCTCCTAGAAGTCTAGTTTACTTGAAATTTGAATCACTCAGGATGAGTGAAACTCAACTTATAGTCTAAGTACCAAAACTACTCTAAACACATAACTCTTCAAAATTGAACAGAAATTTATCCAAAACAGAGCATCACTTCAAAGAATTTCTGGGTCCAATGGGGTCCAAATTCGGGTACCATTACTTCATGAAGTTTGTTCTACTATAAGTCTAGTGTAATTGCAATTTGCAGATCACTCAGATAGGATAGAAACAAACTAAGTTATGGCCAAAACAAAAACGTTGGTTTGAAAAAAAAATTGGCAGCATCTCCTTTGAAACACCATAATTTCCTCTTCGTGATTTTCTTCCAAAACACCTCAAAACTCAAAATAAATCATGTCAATCACTCCTAATAACATCCTAACATCATTCTAAACCAATCACAAGCAAATCCCATGGATGATTTAGGGTTTCCCAACTCAAACATCATTAAAATAAAATTCTAGGGTTTGTGTTCTTACCTTGACTCTCTTGGAACCCTATGCTTTAGCTCCCTTCTTCCTCTTTGATCACTTGGAGACCAAAAATTGGGATGATCTCCACCAAAATCTGGATATTCTTCAACCCTAGCTCTTCTCTTCTCACTCCCCCTCTCAAAAACGTGATTGCTCAAGAATGAGCTCCCAAAGACCACTTTTGGTCTTTTAAGCTCATTTAAGTGTAAGGCCATGTTTGGCCTTCCACCTATTTCATTTCTCATTTTTTTCTACTATTTGGTTTTTAAATATCTCATTTCCTCAAGGCCTTGTTTGGTTACAAAATGCATTTTTGGGGTTAGTCCTCCCAAATGGCAATCTAACTCACACTTATTCTATTTGCACTTAAATTCCCGTATTTACTGCTTAGACATATAAGCTTGTTTACCATTGACTCTTAGGTCCTCATTTTCCATTTCCAAATTTGTCATTTTCACTTGGGTAAATTTTCGGGTTAATCTTTTAAATCATATCAAATAACAATCGATATTCATTTAACAACTTTCAGAAATACCCAAGTTTGACTCAATTTATACCTGAATATATAATAAAATTATAAAAAAAAATTATAGGTATTTTTGGGGCGTTACAGTTTGAGGGCTGCCATGAGGTACGTGGATGCTCGTGGGCCCTAGTCGGGTTGAGCCTTTGTATGCTAAAACCTTCGCTACTCGTTATGGACCTCCTTCTAGCGTCCGAATCTGGTGTCCTGATCTTCTCACCTCTTATGTTGTTCCTGTTCCCAAGATAGTCTGCTTCTTTGAGGCGACCTTTGAGAACGTTCTCCACTTCTCTTTGCACCCTTCATGGCGTCTCTGACGTTTCAATGTGTGCGGTCCCCCAGCTCTCTCCCAATTTTTGGGGTGTCTTGGTCGACCTTTTGGTTTTTTTAAGGGATAAGGATCTTGGGGTCCCTAGTATAGCTCTGCTGCTGGATCTTTTCAGCATGAAAGAGGCCTCTGAAGGCTTCTTGTATATTTCAAAGCGGACCTTTACGGACTATCATTTAGGCCTCCTTCTCCAACAGCATTTGGAAGAGCGCTATTTTTGTCGGGGTTGGCGGTGGGAATCTGACCCTCACCAGATCAGATGATACATTTGGGGATTCGATAGTATGGATGCGAGAACAGCGTGAGTTTTCCATTTTATCTTTAGTAGGGGGTTGACTTTTTTTAAAGGTCTTGCTATGTTCTTGACTTTGTTTTGGTTGTGTTGCCTTCAGGTATCCGTCCTGACCTTACTTCTTAGGACAGGGAAGTAAAGCAGCAGTTGGGCAAGTGTCGCCCACGGGCATATTCTGATCTGATCAAGTCGGACATTCCCGACTCTTCAGGTGTGAGCCCTTCTTGTTCCCCTTATTTGAGATCTCCTCCGCCCTCTGCTATGGAAATTTCTTCTAAGGGGCCTCTTTGTTGTGGCTTGACTCGTGAAGAACCCAGATATGTTGAGTTATTGGCGAAGAAAGAGGAGAAGTGTAAGCGTGAGCTGGATCCCCCTGAGTAGCCTCCTGGCTCGAGTGGAACCCGAGTTAGGAGCATACAATTCCATCATCGCTGTGCGAGGAAGCGGGGATCACAGCGGGTTCGGAGTGAGGGCAAGCGTTGCCCTCTTTAGTAGGAGTGTCAGGGTGGCGGGTGCATGTCACTCATCCTCTCTTCTTGAGGCCAAAGGGCTCTTGAAGGGTTGTTGAGCCTCCTTTGAAAGTTCTTCCTATCTCTATACGGGCCACCGATTCATGACGTACCCTTCCCCCTCCGATACGGGGAGATGTGGGAAATGATCGCTTTGGAGCAGAGGGGGTGAGGACTCACTGTTTACCAATGTGGAGCTCGCCGTCGAGGCTATTTCGTCTATCCTTCGGGACTCTGATCTCAAGAAGGTGGATGCCTTGTGCGTCGAGGAGGCTTTGGCCATATCGCTCCAAGGAGCAGCCTCTGTACGTTCGAGCGCCTTCTCTTATCCGTCTCATCGTTGTGTTACTGTTATCTGCTAATTCCATCTTATTCCTTTGCATATGGCTACTTATACAAAGAGCTTGGCGAGGAGGGCCAGTTCGGCTAAGAGCTCTACTAAGGCGGCAAAAGCATACAAAGCTAAAGTCGCCTCCCTGACCTCTGAGGCTAAGGCTGCGAGCTGGATAGCTTGAGTGGGGATGTTGTGAAAGCATAGAATCTGACATGAAGCGCACATCGTACGCAAAGCGAGGTGAAGGCAGAGAGAAAGAAGGCCATAAAGGGCCTAAGGGTTATCAAAAAGTGAGGCTGGGTGGATTAGGAAAGTTTCGGGCTACTAGGAAAAGGCTATGCATCAGCGACGACGTTGGATCGGGCTGCCGAGAAGCTACAAAGTTTGAGCTCTTGTGGAGCACTTGGTGAGTCTTTGTAATGGCCCAGGTACCAAATAATCTGAGTTTGCAAGCGCGTTTGACCAAGGTTGATTAAGTTGACCAAATTTGACTAGGTTTGACCAACATGTGGTTGATAAAGTTGACTTTTAAAGGATGAATAATTTTGTGTTGGCTAAAACACCATTTCGTGGCGCCGTCGACCACGAGTTCATAGACGGGTTGAGCGTCGAATCCGACTACGGATAAAAAGTTATAACCTTGGAAATTTCAAACGGCAGTGTTTTAACGATGTCCAGCGTCTTCAAATTTTTTACCGAAAGCGACCTTGCAAGGCCACATATAAACATAGCTTTGGAATCTGCGATAAACCTAGCCCCGAAACACCATCTTGAACTCGAAACCACAGAGAGGTTCTCGAGCTTGTGGACCGAGTTAAGTCATTTTGACTATTGCGGCCAGGTAGGAGGGTGGACAAAGGAGGCCTCAACGGCCACCACCGCGCTACACGCTCCGGACTGAGGGGTGGTGCACCGCCACGAGGCAAGCCGGCGTGAGGGATTCCACGGCTAACCGGCCGGGCCGGGATACGGCGGGAGGAACGGCAGCGGCTTGCTGGTTTGTCGCGGATTTTCGATTTTCGGCCGCGAGCCACCCCACGTAGCTCCTTTCCACCATTTTGGACCCCTGAACTCATTTCACGTGGTCTGGCTACGCATTCACCGCGTTTGGAGATTCTGGCCTTGAGTTAGTAGAAGGTTGGATCGGGATTTTCGGCCACCACCCGGTGACACGGACCAAGGTAGTAGATGTGATGAGTTCCTAGTCTCTTGGGCTTTCCATTGATATGTGGTTTGTAAATTTTGGACGTCGTTTGGTTAGTTTTCTATTTTTAGGTTGTTTCGGGTAATTACCGAGAAGTCGGGACTGAAATAGAGTACCAATTGGTCAAATTTGGAAAAATTGAAGTTGTATTAGTGAAATTGAATGTTTTTAGGAATTATTGGATGGTTCAATTTCGAGAAATTAGCTTCCGGGTGGAAAGCCCTAATTTTAGGTATCGGGCCTATGGGGCACCTTGTGTGGTGGACACAATCGAGTTCGATTTGGATGGTCTCATAGTTCACAAAAGTTATTCTAAGGCCTTAGGGATATCCCAGTATCGTTAGTTCAATTATTTGGAGCCTAAAGTGTTATTTTATTTATATTCTGAGAAACGATTCATAGCCGTGAGAAACGGTCTGCGGAAGAACAAGACTGAGCGTCTGTAGTTTGTGAGTGGTTTATATGTTTTTTTAAATGATTGGGGTATTATATTGATATATCTATTGTGATTAAATATTTTACATATATTCTGTTTTGATCAAATGATTGGTTGCATACAAATGTGATTATCGGTCTTATATAAAACAAGTTATCATTTCATGTGAATTTTGTCAACATTTTCACTGTTTGGAAGTTATACTGGTTTCATGGATGAGTCTGTGGTATTTAGACATTTTGGGGCATGTAGATTGGGTTTTAAACCCCCTTGAGAAATTATTGTTTTATGAAATGGATTTTGAAATATATGTGTTTAATAATTGGTTAAGGAATATGGTCATTGAGGTATGTCTCAAATTTCGGCTTGAATTGAAACTAAAGATCTTCAATGTAGTTGATTGAGCTGTGAAGTAAGTTCATAAATTCTTAACCTAAGATACAATGATGGAAGAATTACACGTGGTAAAGGACATTGAGTTGGAGGTTTGGAGATTATAAGGTGATGTACCATATCACTCCGAGATTGCACAGTATTTATTGTAGTGCACCGAGACGCTACTGTTGTGAGTGTTGGTTTTATCCAACGGTCATATTTCACGACCGTGAGGTCGGATTTACTGGACGGTTTAGTATACTGAGATTGCCACTGTCGTGAGGTCGGGTTTCATCCAACTAAGCATGTTATTTCCATGGTCGTGGGAGGTCGGGCTTACCCGACTCGCTTGATATTCTCGGTTTTGCCACGATGACGGAGGTTGGTTTCATCCAACGTTATATGTTATTTCCATCATTGCAGGTCGGGTTTACCGACGGTTTATCATCATTAGTTTTACTACAACATTTCCCGATGTTGGTTATCGTGAGGTAGGGTGTCCCACGGTTTAGGATGGGCACATGGTATGGTACATCGTTAACGTATAAGGTATGGTACATCGTTGGTGTATATGGTATGGTACATAGTTGATTTATACGGTACGGTACATTGTTGGTTTCTGAGTAAGGCATAACTTTTTTTTAATAGTTATGATTATTGTATTTTCCATGATTAATTGTATGACATGATGTTCATATGTTTTATGCATTTAATTTTTATGTGGTGAATAAATTCAGGTTATAAGGTTCTTGATAATGAAGTGGGTTAACTTATTGAGCATGACTTTTCATATTGTCAAGTTTTGGTAAAGTCAGTTTCATAAATCCGCAAACTGTGTGGAACTCTTTACAAAGGAGTGAACGTGAGGTCTTGAGAGATGAAATGTTTAAAAATTAAAACATTATTTTCCTTATAAATTATGCCACCACTGAGATTTAATTCACGCTTATTGTTTTAAATATGTTCTCAGTCCAAAGTAGCTTGGTAGGCCTACCATGCGCATTCAACACGCTTCTTTTGCGACAAATTATAAAGTATTCTCTACCCTATCCATTCCTGCCTTTGTTTTGTTGACCTATTTATTTTCACTTTGTAACCCTAAATTCGCAAATACTCTTAGAATGCTCGACATTAGTATTGAACTCATATGAGTCGTTATTATGTGTATGTTGTATATGACCTACATTCGATAGGTCGGTCATGATTTTTTCATATAATTGAGGTATTGTGGTACCGTATGTGTTCACTTTCTTTAGGTGGGGTCCCTTTGTGCATCCCTGTGTGGATTGTACAATGGAACTCCACTAGGCGGACCACCTGTGTGGAACCCTCGAGGGTATCCGTAACACCCCGAATATACCTCAGCGCTGGACATGTTTGGTATAATAAAAATAAAAGTATAATTATCCCGACAAAATAAGCAATAACTTTTACCATATAACAATTAAGGGTAAACATTAAATTGAGCCAATTCATAATCTAAGGGTCATAATATAATAAGTTCATATGTCAGCAGGATTTTGACAAATTGAATAGAGAATAAAACTGGAAAGGACCAAGAGTAATAAAGAAAGATATTAGAATAAAATAAGGAAGAAAATTGTGGAAGAGACAAGTGGCTTGAAGGAAAGAGGGAGGAAGTTTATCACTTGGAAGTGAAATAAAAAGGGGATAAGATCAAATAAGGAGAAGACGAAAAATATCTCATTTTGGTCTTAGAGAGAAAAGAAGGTAAAAAACGGAAGAAGAAGAGAAGAAGAAAAAAAAAAAAAAAAAAAGAAAAGAAGGAGAAAAAGGAAGAAGATCACGAATTGTGGAACTATGATTTGGTATGAAAAGTATGGAAGCTGTGAATATTTGTATGAATACACATGTCTTGGGTGGTATGGAATTGCCGAAATATGGGTATTTGTATGGAGCTATGAATATAGTTTGTTTAGAAAACTATGGGAGTATGGAAATCTAGATTTGGTCTGAAACGTTTAGATACATGGTTTAAAACTTGTTTTGTGTATGGTTTGGGTTTGGAAGCTCCCAAACTCATTTCTTATAGGGTTGAGTTAAGAGAAAGAGCTTTAAGGCTCCAAAATATGTGTATGAGAAGGGAGTGCAGTTGAGTTGAACTTGGAAAATTCACTCTATTAATAAGTCATATGCGTATGCCGTATCTTAGAACGAGTTTTTAGGTCCAGAAGAAAAGGGAATTTAGAAGTAGAGCCCTTCTTGAAGTGGCCACATCAATAGACGATGTTAGGCTTGTTTCTTAATTCGGACTCACGTAGACCAAGTTATGGTCTTTTTACTCTGAGCAGTCAAATGGCGAGTCGTCAAACCGAGGTCATCAAGCCGGTCGTCAAACGAGGATTAGTCAATGAGCGATGGTCGTCCCAGCGGTGGGCGGTCGTCAAGCAAAAGTCGTCGGTGAGCGGTGGGCGAAGTCGTCAAACAAAAGTCGTCAATGAGCGAGTGGTCGTCAACGGTGGGCAATTAAATGAGCAAGGGAGTGTCATTGAAACGGTGGGCGAAATTGCGTCAAACGAAATTCGTCAATGAGCAGTGGTAGATCCAACGGTGGAGCAGTGCGTCAAACAGGGTCGTCAGTGAGCGGTGGACGGTCGTCGATAGGGGTCGTCGGTGAGTGATCGCCCGGCCCGGTGGCCCGGCCTCATTCGAGACTGGCTGCGCGTGACCTCCAACCGGAAGGTCATATCTCGCCGTTTGAACGCTCCGATTTGGGTGTTCTTGAAGCTCTATGGAAAGCCCATTGAGTCAGAATCCATCCATATGCCTGAGGAGATATTAAGTATCAGACCAAGGCGTCAAACCGAGCTCGTCACTTCCGAGTGGCTCGTCGGTTCAAATCGACTCGTCAAGGTGATGCGTTTGACCTCTAACTTCGGAAGGTCATAACTCCTCCGTCCGAGCTCCGATTCGGGTGTTCTTGGACTCTATGGAAAGCCCATTGAGTCAAGAATCCATCCATATGCCTGAGGGAGATATTAAATGTCAGACCAAGGTGTTAAAATGAGCTCGTCACTTCAGTGCAGCTCGTCCAGTTCAGGATTTGATTACGTTTGACCTCCAACTTCGGAAGGTCATATCTCCTTCGTCGAACTCGGTCGGTGTTCTTAGACTCTATGGAAAGCCCATTGAGTCAAGAATACATTGATATGCCTTAGGAGGATAGAAGATGTTTGACTGAGGTGATAGACAAGTTTACCAGTCATTTCATTTCGTCGATTGGTCGCTCGTCACAGGTTCGCACATTAAAAGCGACCTCCAACCGGAAGGTCATATCTCCTTAGTCGAACTCCGATTAAGTTGTTCTTGGAACTCTATGGAAAGCCCATTGAGTCAAGAATACAACCATATATAATATGATAAGAAGTGGAACTCATATTAGGTCCAGAAATAAGAAAAAAAAGCAATGGCAGATATGAACAAGGACTAATAACATAAGTAAGATTTGAAATATGTAAAGGAATATAGAAGAAAAGAATAAAATGATAAGTTCGGAGAAAGCGTATAATTGTATGACTGCCTAAGACCGGATATTGAATGACAGGGTATATATGATCAGTGCTTCTGCACTCCTATGGGAGATAGAATAGTTTGATAAAACCTGAGTAAAGCGTCTGGTATAGAAATGTATAGGTATATGTCATAAGATATGATAGTATAATAAAGTACATGAAGATATAAGTTAATAAGGTATAAGATGTTAACAGGAATGGGCACCGGTACACGAATGATAAGCATATGAATATAGAATGAGTAAATACGTGCATGATAAAACAATAGGAATATATGTATTATAGAGAAATATGATAGCCATATCTGAGAAGCTACGAATGAACGAATATAGATTTAAGAAAATGATGGTATAAATTGCATAATGTGATTTAAACGAAACTAAAGGGAATGAGTTTGTTCTACTTACTCATATTCCTCGTTTCAAGTTTTTGCATGATTGTTCTAAAAGAATAATGAATTGATTTAATTGATTTGAGAAAAATGATTGTGAAATGTTTGCATATAAAAAAATTGCATGATTATTAAAAATAAACTATTTATACAAGCGTACATATTGTACTATATTTTGCTATAAAGGATTTGAGCATCATGTAGAGATGTTAGCAGTTTTATTTCGCATTAAGGATGGGTGGTATACGATAGGGTCGAATAAGCGATCTTGCGAACTATTGACGTGTCACTCACGTCAGCGGCCAGCCAGTTTCAATTATCGTGAGTGATTTGTATTTGGTGTTTCTATGGTCAAGGCGACGGAGGGACGTGTGTTGTAAGACATTTCAATCAAGGCTGCAGTGGACGTGTAGAGTGGCTACGATATCCACAGCCTTATCGAAGACATGGAGTTAAATCGTTAAGGGCATACGCCAGATTGATTTGCATACTTGAATTGATCACACTGGCCCAGGCTGGTTGTGAGCATAATTGAAATTATTTGAGATCGCGAAATATTGAAAATGAAAGTGTATTTTTGGGATGATCAATGAGCGATGACTAATTATATAAAACAAGTATATATGTATCGTATTTATATTAATCATATAATGATTTGAAGGTTTGAATTGTTAAATTGCATAATAGGATCACGGTATATGAAAGCCGATTACATGAAATAGAGACCAACAAATGGTATATAGTATATAACCATGAAAAAAATATATGAATAAGAATATGTATACCGTAATAGGATATGTAATGAACATGATAGAAATGCATACTTATAATACTTTAAGAGCGATAGAGATAAATATAAAGATGACAAAGCACTAGAATACACTAAAAGAATAGATAGGAATATGTCAAAGGCAGAGAACATGTGACATGTATTAGTAATGTAAAGATGATAAGTAATATAAAGTTATATACATATGTATAAGCTTGTGGCGACATTACCATAGGTGGTTGTCAGGAGCTTATGTTCCCACTAAGCGTAAAAAACACTTGCAGGTGTTCAATTCGTGTAGGTCTGACGAGAAGACAAGGATAGAAAACGGAGACATCCACATGCACTTCGAAGCGAGGCGGTTGAGAATGAGTGCTCCTTGCCTTCCTTCGCGATCTACGATGTTTTGTAGAAAAAAAAAAAAAAAAAAATGTACATGTATAAGTAGAATTGGGACTCGGTATATGTATATAGATGTTGAGACACCTCGATTGGTAGTTCTTTTATATATGAAAATGATTTTTTGTTATTACGAGAAATTGTTTGTATAACCGCGAGTCTGGTTAGCTCTGAGAAAAAGCAGGTCGATGAGTCGGGTATATGAGCTCTCGCGCTCGGACTCGGTTCGGATCCGCCATTCGGGTCGGATCGGGGACGAGGACGTGACAATCCGAGTCGGGTCTTGTCAAGTGCAACGCGTTACGTGGGGACCTCCAGAGGCAGGAGGCTATGGTTGCGGAGGATGGAGTAATAGCGGAGAAGTACGAGGGCCAGGCACACGCGCTATGGGCCTCGGATTGCTTGGCACCCCCGTCTGAAGTTGCAGGCTTTTCACAGTTTTGACTGAATTTCAAGTTCCTGATGAAGAGGAGGCGGAGGAATCCGTTTATGAGGACGAGGTAGACCCCGGGGTGTTCTCTGATACCCCCAGCTCTATTCCTCTTCCTAATAAAGCTAAGGTTCCTTTCGAGGCCGGCTCTCCCCTATCGCCCGTTGGGGCTTCGCCTTCTGACTTGCACGGTTTAGAGGCTCGCACTTCTGAGGCTACTCGTAGCTCTACCTGTAACACCCTAAAAATACCCTAAAATTTTTATAATAAAAATAATTATATATTAAAATCATAATTAGGCAGCTTAGGTATTTTGCAAAATTACATATTGATTAGATGATTGTTGAATCCAGGAAATGAACCCCAGTGAAAAGAAAAATATAGAAATTGTAAAATGAGGACCCAGGTCAATTATAAATAAGTTTATATGTCTAAGTGATATTAGGAAAATAAATGAGTAAAGGAAAAAAATCAAAGGAAATGACATGTGGCATGTAGGAAAAGAGGAAGAAGCTTCCTCGCTTTCAACTAAAAATACGATTAAGAGTGATCCATAAGAAAGAAAAATGGAGAAAGGGAAGAGTTAGAGAGGGCTCCACCTTCTCTCTAGATTTTCCGACGATCGGACCATAGGTCTCGAAACAGAGGGAAGTCCTTACACAGTGACGAGAAATTCTCTGGTAGAGGCGGGAGCCCAGGGACTTCATTCAAGCCTTCTGTAAGTGGGGTCTTCTCTACTTGGTCTTCTTCTGCCACCCAGGATTGTTGGGTAGTTATCGCCTTAGGAGGGTTTGGTTGCATTTTAAACCATGAGAAGCTGCCACAATGTGGTAGTCTGTGACTAACCGAACCTTAGAGCTGATTTTGGGTGAAATTGAAGGGGATTTGGTAGTGTGTCATACAGTAAATTGTAGCCCACATCAATTAACCCCCCGATGTTAGGCTTTTGAATTTCTCAATTCGGACCCCTGTAGACCAAGTTATAGTCTTTTTATTACGAGCAGTCAAATGCGTTACCTTCGGCGAAAGTCGATCGAAGCGGTCGTCGGTGGGCGGTGGTCGTCGGCGGTGGTGATCGGCGAGTCGTCAAGCGAGTCGTCGGTGAGCGTTAGTGCGTCAGCGGGGTCGTCAAGCGAAGTCGTCGATGAGCGGTGGTCGTCCAACGGTGGTGCGTCCCGTCGAGCAAAGTCGTCGGTGAGCAGGTGGTGCGTCCAACGGTGGTGTCGGCGGGTCGTCGAACGAGGGGTCGTCGGTGAAGCGGTGATGCGCCATGATGGCGGCTCGTCAAGGCGCTGCGCAAGACCTCCAAGGGTGATCTGTATCTCCTTCGTTTGAACTCCGATTTGTTCTTGGACTCTATGGAAAGCCCATTGAGTCAAGAATACGTGTATTCTGAAGTATAAGATGTTTGACTGAGGTGGTAGATGAGCTCGTCAGTTCCGGGTCTGCTCGTCGGTTCGAATTTGGCGTGTATGACCTCCCCAACCGGAAGGTCATAACTCCTTCGTCCGAACTCCGATTCGGGTGTTCTTTGACTCTATGGAAATCCCATTGAGTCAAGAATCCATCTATATATATATATATATATATATCTTGTTTAAATTGGAACTTATAATAACCTCGAAAATCAATCTAAACAAAACTACTGAATGCAGCATGAATAATATTCTTTAATGGTTTTGGAATAGGAGTGAAGAGGAGGAAAAGACATAAACTGTGATTGGGATTCAAGGGTTGGAATCAAAGTGCCCAAAGATTTTTGGTTTGTTCTTCTAAATCCTATTCTCATTTCAAGTTTGAAATGTTTGTTCTCTGGAAACTCCTATTGCTCCTTTCAAGTTTTGCATGTTTGTTCAAAAAGCATATTGAATTGATTTAATTGATTTGAGAAAAAGTGATTGTGAAATGTTGCATATAAAAATTGCATGATTATTGAAAATAAAAATTTGTTTATACAAGCGTAAATATTATACTTTATATTTTCTTTATAAAGTTTGAACGCCCTTAATAGAATGTTAGCAGTTTATTTAGCATCGAGGATAGGTGGTATACCAATAGGGTCGAATAAACGATCTTTGCGAACTATTGATGTGTCACTCGATCTGCAGCCATGAGGACCGTATCGGTAGTGTTCACTATTTGATTGTTTATAACCGGTCGGCCTTGGCTGGAGCAGTCTTGTGTTATAAAACCATGTGATGGCTGCGGCCAGTAAGGACGTGCCGGTGACTCACGATATCCGTATATCGAAGACGCCATTGAAGGTCGTTAAGGGCATAACTGAATTGATTGGCATAACTGAAGTGATTGACAGAACCGAATTGATTGGCATAACTGAATTTATTTTCAGAACTGAATTGATTTTGAAGTGGAATTGAATATCGAGAACTAAATTGAATTTGTAGGCATATTTGAATTGATTTGAGATGTGAAATAATATTGATTATGAAAATGTATTTATGGGATGATCAATGAACTATAATTTATTGTATATATATATAAGTATATGTAATGTATTTATATTGATCATCGAATGATGGAAAGTTCTGAATTATTAAAATTGCATGGATTGATTTAGATTTGGAGCGAGGAATGGTTGTATAGAACTACTAAGCATGAAAATGCTTAGCGTATTGTTTTACCAATGCGCGGAGTAGCAGTGATAGATAGTGATCGATAGCGGACCGAGATCGAGGCGTCAGGTCATAAAGAAAGGAAATCCTCAGGAATAATGCTTTCAGGCATGTACCCACTCATTTCATGTGTTCTTTTTGATATGGATATTTTGTATAAACAATTTGAATACTGTACATCTATTTTGTAAATCATTTTGAAAAGGCTTGGATGCCTACATTGTAAATAGATTTTGTTAAATGTAAATGTTTATGGGCTTGCCCAATTTACGTAATCGCTTAGTAAGATATGATTTGAGTGATTTTAGTGGCATCCACGGCTGAGTTCGGATCCTTAGCGAATTCGGTCGGGTAAGGGCGTCTAACTATTGGTATCAGAGCCTAGGTTTAGGCGGTTCTACAAAATGATTTTGAAATTGTTTTTAAATGATTTTGAAATTGTGTTTAACATGCATTTCATTTGCATATAAAGGATGACATGGCTGCGGCGGATCTTCTTTGAATGTAATAGGATAAGCATGGGCGGTTCGGCTTCCCTTAGGGTCGAGGATGACCGGGGACTCGCCCAGAGCAGTCTGCTAGTGTGGAAGGTGGGCGAGCATCGTGCCCCACCCGATGCATGAACGGAACAAGTGGCGGGAGGTACTTTGGGTATCCTCCAATGACTAGTTCGGGCATTGCCAAAATTAGGGCAACCAGGCGCAGTGCTTTCAGCGTCGACCATTGAGAGAATGGCAAGGTACCGACTGTAGATTTTATGGGAAAAGAAGAGGGATGCGACCTTCCATAGCGAAAATTGGCTCGAGAGAACGACGAATGCTTGTGCAAATGCATTGCACGGTGAAGAGAAGTTGGAATGTACGACCTCGTTACTATAGGGATGAGGCTTATCGAGTGGTGGGTTTCATTGACTAGGATCGCACCATCGAGAGAGAGGGATTACGTGGGTCTTCTTGGATCGAGTTCGAGAGAAGAAATATGTGGGTCGCGTTATCCCGAACAACATGGGGGCGAGTTTCATAATGTGAAGCGAGCGGATGAGTGTGTGAATATCAAGAGAATTCACACGGTTGAGCAGTATAAGAGATACTTGTGAGTGAGGAAGAAAAGTGCGTAGGTTTGAAGAGCGGCCTTAATGACCATGTCGAGCGTGTCCACGACATTTTGCCATGAGGATTTCTCGAAAATTGTGACACAGTAGTGAATGTGGAAAGAGTAGAAAGAGGAAAAGAGAGAAAGGATAAAACTGAGGAAGGAAAAATCCAGGTCAGTCCAGCTCGCAACAACAGCAAAGGAAGAAATTAAGGGGACCACAGGGTTCCAATCAGCCTATAGCACAGACTACCGGTAGGAATACTACTCTACCAGCACCATCAGTTGCGAGTACACCAGGAGGTCATGAAGGACGGATTGCTCCCCGTACTTGTTGTGGGAGAAATCATAAAGGAGAATGTTGGGAACTTACAGTGCTTGTTTGATTTGTGGATCCAAGAGCATAGAGCATAGAGATTGTCCACAGAGGCTCGTTCGTTTCTGACACCACGGTGAGTGCCGCGACTTTAGTGTTACAAAGAAGCGATAAGAGTGTTGCATCAGGGTGTTGTTAGGACAAGGGACACAAACTTTTGGGTAGGCAAGATGGTCGTGCTCGAATTTCGACATATGCAATGAAAGCGATGGAAGATACCGGCGCTCGGATGTGATGGTCGGTAATTTACTATCTTTGATACTATTATGCGTGATGATCGGGATCGGCTGTTCGTCACATGTATGTCTTGTATGCAAACTTAGGTAAATTGGGAAGTGGCGAGTGACATCTTGGTAATGAACCCGGCAGCGTAGTGTTATTGTGAACAGAGTCTATAGAGATTGTCCCATCAAAATGCAGTATGAATTTTTAGGAGATTTGATTGAGTTGTATGAGGGGAGTTTGATGTGATATTGGGGATGGGTGGCGGTTGTCAGACATCAAGCAATAGTCGATTGTAAGATAGAAGAAGTAACCTTAAAGACAGGAATGAAGATGAAGTAACCTTCATGCAGCGAGAGGTGAAATCATCATCTAATGTGATATACGCCGCCCTTTCTTGAAACGATGGTATTGAAAGGATGTAAACTGCTTAGCTTTATGTGATTGATATGGTGAAGACCCAGAACTAGTGTCGGAAATATCCCTCTTTGTTAGCGACTTTAGGATGTGTTTCGAGGAAGAGTTACGAGTTGCCCCCACATAGAAATTAGGTTGCTATTGACGTTGTACGGGTGCCACACCGGCATCACGTTACCGTCTGTGGAATGGCTCAGCTGAGCTAAAGGAATTGAAATTGCGGTTACAGAACCACTAGAAAAGGTTTATTAGACCAAGTGTATCACCATGAGGAGCTCCGTGCTTTTGTTAAAAGAAAGATGGTACACTTCGACTATGTATTGATTACAGACAATCGGAACAAGTTAACGATGTTAAGAATAAGTATCAGATTGCAGAGGTAGTGATTTGTTTGACCAATTAAAGGTGCAAGTATCTTTTCAGATTGACTTACGATCACAGGTACCATCGATTGAGAATTAAAAATATGCGATGTGCATAAAGCGGCGTTTAGGACGCGATATGGACATTATGAATTCCTTGTAATGCCGTTTGGATTGACAAATGCTCTGTGGCGTTCATGGACCCTAATGAATCGTGTTTTTCGATAGGTATGTGGATCGGTTTGTCGTAGTGCAGGCGGCATTCTTGTGTATTCAAAGATCGGGATAGTCATGACACACACCTTAGAGTAGTGTTAGAGACTTTGAAAAGAAGCGGTGTGTCTGGCCAGGCAAATGTGAGTTTTGGAAGGGCAAGTCTATCTTTCTTGGGCATATAGTATCGAAAGAAGGAATCGAGTAGATCGGAAAATAGAAGTGGTTGTTGAATGGAAGCCACCTAGAAATGTTACGAAGTGCGTAGTTTTCACGGGACTAGCGGGATACTCTGAGAAAGATTCGTTAAGGGGTTTCTATGACCGCGGCCCGGATAGCGAATTGCTCGAGAAAAATGTAAAAGTATGAATGGAGTGAAAAATGTCAAAAGTTTCGATAGTTGAAAGCATTCTTAGCAGAGCTCGGTTCTTACTCCAACCAACTGGCGGTAGAGAATATGTGATTTTTAGTGATGCGTCAGCTAAATGGACTTGGATGTGTCCCTAATCTGAGAGGGTAAAGTGGTAGCACATGCTTGAGACCAGTTGAAGCCGCATGAAAAGGAACTACCCACATGATTTGGAATTGGCGCAATTGTATTTGCGCTGAAAATTTGGAGACATTATTTGTATGGAGAAAGTGTTTCATACACTGCTGATCATAAGAGTCATAAGTATTTGCCCTCTGTGAGGCTTAACTTGAGGCAACGGAGATGGATAGGCGATAAAGATTATGAGCTAGCGTAATTGATTTATCACGGGAAGGCCAATGTAGTGGCGGCGCTTTCAGTAGAAAATCCATCACGAACTCTTCGGGCGTTGAATGCCCATTTGTCATTATATGACGGTAGTGCGTAATTAGCGGAGACGATAGCGAGACCGGAGTTTGTTTGAATCAAGTGCTAGAGCACAAAGGAAAGAAGAAAATTTGTAATGCATCCAGTTAGAAATGGTAAAGCTGAGTTCACGGAGTGAGACGAAAATGGAGTGTTGTATTATAAGGATCGGGTTTTGTGCCATTGTAATGATTGAGAAATCCATACTTGAAAGAGGCACATAGTGGATCTTTGCTATCCATCGGTAGCACAAAAGATGTATCGAGATTTAAAAATGTCATTACGGTGAGAATTAGGGATGAAAGAGATGTGTGTCGAGAAATTGTGTAAGTGTTTGGTGTGTCAAAGAGTAAAGGCGAGCATCAAGTTCCTTGAGTTATTGCAGCCTATTAGAATACCCGGAGTGGAAATGGGGCCAGAATCACCATGGATTTTGTGGTTGGGTTACCATTGAGAGAAGGCATATTTCGGTTGAATTAAGTGATAGATCGATTGACTAAATTCGACTCACTTTCTACCGGTGAAAGGATTATTCATAACAAGCTAGCGTTTGTATATCAAGGAAATAGTTAGGTTACATGAGTTCCTATATCCATTATTTCAGACCGAGATCAGGGTTTACTTAGGAATTTAGAAGGAAAATTCTGAGGCCTTAGGCCACCTTATTTGAATTTGAGTACAACGTTCCACCCACAAACGGATGGACAATGGGAAAGTGATCCAGTTACGGAAGATATGTTAAGGAGTTGTGTGATGCGACCTTGAGGGTAGTTGGGATCAACATTACTTTAGTTGAATTTGTATTACAACAACGGTTTCCAATCAAGTATTGGAATGGCCTTATGAGGCTTTATATGGGAGAAAATGTAGAAAGGCTACCATTGTGTTGGATGGAGATTAGTGAAAAGAAAGTGATTGCTTGGAGCTTGATCTGAGGAAATGAAAAAAGTGAAAATGATTAGAGAGAGATTAGAAGGTGGCCAGCGATGAAGCGAGAAATCATATCGAGCATGAAGAAAGATATTCGATATGAGATCGGCGAAAGGTGTTTTTTGAAAGTATCGCCTTGGAAGAAGGTGATGATTTGGAAAGGGCAAGTTGAGCCACTAGATTTATTATTTTATGGAAGTGATTGAAGAGTGGGACCGGTGGCATACGGATTGGCATTACCTCCGGACTTGGAAAGATCATGATTGTGTTTCACGTGTCCATGCTACGGGAGATCGTCGGACCCGTCACATGTAGTTTCTTGGAACAATTGGCTGAGCCCGGTTGGCTGTGGGGAAGAGCCCGATAAGATTTTGGCTCGTGAAGTGAAGGAATTACGGAATAAGAAGGTCTGTTGATCGAGGTCTTGTGGAGAAACCATGATGAAGCTACTTGGGAAAGTGAGGAAACGATGCGCGACGGTATCCATATTTATTTGACTAAGGTAATTCGAGGACGAAATTTTATTAAGTGCGGGAGAGTTTGTATTTACAAAAATATACAAAATTTTATAATAAAAATAATTATATGTTAAAATTTATGAATTGAGCCAACTTGGGTATTTTAAAAATTTTTATATTGATTAGATGATTGTTGAATCAGAAATGAACCCAAGTGAAAAGAAAATATAGAAATTGTAAAATGGGGACCAGGTCATTATAAATAAGTTTATATATAAGTGATATTAGGAGAAATAAATGAGGTAAGAAAAAATCAAGGAAATGACATGTGGCATGTAGGAAAGAGGAAGAAGCTTCCTCAGCTTTCTTTTAAAAATACGATTAAGAGTGATCCATTAAGAAAGAAAAATGGAGAGAAAAGGAAAGTTGGGAGAATCACCTTACTCTAGATTTTCAAACCGATCGAATATAGGTCTCAGCGAAAGCAACGAAGGAAGTCGCTTCCTAGTGACAAGAGCTCTATTAGAGAGGCGAGACAGGGTTTGACAAACTCTATGAGGAATGAGGTCTTCTCCTACTTGGTCTTCTTCTACCACAGGATTGTTGGGTAGTTATACATTAGGGAAAGTTTGGTTTGCATTTTAAACCATGGGAGGCTACTTTGATGTGGTGAGTGCGCAGCTAGCCAGACCTTAGAGCTGATTTTGGGTGCAGAGTGAAGGGGTTGGTAGTGTCCTTCTAGTAAATTGTAGCCCACATCCAATTATTGATGTTAGGCTTTTGAATTTCTCAATTCGGACCCTGTAGACCAAGTTACCAGTGTTTTTATTCTGAGCAGTCAAATGGGTGCAACTCAGCGAAAGTGCGTCAGACAAAGTGCGTCGGTGAGCGGTGGTCGTCCAGCGTTAATTCGTCAAATTAGATCAAACAAGGGTCGTGGTGAGAGCATTTAATTGATCAACGGGTATCAAGCAAAAGGGGGTCGTCAGTGAGCGATGGGTAGATCCAAGCGGTGAGTGATCGTAGTAGTCGTGGTGAAGCGGTGATGTCAGCGGTGGTCGTCCAACGAGTGCGTCAAACAAGGGTCGTCGGTGAGCGGTGATCGCCAGCTGATGGCCGACTCGTCAAGGCGGCTGCGCCGGAACCTCGACTGAAGTCATATCTCCTTCGTTTGAACTCAGGTTGGTGTTCTTGGACTCTTATCGGCGAACTGGTGAATACATTAATATTCTAAGGGAGTATATAGATGTTTGACTGAGGTGGTAGATGAGCTCGTCCAGTTAGTGCAGCTCGTCGAGTTAGGGTTGCAGCGTGTATGACCTCTAACCGAGGAAAGATTATGCTCCAGCCGTGCAGAACTTTCAGGTCGGGTGTTCTTTGACTCTATGAATCGAATTGAAGTCGAGAATCCATCTCTTATATATATATATATCTTGTTTTAAATTGGAACTCTTAATAACCTCCAGAAAATCAATCTAAGCAAAACTACTAGTACTTGCATAGACTAATATTATTCTTTAATGGTTTGGAATAGGGATGAGGAGAAAGACAAAAGCGTGATTGAGATTCCAAGGGTTGGAATCAAAGTGCAAAGATTTTTGGGACAATTCTTTACAAATCCTATTCTCATTTCCAAGTTTGAAATGTTTGTTCCTCTGAAACTCTATTCCTCCTTTCAAGTTTCATGTTTTGTTAGCGTATTGAATTGATTTAATTAAATTTGAAAGAAGTGATTGTAAATGTTGCATAAAAATTGCATGATTATTGAAAATATTTGTTTATCTGACGTAAATATTATACTATATTTTCTTATAAAGGATTTAGGCAGCCCTTAATAGAGATGTTAACCGTTTGTTTCGCATCAAGGATAGATTGGTATACCAATAGGGTCAAACCGCCCGATGCTGCGAACTATTGATGTGTCACTTTCCGTCTGCTGACCCAGTAGATGTATCAGAGTAGTGTTCTATTTGATTGTTTATAACCGATCGGCGGCCAGCGGAAGTAGAGTGCGTGTTATAAAACCATGTGATCTGCGGCTGCTGGCCAGCGGACCGTCGTGGTGACTCACGATATCACATTATGCTCCGAAGACATAGGTTAAATTAGTTAAGGCGTAGCGAATTGATTGGCATAAGCGAAGTGATTAATGAGCCAAGATTGATTGGCATAAGCGGGTTATTTTCGGAAGCCCAGATTGATTCGAGTGAATTGAATCTCGAGCTAAATTAGATTTGTGAGCATATTTGAATTGATTTGAGAGATGTGAAATATTGATTATGAAAATGTATTTATGGGATAATCATGACTATAATTTGTGTATATATATAACAAAGTATATGTAATGTATTTATATTGATCATCCAAATGATGGAAAGTTAGATATTAAATTGCATGAATTGATTTAAAATTTAGGCGAGGAATGGTTGTATAGAATTACCCAAGCATGAAAATGCTTAAGCGTATTTACCAATCTGCGAGTAGCAGTGATAGATAGTGATCGATAGCGGACCAGATCGAGGAGCGTCGAGTCATAAAGAAAGAAATCTCGGGTATGCTCAGGCAGCATGCACTCATTCATGTGTTCTTTTTGATATGGATATTTTGTATAAACAATTTGAAAATCTTGTCACATCTATTTTGTAAAAATCATTTTGAAAAGGCTTGGATACTGCATTGTAGATTTGTTAAATGTAAATGTTTATGGAAGCACTTGATTTCGTGATAAACTGCAGATATGATTTTGAGTGATTTTAGTGGCATCCCGGACTCGGTTCGGATCCACCCAAGCTGGTCGGGTCGGGTAAGGGAGGCGTCATACTCAACATTTAGGCTGCTGTATAATCTTTGCTCATTTTGGCTAACTTCGAGCTCTAAGCCTCGGACATCTGTAACACTAACATTGGTTTTGTTATTCTATGGATATCCGCCCTTCTACCTTCTTGGTTTTCCCGTCTTCTTTTATGACCTGTGTTGAGAGGTTTCTTGGTCATCCAATCTTTAAATGGTTGGAATGCCTAACGGTATGCGACCCTTGGTCGTGAGCTCTTTGTGCTCTCTATCAAAGCTGAGCTATGTGGCTCATTGAAAGCGAGCTACATGGCTCTTTGGTACTGGGGCTCTTTTGAAGCCCGAGCTACGTGGCTCCTTGGCTCCTTAGCCTTTTGGGCTGTTTGGTTCTTAAGAACTAAGCTACGTGGCCTTGGCCCAGGCTACATGGCTCCCTTGTGGCCAGAGCTACAAGGCTCTTTTGGAGGGAGGTGAGCTCGTGGCTCCTTGGCTCTTGGCCTTACAGGGCATTAGGTTCTTAAGATCTTAGCTACGTGGCCCCTTTGAAACTGAGGTACATGGCTCCCTTGACGCCGAGCTACAAGGCTCTTTTGAAACTGAGTTACATGTCTCCTTTGAAGCTGAGCTACAAGGCTCTTTTGAAGCAGACTCACATTGGCTCTTGATATCCAGAGCTCCTTGGCTCCCCGATGCGAGCTCACGTGGCTGCTTCGTCTTCCTTCCCTTGGGAAAACTAAACTATGGTTTGTCAGAATAAGCGGAGAATTGGATATTTGTGTGGCTTCCCAAGACGTCAAGCTTCTTTATGTTATCCGTCACTTTGATTTTCCTTCCTATCTTTGTCGGCGCTGGAGTTCAGACATGATGAAGCTTCAAGATTTGATTGTCCTGGCGCAAAGCCTGTATGGTGGTCCTAAGTCGTCCTTTGGTTTCGTGGTTTTGCTGTCTATTGGAGTTGTGTTTTTCCCTAATCCCTCCCTTGTGAGAGTTGTGTTGTTCCCTAGTCCTGCCCCTTGATGGAACTAGACCAAGGAACATATTCGGAGGGAGCGGCGCGCTCAGAGGGAATTTTTTTAAGTCCCGCTTCCTCCATTATTCCTTTCCTCTCCTCTTTTCTCCTTCTCCTTCTTTTTCTCTTTCTCTTTCTTGTGGTTTTCGCCTTGACTGGGTGTTGGCCGATCGTGATCTTCTGAGATGTAGAGAATGGCTAATGTAAAGAACGACTTTGTTGATTGTAATTTTCTAAGATGTAGAGAACGACTTTTCAGATTGTAATTTTCTGAGATGTAGAGAACGACTTTGTTGATTGTAATTTTAAAGATAAGCTGAAATAAAGTCTGATCTTTTTGGAAACGTGTATACTTGTCGATGTTTTTAGGCCCCTTCGGTAGAGCTCCTCCTCTTTTTTCCTTTTTTTTTTTTTTTTTTCTGATCTGCAAGAATGTTAATCAAGTAAAAATGAGTTTCTGAGAAATTTGTATTAAAGAATCTGTTGTAATTTTATTAAAAGCTACAATCCGAGGTCTATTGGTAGAATCGCCTGAGGTGCTTAGCGTTCCAAGAATGTGGCAATGTTTTTACCTCTTATGTTTGAAGTTCGTAGTTGACAGGTCGGACTATTCGTGATACCACATAGGGTCCTTCCCATTTTGGTCCTAACTTCTCGTGTGTGGGGTTTTCCTTCTTTGTGGGAATTTTTTAGAACTAGGTCATCAGACCCAAAACTCTCTGGGCGACCCGCTTGAGTTTGTAATATTTTGTTGTCTTTCTGTGATAGTCCTCGACACGCTTTAGAACCTACTCACGTTTTTCTTCTAGGAGGTGAAGTTCGGGCGAAGGAGTCTCATGTTGTGTCGGTATTTGCGAACTCAACTCTTGGTGATTTTAGCCCAACCTCGACGGGAGCTACCGCTTCAATGCCAAATGCTAGGGAAAATAGGGTTTCTTGAGTTGCGTTGATTTACGTGTAGTTCTGTACACCCATAATACCTTAAGGAGGTATTCTACCCATTTTCCCTTTAGATTTTCCAGCTTAGTCTTTAACAACATGTGAGAGTCCTCATGATGACTTATGTATTCGTTAATTGCCGAATGAGTTGAGATGAGTAGTAATTCTTGATTCCGAGCTCGGCGCAGTAATCTATGAACTTCGAATTGTCGAATTGTTTCCCATTATCAAATATCAGGGCTCTAGGGATTCCGAACCTACATATTATGGAACGCCAAACAAAGTTACGCACCTTTTGCTTGGTGATTGTTGCTAATGGCTCAGAAAGCGCAGGCGAGCCCATAGTGAAATGTCCTCTATAACAATAAACTTGCACTGGCCCTTCCCAATGGGTAGGGCCCCTAATATATCTAGCCCCCACAGTTGAAAAGGCCAAGGGTTTGTGATTGAGGTCAGCGGCTCGGAAGGGAGGTTTGAGATCTGGGCATGCTCTTGACAAATCTTGCATTTTTTAACTAGCTCGGTGGCGTCTTTAAGCAATATAGGCCAATAATATCCACTGTCTCGGGGGTCTTTCTTTGCCAGGACTGGCTGCGATATGGTTATACGAGATACCTTCATGCACCTCTCTGAGCACGTAATTTCGTCTTCGCTTTCCTACGCGCCGGGGATGGGTTTAAGCCTCGTTTATAAAGGGTCCCCCGATGAATGGTGAATCTAGCCTACCTCACCCTGAGCTTGGAGGCCTCCTTTGGATTGCTTGGCAATATTCCATCCACTAAGTAATCCCAGATGGGGTCCATCCAACTCGGCTCGAACATTATCGGGGACACTTCTTCATTGTCGACATTCACTGAGGGTTCGGGGAGGTGCTCGACCGGTATTAGTCCATCTAGATCCTCCCGTGATGCCGTTGCTAGCTTTACCAGGGCATCTACCCCGTGAATTCTCTACCCTTGGGACATTCCTGACCTGAACTCGTATGAACCTTTTAAACAGTTCTCGCACTTTTTTGAGGTAAAGGATCATTTTTCTGGCCGTGAGTCCTCACATCTATTTCACCTTGGCAGGAATCCTACATACCTCTAGTTGGTCGGCTTCCATGGGTGCGGCGAATTAAGCGCATTGTAATGGCTTTGTCTTGACACCAGTGTGGAACTGATCTGTCAGTCGTATTCCATGTCAATCCTGTGCGGGAGGAGTCGGGAATCGGACCCTTGCCTTCATGGGGTGGCGACCGTGCGGACGACCTCCAGACCAGGCAGAGTGGTGCCAATTGAGTAGTTTTGGGCTTTGTCGAGGTATTTGAAGAGGTGAATTCCATGATGAAATCTGCCAAAACCTGCCCTTTGACCGCTGTCCTTGGCTTGTACCTGATGTCGAACTCGCTCAGCTCTATGGCCCATTTTATCAGTCTTCCCGAGGCCTTTGGCTTGTGCAATATCTATTTCATTGGGTGTTCTGTTGGGATTTCAATAGTGAGCTTTGGAAATAACCAGTTTAGCCTCCTGGCGGTGGTCACAATCTTTGCAAGTTAATTTCTCCATCTTTGGATACCTTTCCTCCGCTCCTCTCAGAGCTCGGCTGCAGTAATAGACCGGCTGTTGTATTCTATCTCGCTCTCTGACCAAGGCGGCGCTAGTTGAGAAATCTAAAACGGCCAAATAAAGGGTAAGGAGTTCTCCCTCGGAAGGGCTTACCGGGACGGGAGGAGAGCTTAGGTAATTTTTTAGCGCCGAGAATGCCTCTTCGCATTGGGCGTCCCAGTGGAAGGCCTTTTTCAGAACCTGAAAGAATGGCTGGCACTTAATTTTGGATCTAGATACAAAGCGGCTCAGAGCAGCTATTCTTCCAATCAAACGTTGAATTTCTTTGGTGTTCGAAGGCGGTTGCATGTCGAGAACGACTTTTATCTTATCTGGATTTGCCTCTATTCCTCGATTGTTGACTATGAAACCCAAGAATTTTCAGACTGAGACTCCGAAGGCACACTTAGTTGGGTTTAACTTCATGTTATAGTTTTTTAAGACACAGGCATTTCTGTTCGTGGGCTCACGTGGAGCTCGACATTAAGCGGCTTCACCCGGCTATGTCATATATATACCTCCATGGATGCTGATCGCCACAAAAACCTTTTGTTCATTTAGCCTCGATAGGTGGCCCAGCTCTTGGCAAGAAAGTCATCTTTAGTAACAATAAGTACCTTGCCCAGTCACAAATGAGGTCTTCTCTTGATCGCTAAGGTCCATTATGATCTGGTTATATCCGGCGTCCCGTAGTGAGGCTTCATTGTAGCTATGGCGTCCACTATAAAGGTCAATCAGGTAGGAAGCTATCTTTTGGGTGAAGCTGCGTGACATCGATGAAGTCAGTGCAGAGTCGCCGTTTGTCATTTGCCTTTTTGACGAGGACTACATTAGCCAACCAATCAGGGTATTCTACTTCTCGAATAGCTTTGGCTTGGAGGAGTTTGTTAACTAACTGTTGATCGCGTGCCTTTACAGAGGTTGAAACTTCTTCTTTTTGTTTGAGCGGGCTTGAAGGAGGGCGTGTTCAGCGTGTATGATTCTTTGTAGGGTTAATTCCCCCGTATCCTCCACAACTTCCAGCGAATACTCCTATGTGTTTCATTGATCTTGAGTAGCACTCCTGACTCTGTGTGATCTCCTCGAACCATTCCTACCCCATTCGTAGTGGGGAATTTGATAACCATGTGATAGGCGGAGGGGATGGCCCTTATGGCATTGAGGGAGGGTCTGCCCAATAGTATGTTATAAGTTGATGGGGCATCTGCATGGGAACCATATGTGTGGTTGTGGCTGGCAGGGATCTCCCAAAGTGAGCATTAGGTTGTGTGACTCGGGGTAGCACTCTCCAGGAGAATCCCGTAGGTGGGCGTTGACCGGTTCTACTTTCTCCCTTCTGATGCCCATTTTATCGAAATTTGACGCGAAGATGATGTCGGCTGAGCTTCCGTTGTCGACCAGGACTTTGTGTACGGTTTTGTTGGATACGATGGCCCTTATTACCAGTGGATCATCATGGGGATGCTGGCAGCCTTCCATGTCGGAGTTCAAAAAGGTTATGGTAGTGTTCAGCCGAGGGAGTTTGGATACTGCTTGTATTTCCAGTGTCTCCCTTGATCTGATGCTGCGCAGATGAGCCTTCTGGGCCGAGTTGGAATCCCCTCCCCTTGCAAATCCCTGGAGATCACTTGGATTTCCCTTAAGGGTTGTTGGTGTTGAGTTGGAGCTAGCTGACGAGGTGATGGGGGCGGTGCTTGGCCTCGACCTTCTGAGAACATGAAGCGGAGAAGATGTCCACGTGAATCGATTGATGATTCCTCCCCGGTGGATCACGATCATGCATTCGGTGTCCGTGATCCTGTGGAATTCCATGATACTTGGTTGAGTCTCTTTTATTGGGTCTGTCTTCATCGAGATGACCACCTTAAAGCTTTTCATGCTCGTCTGGTAAGACCTGACAGAAATTTGTCGAGGGGTGAATTGTTGAGGTGGATGTTTGCTCTGACAAGTGAGGTGGGCTGACGGTCCACCTAACGTTGCCTCGTCTCTTTGGAACCGTTCTTCCTCCTCTGTCCGCCGTGAGGGATCTATCCACCCATCTCCTCGTCTCCACAGGACCGTTCTGCACTTTTCTAGCCTACTTTTCTCCTTTTGTGCGGAAGAGTTTTCCCGCTTAGATAGAAGGGCTTCCTTGCCATTGATGTATTTCTCTTCTTTGGTGAGCACCTCGGTCATGCTTACCTAAGGGTTCTTTGAGATGGAAAACATCAGGTCTTTCGACTACACTCCTAGCCCGACGATGAAAGCCGGTGGTAGCCGACTAAATGCAGGATGTCTACCCATACTTGACTCTGCGTTAAACTTACGGGCGTAGGACCTCGGGGTCATCTGGCCAGATCTGCTTTATGGTCGATAGTGATGGCGCCGACTTCTTATCGTCCGTACTCGATGAGTGGGAGGCGAGCGCGATGGATAAGCTCTCTGGTGAGATTAACGATGGCGAGTGCGTTGAACCGGGCTTGGCGTGGGCCTTTAGGTTTGATAGCAAAGGCTCTGTATCATGGGGTCCCCGAGCTATCAGTGTAGCTCCATCCCGATTCTTGTAAAGTATTGAAGGGTGGTCTCACAGGATCTTTCATTCACGTCGAGCGTTTCGATTTGAGGCGTCCCCGAACCGTTGGGGAGAGGGAAGTGGAGTACCCCGGCCGTGAATGGGGATTAATTTGTTTAGCAACATCCATGGAGACTAGAGCTGATCGCTACAGTTTCCTTAAGTGTGGCTGAGCTCTTGTATTTGGATGTCTAGGAAGCGTTGCTCCCGCTGATGGCTCCATCTCCCTGGTAATAAGGGGATAGGTCCATTGTCTGCATTGTGCCTGCAGACATTCCTCATTGCGATCCTCAGGGGTTTGTAGGGATCATGTCAGCATGGCCCAGCTAGTTTCTCCTTCTCCATCAGCGTCTCGAGAAGCATCGTGGTGTTGTTGTTCTTCTGTGACGTTGCATTTGCAATGGTGAGTTCCTCCAGTCTCTCGACCAATAAGTTTGGTAGAGATGGAGTGCCTCCATCTCCCACTTGGAGTATTTGTAGAGTTTTAGAGAGGCATCTCTTGTGTCGGCTATCTAGTGCAAGCGCGCTGGTTTTTGCGTCCTGGGTTGGCGTGACTCCTGCTCATGTTTGGTCGATACCGTGTCGGCGAAAATTGAGTTTGTTGTAAAGGACAAAGTCGTTCCCCTGAACGGCGCCCAGGTGATGGTGCTTTTTCTCACGATCTTGGGTTGGAGCTTCTTGGAATCGGCCCCAGGCCGATCATTAAGGCGGATCGTAGTACAACTGCGGCTGAATGGGTGATCCGGCGGGGGTGTGTCGGCCGCCCTTTCGATGCCTAAGTCAGTTTCTTTTTTATGAAAAGGAAAAAATTCAACTGTTCATGGTGTTATCACTGCGTACCTTTTTGTGGTAGAATAGATCGGTATTTATAAGGGGAAATAGTGATTACTTTTCTTGTTAGATGGTAATACGGTATCTCTCCCATGGGGTGAGAAGTTTTCTTTTCCTTATCATGGACCAACTGTTAAGGGATAATGGAGGAGTTGTGATCATGTAAGATTCTTCTTTCCTAATCCGTGGGGCGCGGATCATAGAGGCTGACCATTTTAAACTCGATTTTGGGCCACTTTATATCACTTGATTACTGGCATTGTGGTTTGATTACCAGGTGCAGGCGGTGTGCTGGCTGTGGGTGAGTTCTCACTTGTGGGCCGAGCGCTGTGGTCGTGCGCCAGGCTAAAACCCCTACATAAAGGCGGATGTTTGGGCTTACGCTCTGGGCTTATGCACATATTGTTTTCTACCCCATCAATTATCATTCATGTATGGATTTTAATAATACTTATTCTTTTTATTAAATTGTAAAAATTTATAGCCTGTATAAACCTAAATCTAAAATTATATAATACGAGATAGTTGATTATGATTTGGATTTGGATTTAACCCAAGATACACATTTTATTTTGAGGGATGGATGGATTTGTCAACAAATTCAATACATTTATGAAATTCTTTCTATAATAAAATTATTTAGAATAATTATTTTATTTATCATTAAATTTGAAAAATGTATTAAATCTTCCACATAATTATTTGGGTCAAACTAGAGAGAGTGGCTAAAGTTTTTAAATAATTTTTCATTGAATTGAGTGGCTAAGGGTGATAAAAATGAAGACTCTAAATGGAGAGTTTAGCCTCATGATAAGACTTTCGAAAACCCATTTTTTGTCATTTACTTGTGGAATAATTAAAGTAAAAAGATGCCTAACTTTTTTCATTTAGTTTTTGATAAGAAAATAAAAAGTTAAAAGCTAAATTATTAAAGGATGTCCTTTTTCTTGATGCCAAATTTTATGTAGGGTTGATTCCGATTGTGTTTTAATTTCGAAAAAAAGTAAAGAGACAAAAATTATTAAAGTTATGTTTGTTCTTTGAAAAATACTAAGAAATGAAATTAATAATATCAAAGAAAATAATTTTTTTCTTTAATATATAAAATAACAAAAAATAAATAAATATGATTTAAATTAATTAAAATTTTATATTTTTAATTTTAATATTATTTCATCTTTACATATAAAAGAAGAAATAACTGGAGAAATGAATTGTCAATAAGATCTCACTCGCTGGTTAAAGGGTTGAACGGGATATATGAAATAGATCATGTTCGAGTCTTCATGAGAATATAATATTATAAAGTTGTATTTATAAAATGAATAGATGTGAAGAAAATTGAATAAATGAATTTAAAACATCACATCAATTTATTTATAGATTTTAAATCTTTTTTTTTTATTGTAATTCACTTTTCCTTTAAAAAAAAATTCTCTTATATTTTCTAGAACCAATCATAGTCTAAAAATAATAATTTTGTTACATTTAGTTTCATCAACAAGTACATAGGAAAATCTAATATAATTAAATTAAATTAAAATATATAAAATTTTAAAATTATATAATACTTGTATCATTAAAAATGTTAAATTAGCTAGCTTGAAAAACATAAAAGGTGATTTTTTATCACTAATTTTCTTCAATTTTCCGAGTACCAGACAGAACAAGAAATTGTATCATGGAAAGAATTATTGTATGGGATAATGGGAGAAAAAAAAATTGTACCTTGAAACAATTATTGTACGGAATAGAAAAATGAAGGCTGATAACACAGTTGAAGCTGCTACATGACCTAAAGACAGAAGAATTAATGAAATGTATCACTATCATGATATCATCTACATGGTTGTTTATTTATTTTTTATTATTGTTTTAATAAATTTGACATTCATTTGTGGTTATGAACTTCTGCTGCCTAGAAATGGGGTAATTGAATGATGATAGATACAAAGATGAGGAGCAACTTGAAGATGTCTATTATTATTTGATGGGTAATGTCATGAGGTGACACATCTATTTTAATCAACAAAGCATTAGGGCACAATGGGTGAGTCCATTATTGGAGTCCAGAACCCTAAATCATGCCCAACATTTTACCACTTCAATTTAAGCAGTAAATTAAAGAGACAATCTCCAAATTTTTTCAATGCCCAAATATTACCATTCCTATCCAAATTATTCTTTTTCTATGACAAAGATTCTTATAATTAAGGTCAGAATCCACATTCATACAACTTTTGAATATAAGATTTAAACCTACTCCTCTTCAAAAAAAAGATTTAGACTTATTTATTTTTAAAGTGTGACTCAAGTGGAAAGGAGTAGAAAGATATTATAGGAGATCCAAGTTCGAATCTTTATATGAACAGATAAATGTTTTGGCTTAGAATCGGTTTGGTCGGTCGACGGTCGGACCCGTCGGCAGAGTACCAATAGGTCAGGTCGTCTGGAACCGTTTTTCGATCGAGCAGGATAAGAGCAGGATGAGCAAACGATCAATAGGTGAATCGGATGGCAAATTTAGGTTCATTTCATGATTTTTTTTTTTTCAAGTTAAAACTACGTCGTTTTACTTAAAATTAGAAAATTTATAGGGTTAAAAGACTTGTAACTAAAAAAAAAATCAATTAAATACCGCATACTTATGAATTCAAACATGGGAAGAGGAAGTTACAAAGGAAGCTATCTATTACTGTGTTGTCACTGTTATTATTTTAAATATTAACAAAATTATATATTTCTACTAAATAAGTATATATGTATATAAATAAGTTTCTTCCATTTTTAATATGTTTCGTATTAAAAGCATTATCACAATATTTTTAAAATAAATTTTAAAAAAACTTTATTTATATAAAAGTAATAAATAATATATTAAATATTATTAATTATATATTTTAAAAAATATAAATAATATATTTATTCTACGTCAATAGGTTAAGTAATGGGGTTTGACCAGCGGTCAGGCCAAGAGCAGTGAGCACTATAAGCTTTTGATTCGAGTGCCGATTAGTTTTTAAAGTTAAAACATTAGAGTAGATAACTTCTTTGTTTACAAAGTAAATAAAAAAAAGATTTAGATCTTACTTTAAATAATTAAATATTATTAGAATTGATTAGTCTAACAAGAATAAAAGATTGTGTTTCAGTCTACATGATAATAATGAAGTTTATAGTAAGAAAAAAATACATCAAAATTTAAAACTAGTGAGACTTCAAGTCCCTCTACTCCTAAAAAAGTCCACTTAACTCTCTAATTATTTATCCTCTCTTTTCTTTATCGGTTCAAATTCGTTGTCGTTATAATTCACTTTACCCTTCTCATTTGTCCGTATAATAATAATAATTAAAAATATATTTTTAAGTGTCACAAAATTTTGCATTCCAACATTCCTTCAACTTTCTATAATGACCCACATATTCCAAACGTGAACATATAGGACATTTACATCTATGACTTGAAGCCATCATATATAGTAGTGGCATATTTATCTTCCATATTCTTTTCCTCTCTACCTCCACTACCGTATCCATTGAAGAAAGTAAGATGTTAACCCAAGTGAAAGAATTAAACTGAAGATAACATCACTTTACTCATGTCCCAATTCATCAAATCATAAAAATAAAAATAAAAATAACATCAAATATATATATTGCATTCCACGTTCAATATAGTAATTGTAACACATGTTTGGAACCCACTAAAAAGTCAATTTCAAGATACACAAGTTCCATTATATGTCATAAATATTGGTTATATATATGTAGATATTTACCCAATAGGGGTCAGTAGCCTTCATGAGTACCTATCATTGGTGTGCCATTATGATCTCCACTATATAGTATGTGTACGGTATTTATGGGAATTCATATTTCAATGCCCCACTACTATATTTCCTCTAGTTAGTACATAAGGACAAAAAATAATGGAACATGTACGTAGCCACTGGAGAGAGGTTGGGGGTTCACCTATAGTTGGCCGGAAATGATGGATGATTTTTGAGAAAGATCAGCACCATTCTTGCTGAATTATTTGGTGGTGGTTTCTTCCATGCTTTGCTATATTTGAGTGGATGATCCGGAATTTGGATTTGACCAGTGATAGTGCTCTGGGGCAGACCATATAGGAGGAGTGCTTGTCTTTTGAGCTAATGCCAAACCATGGTAGCCCCACAAAGCACAAATCATGATTCATAAGAGGTAATATTTGGTAATTGAATAAAAAAAGTTATTGGTTCATGATTCAGGATTGAATCACGATTGAATTGGACCGAAAATGTCATTGGTTCATAATCGGACTGGTCAATTCAATCCAATCTTTAAAACACTGATAATAAGCATCCTTGGATATGAACTGTATTGTTGGTTATTAAGGATAAATTTTACGATTCAACTTGGTTTTGTGACGCTCCTTAGATTTGAGATAGTTTAAGATAGTACAAAAAATAAGACTCTAGGTCACCCTAGGTAACAAACTGTCATTAAATATGTTTCTATCATCACTTAACCAATAGTCAAAGTCACATGGAACCTTGATCATATGATCAAGCATCATAATAATACACTACTAGAAATTTGATATTCAATTATTATATTATCCGTCCCAAAAACATAAATTCTAGTCACAAATAATAATTTGCAACCAAAAAATGTTGGTCACAAAGTCGTCATAGTATGTCCGTCGAAGAATGTTTTTTGCAACCATTCGTTGACTTTATCGTGCATAATTTGTTTACACGATGAATGATATTAGCCATTAAAGTATATTTCTTATGTTCAACATCTTGGTCGCTAATTTTACATTTTACCATCAATAATAAATGGTCGCAAATTTTAATTTTTTGTGATGGAAAGATTTTATCTCATTTGAAATATTTCTATGATGAATTTACATTATTGTAATTTCGTGTTTCCCCGATTAAATGACATGGTCGCAATTTCGTGTTTCTATGATGAATTTAGATGGTTGCAATTTCGTACTTCTATGATCAATTTACATGCTTGCAATTTCGTGTTTCTACAATAAATTTACATGGTTACAATTTCGTGTTTCTACATTGAATTTACATGAGTACAATTTTAGACTTTGCGGTAAGAACCAGTGGTCATGGTTTTAAAATTTTCACGATGAAAATTTGGTGCACAGCTTATGTGAAACGAGAAAGAGCGTATTTTAAAATGGCGAATAGGTAGTTCTTATCGGACGTCTGAAATAGCCTCAGATTTTTACTGCAGATGCCGGACGATGAAGCGGATCACGCGGGTTCAGAATCATCTGTTTGTAGTTGAACTAAATGAACTACATCGAGATCACGAGGGCGATTCGATTTTTCATGCAATTACCCCCTACGAGGTTCAGCGGGCGATCACGGGGTGACAGCGTGGCATGAGTGCATGCCACATGGCACCAAAATTGGGGACACTTGGCACTTGAGTGGCTAATTATCATGCCCTTGTGAATGCATGCATTATAGTGGGATGAGTTTTGGCATGAGTGACACATGCCTTAACTTAGGCCATGTGTCATGCATGTTTGAGAACATGTCTAGGCTTAGTGGTTTGTGTTGGAATGAATCAAGCATTGTGAGGAAGAGAACAATTCGTGAATTGAGGAGAGGAGGGGAGGAACAGGGGAGGAAAGAATGAAGAAATAGAGAAGAAATAAAAGAAATGAAGGAAGGAAGGAAGAGAAGGAGGAAAAGCTACAAGACCTCCATTGTTGCAAGGTTGAAGGATCAAGGACTTGATCCCACACACTACAAGAGGTAGGGACTTTACCTATTTGGTTATTTTCCTTTCTTGGGGCCATGGAAATGGCATTGGTTGAGTTTGGTTGTGACCCTCAATGGAGGAGATTTCGTGTATAGGGTAAATGTTGTGTTTTAGAGGGAGATCTTTGCTTGATTTTTCCCTTAGGCCTTGGTATGTTTTGGTCATAACTCATCTAAATTGAGTGATTCTAGTTTCTAGGTAAACTAGACTTAGAGGATAACATATCTCCTTGAAATAGGTCTATCCAATTTCCGACTCCTTTATTTCGAGAAATGCATTCAAGTGGAGGGCTAGGTTCGAGCGGGTTTTCTTTTGTCTTTGTGTTGAGATCCCATGGTAATGTTTGGCCATAGCAGCCACATCAAATTGAATTATTCAATTAAGGTAAATAGACTTATGAAGGCATTTCTCCTTGAAATGAAGTCTATCGATTTCGACTCAGCCTGGCTCGAGAAATGCATTCAAGGGACCCATGTTCGAGGAGTTTAGTCTTGTTTGAAAGCGAGTAGCCATGTTAAAAATAGTTTTTCCAAAACCTCCCGCTAACTTTTAGATGAGTTTAAATCATGGATTTTTGTGATGTTTAGGGTTAATCTACATGCTCGATTATGATGGTATGAGGCTTGAATCTTAAGCCATTGTGAATTGTGGATCAAAGTGTCATCTCTTGGTTAAGAGATGACATGATGACTGTCGTATGTTCCCAAACCAATTTGGAGTTATATGTGTTGTGTGAACATGGCCATGTTTTGGCATGTTGCGGCACATGCCAGGATTGAGGTGCTATGTCCCATCACGGAAGCGGCCGTGAGCCCTCTGTTGCACAATTGATGTTAGGAGTTATGGGAATGTATGGTTGCATGATGTATTGAATTGAGTGAGTGGAATTCTAGCATGACAACATGTAAATTGATATTTAACTAAAATATAGCAATTATTGTATTGCATTAGACATGAGGTTCATGATTTTTCTGTAAATCTCACAGTAAAAATAATCATATAGAATGTCTTCCATGCGTGAGTGTTTGAGTGAGTTTAGTACACTAGCTGGTGCATTGCATTGGTGCAGAAAATCACCCCGCATTACATCAAGTGTGTGTATATGATGTGATTTGGCATTGCGTTTGGTCTTCGAAAATTATTAGGCTGTGGGAATGGGGCCGAAGTCAGGTAGATCTGATGTTAAATGAAAATGGAAGCGAATAGTGTCGGGCGCCTTAAGTAGGGGATAGATCTGCATAGGGTGATGGTTAGGCCGGCGTATCCATCGGTGAAAGCAGAAAAATGTCGGAGGTGTAAGAGACCCCGGTGAGACCTGGAAAGAGATACCCATTTACCCAAAAAGACACGAAACAATTAAATGGGGAGTGCGGCAGCATATCCCATATACTCACGGGTTGTGTTTAAAGTCGGAATTGACTCTGTGTTGATTCCTATTGGCACTTGCATTGGGTGGTGGGTCGGAAGTTGACCGTGTTAGATGAGCATCAGAGTGGCAGTCTCATCTGTGCATGTAGTTTTTTCATGATGAAACGACAATATGCTGCATGGATTATGTTGCTTATTGACTATAAAGAATGATCATTTGCATGTACGCTCCCAGGTGGGGAGTAATACAGTAGGTTTGTTTCTCTTGGCGTAGCTCACCCCATCGTCGACCCCATTTAAGCATAAGATTCGTCTTGATGACGGCGCTCTAGAATAGCGATTAAGAAGAGGGTCGGGTTTTTGGCCTTGACGTATTTTTGTATATGTATGAGAACTGTTACTCGTAATACATATCATGTTTTGTATATTGGAACAACATTTGGTTCTAATGCACGTATTTGTACCATATGTGTGAGTGAGGTTCTATAACTTTCACATTTTGTATACGGACTGTATGAAGTTATGCTTTGCATTTATGAATTAAATATTCAGGGATGAGTCTTGGTATATGAGACATGTGAGTGCGATGCTCCGAGATACACGCGATTTTCATAGACTTAAGCGGGTTGTGGTCGTCGGCCAGAGACCCCGGGGTTTTAGGGCGCCGCGGTTTGGGTATCGGAAGCAGTTATCACGAGATACCTGGGGCTCGAGTCAGGCATCGGTCTAGGACATCTTTGTTAATGTGTAGGAGCATCTCGACTTAGGTAACAACAGTGTTGGAGCTTAGTTAGAGGGTACAGTGTTCGAAAATTGATATCAAATCATAGTTTGGTATCGAGGTCACAAAATGGAGGTTACAGGAGTCCGTAGGACGCAGTTGAATCACGGCATGCATTATGTGTTTTCTTGTATGCTTTGATTGTATGTGCGTATTATGTGTTACAAATTGCGTGAATTATATCGCGATGGTAGGATGTATATAGGAAGCGCGAACACTAGGTTTGAGAAATGCCAAACCTTGGAGTTGGAAGCGACGGATGGTTAGTGATATTAGTCTATTATTGTGGTTGCCCATGTCTGTTAATAGTAGGACAGAAACCAGTTATAAGCTCTTGTTTGACATGTAGATGAAGTAGGGACGGGGGGCGTAGAGGGTACGTCCATGGGGCGATGGTCATTGCCATATGTTTTTATCAGTGATCTGAGGCCATGGTCTTTGCGATACCATCTTGCCGAAGAAATTTAATCGAAGCTAAGTCGGGGAGGTGCGATGCCTCAAGGTTGACTTTGTCATCCTGACGTTCATAGGAGGGACCGATCGATGGCCCAGGCCATTTGATTGATCATATTGAGAGGGGATTCTCCAGTATGGAATCACACAGATGCACTACTTGGATTACGGCTTCATTCCCGGCAGGGGATGATCCCAGTGCGGTGGGATTGGGTCCGCGACTTCGGGGACACCCAGGTATGGCCTGGGTGTTTGCAAACTATTCCTTTGGGAAGTACTTTCCAGGTTCTATTTAGACATACGAAGAGGCCGGGGTTCATAATTTAGGCGAGGGACGATGGCATGTGACTCGTAGCAGTTCACGAGTTTGGCGTTCCAGAGACCATGATTATGTGGCCAGCGGCGCGGCGAGGTCGGGAAGTTCGAGAATGGGCTGAAGTTGTCCATCCGGGGCAAGTTTGTAGGGCATAACATACAGGATATGGACTCGATGGTCAGTACAGCCTTGATCACTGAGCGAGAGGTAGATGACGCTCATAGCATCCGGGAGGCGGGTGCGGGTGTCAGGGGGGCCAAGCTTCTTCATGACTGGAAATAAACAAGGACTTACGTTCCATGGATTTCGGGGTGGGGATGTAACACCCCAGGTATGCCTAACAGTTTTATAACATGATTAGGGTATAAGAAATATAAAATATATTTTTTTTTGGAATAAAATAAGAGCAAAAATAAAATAGCGAAATCGAGTGTCTAGTTAGGTAAATTAATTTACGATTCGGGACCAAAGTCATAATTTAATAAGTTCATATATGCCAGTAGGATTTTTGATAAATTGAATTTAGAATAAAGTAGAAATTGAAGACGAAAATGTAAAAAGATATTAAAATCGAATAAGAAAGAAATAAGGAAAGAAAATTGTGGAAAGACAAGTGGCTTGAAGGAAAAATGGAGGAAGTTTCCTCCTTTGACTGGATGGTCAAGGATGCTCCAAAAGAGAGGAAAAGAAAGAAAAAGGAAAAGAAATTAAAATAAAAGGGGATAAGATCGAATAAGGATGGGCCGAAATAAATATCTCATTTTGGTGGAAAGAAGAGCAAAAAGGATAAGAGAAGAGAAGGGAAGAAGAAGAAGAGAAGAGAAGAAAGAAGGAAGGAAAAAAGAAGATCACAGGTATGGAATAGTATGGAATTTGAGTATGGAAGTCTAGTGTTTTTTTATGGATGCTATGGATTCTAGTATGGAACATTATGGTATTTGTCTAGTTTTGGTATAGAAAGTATAGATACATGGTTTGGAACCCTCTATTTTGTGTATGGGTTGGGTTTGGAAACTCCCAAACTCATTTCTTGTTAGGGTTGAGTTGAGAAAAGCTCTAAGGCTCCTATATATGTGTTTTGGGAAAGGTCTGGTTGCAATTTGAACTAAGAAAATTTCCCTATTTTTGATCATACGCATTATTTGGACCTTAGAACTTGTTTTTTTGGGTAAGAAATAAAGGGAATTTGGCAGTGAGTCCTCCTGGTAAATTGTAACCACATCAATGAACTTGATATTAGGTTTTGAATTTCTCAATTCGGACCTCTGTAGACCAAGTTATGGTCCTTTTACCCTGAATAGGTCGTTCATTGTCAGGTCATTTCGACTTGGGTTTGACCTACGTGACCTCCACTGGAAGGTCATAAACTTCTTTCGTCCAAACCGTTTAATTGTTCTTGGACTCTATGGAAAGCCCATTGAGTCAAGAATCCATTCATGTTCCTGTGGAGGACAGTAGGTGAGCTCGGCCAGGTCAAATCAGCTCAGCCAGGTCAGGTCATTTCGGTCTCCGAATCAAGTCGACTCAGGCAGTTTGACTCGTGTGACCTACGCCTGAAGGTCATAACTTCTTCGTCCGAACTCCTTTTCGGGTGTTATTGGACTCTATGGAAAGCCCATTCAGTCAAGAATCCATTCATGTTCCTGTGGATGATAGTAGGTGAGCTCGGCCAAGTCAGATCAGCACGGCCAGGTCAGCTCAGCTCAGCCAAGTCAGGTCAGCTTGGCTGGATTTTACTACGTGTGACCTCCAACTTCGGAAGATCATAATTCTTCTTCCAAACTCCGTTTTGACTGTTCTTGGACTCTATGGAAAGCCCATTGAGTCAAGAATCCATCCATATATATATATTGATAAAATTGGAACTCATAGTTAAAATCACAAAAACGATGTAGGCCTACTTGAATAATATAGTTATTCATATTATGAACTCCTATTATGAACTCTTAAATAGCTCCTTAAGCATATATGGTAATCATAGTTATTCATGCATATAATGAAATATGAAAAAATGCAAAGATCTGAATAAATGAAGTTGTATATATATCACATATGATTCTAGAATGACAATAATTATTCGAGAATATGAGATATATATTGAGCGCTAAAATCTGGCATGGACAATACTTGCAGAACACGGTAGAGTGATAGATGGAGCATGCCTATTAGGGAAAAATATAGTCTGCGGCTATCTGATGCAGTTGGCTATTTAGGTCATTACAGGCGCCTTCGGGCCCTTATAGATGGTCATTGTCTCGTGCTGATGATAACGCCATAACCGGTCCTATAGATAGTCATTGTCTCGCCTGATGATACTTGTGTGAGCCCTTATAGACCACTGTTTTGTATAGTGAGTATAGCGCCTTCGGGCCCTTATAGTTTCCTTTATCCACTTCTAAGGTTTATGCATACATGAAACATAAAAGAAAATGACAAGTACATGCAAATGAAATGTATAGAATATATGACACTGATATAGGAAGCTATGTAACCTTTATCACGATAATAGTATGACGATTCTGAAACCAGTAAAGTCTGAAGATGACATGAAAAGTATATGAAATATGATAAGAAATGGAAACTTGTTACTAAAAAAAGTATATATATGAGAAATGATAAGTATATGTAAATGTTATATGTTATAAGTATATGCATTTGTATAGAAGTGTAGTGACCCTTAGTAAGAGAGTCGATCCATATGTATAAATTCCCATTAAGCGTAAAAACGCGAGGTGTTTTCATCCCGGGTGTAGGTCTGAGAGGAAACCCGGAGGATAGGGAAAATCCACATCGCGTGAAGGTACACATCTTTAGGTGCCCACTAGAAGACGTTTTGAATTACATTTTGTATATGTATCGTTTATTTTGTAAACAATGTAAATATTGTAAATGTTGAACACTTTCAGATATGGAGCTTTGATATATTTTGTAATCCGTTGCTACAGAATATAATACAAGTTAAATGTTTACCCTTATATGAACGAATGTTTAAAGTTTATAAGTTTATAAATATATTTATATATGACACCTTCACTTACACTGATGCCAGCCAGGTGTTCAGGTCATGCCAACAGTGGCCAAAGCCAGTCTAGGTTACCAAATAGTCAAGTGTGATGACATGTTTCACCGCCATCACCGACATGAGGGCGGAACTCGTCCTGCATTAATGTGGGTTTCAGGATCAAGGGACACCACAGTCCTAATCATTAGTGGGACATGAGCAGACTTAGTATGTTCCTCCTACCCCAAGACGGCCGTGAACATGTTAGTTTTCAGGTGACACGAGCATCTAAGAGCCACAGATGTGCCAGAGGGGCCAAAGTATGGGTCGAGGTCGAGGGCAGAGTGTACAGGCCAAGACTTCGGGGACTCAGGGGCGTGTCTACGCCATTACTCTACATACTGAGGTAGTAGATTAGTCAGTGATTCAAGGTACGTTTATACTCTTTCGCCTATGGCAAGGGTAAGATTTTGACTCCAAGTGCACCATATTCCTTTATCATCAGATCTCAGGTGAGTATCGGGCTTGAGGTTGACCTTAGACAAACCATCAGATGTGTAAAGTTCTCCCCTAAGGACTAGGCGAGAATTCGATCAGATATGCCTGTGGATGAGTTAGAGATCTACTTCGGATTCTACTTTGCCTGGACTCCTGGCCATGGATATGTCAGTTCGAGGTCATCCCTGATGGATCAAGGTTGACGCACATCGTGTCATTAAGTAGATTGTGACCATATGAGTTACCGCCTACACACCAGACGGTACTTGTGTTGTGTTTCAGGGGAAAGGCACGATGTGCTTCATTTATTTCGTGTGCTGAAATTATTCTCAAGCGTTGGAACTAATGTCGTCAAGCATTATAATACTGTGGGAGTCCACAGGTCATTTCTGATAGGAGGGTTTCCTGCGATCCTCGGGATTAAGCTCGATGAATGTGCGATTAAGGTAAAAATCTCAGGCGTTGTGATTGATTGATTTTATTAACCGATCGACTTAAACTATTGTAAAACTAGAAGGGCTAATGATAGATCCTTTGTAGGTTTCTCCTCACTACAACTAGGTAACACCCACTTCCTCACTTACAATCTCATCTAGGAGCCATTGATGAATGGTCTTCGATGAGGGATTTAACGTTAAAAGCTTTTGTAAGACAAATAATAATTGAACGATATCAAACGCTTGATCGGACAATTTGTTTGGACTCTTAGTTTTCATTTGAGATCAATCACAACGTGTAACAAGAATCTCTCGTTCACACATTGTCAAGAAGATGCCAAACTAAGGTTTTAGAAGAATTTTCACAAGTGTTCAATATCGTATAAATCCCATTGAAGCACAAAAGAGGGATTGAGGGCTGTTACCTTGAAGGGGGTGAGTTTCCACCGTTAGAACCCTATCATGGAAGTTTAGAACTCCATTAAAGTTGAGAATTGATTCATAATTGCTGGAACACTACTAGTAAATGGGAATTGAGAAATAACACTTCAATTGCAAGGTTGAGATATAAAAAACGCAGAGTCTCTCAATGAACACCAAGTTATAAAACCAATTGAAAGATTGCAAATGCTTAAAAAACTCATAATCCTGTAAGAAAACTAAGTAATCTACTCTATGAAAACCCTAGAAAAATATGAGAAAACACTCCAAAGGTTAGAGCCAAAACCCTAGAATCTCAACTCTCTCAATTCTGCCCTAAAGTGGGCTTAAATATAATCCTCCTTAGTGATCTCGAAGTGGGGATCGAAAGACGAGCATGCCCTTACACCAAAATCGAAATTCCGCTCACATCTTACAGAGATCGCATGTTGGTACCGGCATTCGGGCGAGGTGGCACCATCAAAAGTGCACTGGTACTCCAAAGGTTGTGGGTACCGGTACCAGTTAATGTGGTATCGGTACCACTGCCTCCACAGCTGCCTCTCTTCACTTTAGAACTACTCGGGGCCTCCCGACAGCGTCTATAGTCGACAACGATGATCTACAATTGTTCTCTGGAACCAAACCACTACGAAAATGTGCAAGGGACATCGAACAACCTGCACACGCATAAAAACTATAGAACAGGTCAAAAGCACCTATTCTACACGAAATGAAAGCAAAACATGCACTAAGGAGCTTAAAACCCTATATAATTGTCGCACTTTTATATATCCAACACACCCCCCAACCTGCACCTTTCTAGTCCCTAGCAAGAATTGAACTAGTAACGCCTACCGACTATAAGGTTTAATAAAGTGCGCTAAGGAGCAGTTAAGCATTGCAAGATTCCAAAAAGAGCAATTATGAACATAGTTCTACAACCTAACAGAGTATGCAACCACCTAAACTTAAATGAACACCAACAGTCCCAAGTGTTATGGGCAAAATAACAAACTGTTACAAAACAGAGATTTTCATATAAGGGATCACATATATCGAAAGAATACTACAATGAAATCACCAAACTGGAATGAACTTCATTAAAACTGTAAACATTTTACCATAACCAAGCAAGCTAATATGCATAGAAGTCAATAAGGAACACCCTACATAACTAAAATCAAAAAGGTCTTTTAAGCTCAGAACACTACGGGTTACACAAATTTGGTCGCAGAACAAAAATGGGTGTCGCGCACGACATAGATGAGGTCTCTACCCAATTGCCAACACCACTCTATTCTAACCCCAGATACCACTACTCTTCGTCCCCTTCCTCTCCATCCAAGGAAAATGCATCTTCATCCACACAGTCATCCAACTCATCAGAATCCCCTTCCAAGTCAGGAGAGGGGTCGTCAACAACAACGAACTCCCCTCGTAGGATGTGACCCTTAAGCTTAGAGAGCCTATGGTCCAACTGCTTCTGCTTCCCCAGGATGCATTTAAACCATCCTTTGATTCTACGCTCCATCCTCTTTAAGGGAGATATACTCATCGGTCCAAGAGCCGACGATGATGATGGCCTAGAACAGCCGTAAGGGGAATGTACCGACCGAGGTCTATGGCGCGACGCTTTTGCTTCGTTTTGTTTATGACGTGGGCCCCACCTCAGACAAACTCTTTTTCTCTCACGAGCCCCTTATTCCAAAGAAATTAACACCAAATTCCAGAACTAGGGCCTGGGAAGTGGATGTGCATGTTCTCGCCTGTAATCTTTAAAATCCCCCATTATACACCACATTACTAAAGCATTGTCAATAATTTTCCCATTCATTACCCCACAATTTAAACCCGGATTTCCTTTCCCTCGCTGCAACTTCTCCTTTCCCTTCCTACCCAATCATATCAGGAATGACCTTATTCATCAATGCATACTTAGGCTTTAATTTCCCCAGGATGAACTTCCTTGCGATAAAACCCTCAAGGGTACCGGTTAGTGCACATGAAGTTGCGAATGATTAGCATCAAACTCCTGTGAATAAATTTCGAGCGGGTAAAGCCCGCTTAGTGTGTGGCAAGTGGCGATCACACAAAGAATCTAGCGATTAAGTCAAGGCTGACCATTAGTTGCTTCCCCGAGATTGTGGTCTCCAAAAGGGAATCACATCTGGGCCTCTTCAAGTTGGAATAAATTCCGATAATGGGATGCGATAGCCTTTACCTCCTCGCTGCATAAAATCAGAATTCTCAATCCCGACAACGGTGACGAACGGTGAGTAAACGTAAACGCTTCAATTTTCTGATTCCCGCTCACAATAATGGAAGTCCTGCCTTTCAATTGACTGGACCTCAATTCCTTTCACTTGATTCCGAGGATTCAAAGAACATAGCCTCACCTTCTTCGTCTTCGCTCTCACTTCCTTCCTCACTCTCTGATGAAGGGCCTTTTCGCTTTCCCTTACCCTTTTCACCCATACATCGGCCTTCTGTTTTAATGTACCACTCATAGAAGAGTTGGTGGCCTTTCCTTTCCTTGTGTTCTCGATCTCGCCATAGATATGGCCAAAATGGCGAATATTGCAAGAACAGTCCATACACACACAAAAGTCTCCCAACAACCCATCTCCAGCAATATTGGACTCACCCTTTCCAGATCATTCAAAACCTTCCTCCCCATACGCCTTAGTGAATGCCCTAACCAAACTCACAGAGCATAGAATCAGAAACTCCAAAGCCACCCAAATACAACCACATTAACGCAAAGGAAAACCAAACAAATCGGCTTCATAAGACAGAAGCACTTACCAATTACTCGTCCAAAGACTTTCGTGCTCTACGCCGGCGAAGAACCGTGGCCGCCTCAAAGTCAAGCAGATGGAATACATTGGAGGAAACCGTTGGGCCTAGGGCTTGCTTTGGTGAGAGGAGAAGTTAGGTTAGGCTTCCTTATATGGTGAGTCGGGGGAGTTTTGGATAAGGAAAGGATTCAAAACGGGAGAAAAAGGCTCTTCAACACCCATTCACGCACGACGGCATTTCCACGGCACCAAAAAAGGCACCGTGATGTTTTTTCGAGTGGCACTCCGCACTCAATAAGTGTGGTACCATTCGATTGTTAACGCTTAATTTTCACCTCTTGGTAATGATATTCAATTTTAGTGGTACCTATCACTTACAAAATTTCCTTAATTTCACATTTTGATTTCACTGTATGCTCGCTTCTTGCACAGCTTCAAATGGCCTCCAATCTGACTTGTGCTTGCTCAATTGTGTACTACACTCTCTCGACACCTTCACGCTTGCCTTGGAACCATCCTTACTCCACGTGATCAAGAGTCCTAAGGTTCAAACATAACTAGCAACTCACGGCTCAACAAGGGTGCAAAGGATGACTTAGTATGGTTTAGAAGTTTAAAAGAAAAGATATGGCCTAAAATCATCTTTCAACTACGTATGGATGTTCCTCAAAGAATAAGATGCATGTAATTGACATGGAAAGCTAAAAATGCACAGTCGGGCTAGCAAGCAAAATGAGCTTTTAGATGTGAAATCAATGACTTGTGTAGTTTATGAATAAGAGTGATACCAAATTAAGATCGACCGAGAATAGAAAAGAATTGGGTCAATATGGTCCCAAATATGAAAAAAAAAAAGTTTCAGGCATGCTTGTTATCAGGTATGTGCGTAAAGGAAACTATATGGAGTGTACATGTATGATAAGGTCATACGTACATCAAAGGTCAAGTACTATACTATAAAAGAGCCTTAAAATCGAAAAAAATTGCATGCACTTAGCCCCCTAAGAACACTGAATTAAACCAAATAGCATGCACTTAAATGGCTCTAACTAGTGTATGCCCACCCCCACAATGAAAATAAGCATTGCCCTCAATGCACTAACGATAAACCCCACAGACTATAAGAGAGGGCCAAACATAATGGTTACATAAGGGTTGGACTCTCCTTTATTAAAAACGAAAAAAAAATAGACTAAATGAATAAAGCGTAAAGAAATGCAAGAAAAACGAAAGAACACTATATACAAAAGGGTAGGACAAAGATTACGCTGAAGGAACATCCCGGTAGAGCGGATCTACTAGGTCCTTACTACTCTCCTGGTGGTCGAAGTGCTCCAGAAATGGCTTCAAGCGCTGACCATTGACTTTAAAGATTTTCCCATTTTCCATATTCTCAATCTCTACTACGCCATATGGGTGAACGACCTTGACAATGAAAGGTCCAGTCCATCTAAAACGAAGTTTACCTGGAAAGATGTGCAAGCGAGAGTTGTATAGAAGTACCTTTTGGTGAGGTTCAAAGGTCTTCCTTACAATGTTCTTGTCATGAAAGAGCTTTAGCCTCTCTTTGTAGATTCTCGAACTCTCATACGATTCATGCCTCAATTCATCAAGCTCATGCATTTGCAGCAGTCTCTGTTTACCTGCCTTAGCCAAATCAAAATTAAGAGTTTTAATGGCCCAATATGCTCTATGCTCCATTTCCACTGGGAGATGACATGCCTTGCCATAAACTAGCCTATAGGGAGACATAACAAGAATAGTCTTAAAATTAGTATGGTAGGCCCAAAGAGCGTCGGTTAGTCGAAGCGACCAATCCTTGCGATTTAGGGTAACCATTTTTTCCAAAATGTGTTTAATCTCCCTATTATTAGTTCAAGCCTTGATCTATTGGTCTCAGGGGTGGTGTCGTGGAAATCTCAGGTGTGACTCCATACTTTTTTAACAAATTTTCAAAGGGTCGACAGCAAAAAACGAGCCCATCATCACCAAAAATTACACGAGGCATTCCAAAGCGAGAAAAAATATGTTCTTTCAAAAATTTCAAAATAACCTTGTGGTCATTAGTTCTCGTTGGAATGGCCTCCACCCACTTAGAAACATAGTCAACTGCTAATAAAATGTAAAGGTACCCACATGAGGGGGGGAAAGGCCCCATGAAGTCTAAACCCCAGCAATCGAAGATCTTAATAATTAAAATATGAGTAAGAGGCATCATGTTCCTTTTTGTGATCCCTCCTAATTGTTGGCACCGAGCACAGGTTTTGCAAAAATCAAAGCAGTCTTTAAAAAGAGTGGGCCAATAAAACCCTACTGGGCAGGGATTTTGTCTCTCATTGCTTTTTTCTCGTGGAGAAATGCCCTCCACAAGCATTTAGAGTGACAGAAGGTGAGTACCCCAATTTGATCATCATTGATACACGATCATCATTGGATACCTTCTCAGCCTTTATTGATCGAGACAATATTTAAACAAGTAGGGATCATCAAAGTAGTATTTTTTAATGTCCAAAAATTTCCTCTTCTGCTAAGAGGGCAATGGGGATGGAATTTGTCATGTCACTAAATAGTTTGCTATGTCCGCATACCATGGAGCGTGGACAGAGCAAAGAAGTTGCTCATCCCGGGGAAAGATTAAGCCTGTGTAGTCCTTCAGAAGTTGTCTCCGAAACTAACCGAGACAGGTGGTCAGCTACCACATCCTCAACTCCTTTTTTATCCTTAATGGTCAGGTTAAATTCTTGTGAGTATGATCACACAGTGAACAGGAAGCAGTATCACGCTTGAGAGCAGAAATGCTGGCGTTGCATGATGGTGAAAATGGTTACAAGAGACCCTACGATTGTAAGACCTGAACTTTTCTAGGCAAAACTACGGCAAGAACTCTTTTTTAGTGTGTATAAATTAGGTGAATGAATCTAAGTCTGTTTGTATATCGTAATCCACAATCTTATCTTCCTATTCAGTAACCAGATAATCACTAGTGTCACGCGATCTCAAAGGGAGGTCCCAATTAGGAGATCGCATGATAGGAGATTGAAACTAACATACTTTTAGTTTATCAAGGTGGAATCTCACATGCACATGACCATTCAAGAAAGTGACATCATGGCAAGAAGGTTTCACAAAGGATGGGCTATGGCACTAAAATCTCTTATGAATCTCCTATAAAATTCTACATGTCCTAAGAATGATCGTATATCCTTGACACACTTAGGGGTGGGTAAGTTGGAGATCAACTCAACTTTTGCTTTATCTACCTCTATTCCTTCTCTCGACACTATATGTCCTAACACAATCCCTTATGTCACCATGAAGTGACACTTCTCCCAATTCAGCACTAAATTCTTCTCTTGACACCTTTCCAGTACTCTCCTTAAATTCTCCAGACATCCCTCATATGAATCTCTAAAATGAGGCTCGTCCATAGAAAATCTCGAGATATGTTCTATCATATCACTAAAAATTCCCATCATGCACGCTAGAGGTTTTAATTGCATTACATATCAGAAGGAGCATTTTCCTAAATTAAATGTGCCAAAGGGCAGGTGAACGGTTTTCTCTTGATCTTCTAGGGCTATCGAGTACCGCTAGAAAACAATAAATTTCATGCCTACTTGACTCTCTCAACATTTGATCCACAGGTGAGAGGAAATGATCCTTTCCTAGTGCCGGCAGTAAGTTTCCTATAATCTATATACACACCCTCAACTTTGTGTGGTGACCAGTATGAATTAGTTCATTGTGTTCATTTGCTACCACGGTGACCTGAATTTCTTAAGACTACTTGGGTTGGGTGACCCACTTGCTTTGCAATATGGTCAAATCACCTGCCCTATCAATGGAGTTTTAAGACCTCTTCTTGACAACTTCTTTCATGACTGGATTCAATCGTCGCTGGGGTTGTCTAGAGGGTTTGACATCCTTTTCCAAGTGAATCCTGTGTGTGCAAATCATGGGGCTAATTCCCTTAATATCTACAATTGTCCAACCTATGGCAGTTTTATGGGTTCTCCATATCTCCAAAAGTTTATTCTCTTGATCGACTCTCTAAGGAGGATATGATTCTTTTGGGAAAATTTCTTCTACCCCTAGGGTGCATATGAGATACGATGGTAAGGGTTTCAACTCAAGCAGGTGGTTTCTCTTAGAGAGAGTGCCTCTGTCCTCCCAGTTGGGTGCATTGCACAAATCATGGGGTGCCACCCATTTGCTTCCATTACCTCACTATGCTCAATTATGGAATGCAGAAAATCCAATTCAGATGTGGTTACCTCCTCGACACAACTTGGGCTTACTGGAAGCAAGACTAGGGGTCCCTCATATGAACATGATCTACATGGTTCTACATAAAATGTCTCTCATATTTACCTCCTGGAAACATCTGTAGTACATATCTCATGATAACATTGAAGATATTCAAATTAACGATCCATGTTACCAAAGGTGATCCTCCCACAATGTATGATGGCATTGTGACCAAGAATGGCACGCCAGAATCCAGCAGGTGTGTCCCTTGATTCTGGGTTGAGTGTCGAGACATGAGATCTGAGGAGAAATAGAGGCTTGTCTACTTGCACCAATACATCCTTCACTATCCCTCTGGGAATTTTCACATACGATTGACTAGCTGAAGGGTGATGGTGGTTTCTAACTCTCTAACCACAAACAAACATATACCCAGTATGGCAGCAAGTTAGCACTTCTCCCGAGTCACTGAGCATATCCCGATTTTGAATTTCCATACTGGAAATGGTAGAGATACAGGTCCTTGTGTTTTAGGGCAAGTTGTTTCCTAATCACTTCAGGGTGGACTGTTCGGTGTGAATCGTCCTTGGTGACAACTTCTTTTCTTTTCACGGTGCACAAGTCTTTCAAAAGCTTGATATGACGAATTTGCAATGGCGTCAATGAAGGTATGTTATCTGCTTTGCCCAGACTTCGTAGATTTGATGATTGTTCACTGCCAAGAACTCTCAGCCTGAGGGTATGGGCATGAGGGACGTGGGAAGCTTTATCTTTTCTGGCTCAACATCAAAACATGCATCACAGGAACATGAGGCGTGAACACCTCATCATCCCTTAATGATTCATTTTGCACATCTTTATTTTCTTGAACAATTCCTTGAAATAAATGGTTTTTATCAATTGTTTTTCCACTTTGAAGAGTGGTGACAGCCTTGCAATGTTCAGAAGTTACATCATTTAGACTTGAGATTCCAACACTATTTGACCTTAGGGTTTTGAGATGAGTGCGAGAGGGAGTTCCCTTCTTCTTGTTGAATTTCCTATAGAGAAGAGGTCAACTTAGTGATTTGGGATCTCACATCATTTAAGGCGGTTCGAAATTCAGTGTTGGTGGATTGTTGGGTTTGGACAAACTGTGTCTGTGTCTTTCAAAGCACTCCTATGTGGATGTTGGTAAGAATTTGTTGGTTTGATTCCCTTGAGGGGTGAGCCTTATTGGGATTAAACAGAAATCCTTGAGGACCTTGATTTTAGATTTAGGGGCAGTTCGGAGAGCATGGTTTGGAAGTTCTAGCCTTGGTTATTTGGCAATGGTTTATTTTCCCTCATTCCTCATTTAAAATTTGGGTGCTTACCCCTTTGGATTATAAGTTTCAAAGTATGGAGAGTGAAGGGCTATTGGTAGTAGAGCGTGACTTTGCTCTTATGCAGTTGCTCCCTTGACTTGAGGAGGTTAGGACGGAGTTAATGGTTGAATGAGTAGAGGTCATCGCAAATGATGCGGCTCCTCATCCCGGATCCGCAAGGCAGAGAGTCCTTAGGTAACGGTCACCTCATTCACCTTTTTGATTCGATGGCCTCTGCATTCCTTGTTGAATTGGCTATTTTGGCTTGGGGTCATGTTCTCTCTTAAGTGATGTATTCCTCCCCCTGTGGGTGTACTATGCACTTTTGCAGTATCTAGGGAGGTGTTAGTCTCCCCAGTTGAGCATTTTTCTACTATTGTATCAAAAAAATTATTTGCCTTCTCCTAGCGCTTTTCTCATAAGACTCCCACACACATCATTTTGGATGTATTGTTTGTTGTCGGGGAAAGTCCTAGGTGAAAAATATCACATGTTTGTCGACATCAAACCATGATGGGGAGGGAGCGTGGAGGAGATCGCCTCTCTCCTCAGTGTGAGGTTCTGGGCTCAGTTGGATTCTCATGTGGTGCGTTAGTGTGGGTTATTCGAAATTATTTAGCATGTCTTCCCAAGTGAAGAATTGAATTGGGAGCACGAGTGAAACCATATTTTGGCCTTTTCCTTCGGAGAGAATGGGAATAAAACCATACAAATTATATGGAGGAGATCACATGAAGAGCCAACGCAAACATCCTCGAAATCCTCATGAATGAGTGAGGTTCTCAAAATGCGACCCTTAATACGGGAAAACGAATCATCTTCGACTTCATAGGGTGGATTAGCCTCTTCGGGTAGGCGAATACATGAGTTTGTTATGGTTCTTCAGGTTACGGATCTCTCGAGGGTTCTTTCCACATTGGGTAAAGGCAGAGGGCTCGATATTGATTTCATGGCCAAAATTAACATTTCCCCCTCACACGCCGGGTGTAGGCGGTGCAACACCATCTCCTTGTTGTGGGGTTCATGGGTCTTTGTGGGTTGGGTAACCCTTGGTCATTGGATTAAAGAGTTGCTGCTGAGATTCCGGGATGTTCCCGGCCCCCAGGGGTTTAGGGTTCTCTTGAAACAAAGCGTCTTCTATGGACTCTTGGATGTCTTTGAGGTATAACTCTTACAAGTCGGTGTTGCTGCAGATGCCAGCCCAAACCGACATGCCAATATTTTGACTAGACGGTATCCATATGTATTTTAAAAAGATTAGGAAAAGGTAGAGCGTGCGGATTTGCAGTACAATTTTACTGGAAATTACCACTAGCTCTCTCTAGATCTTGGCCTAGGCTCTTGCCACTTCGACAACGACGCCAAAAATGTTTAGTTATTTAGGTGTGCTGAAATTGTTCTAAAGCGTAAGGCCCGATATCGTCGAGCATTATATCTTGTGGGAGTCCACAGGTCATTTCGAGGGAGTGGTTTCTAGATCATGGATGCATAATGTTTAGGGATTAATGTAAAATCAGTGGTTGTGATTGATTGATTTGTCGCGCAGTTGACTTAAGCTATTGTAAAACAGAAGGTGAATGATAGGATCCTTAGGTTTCCGCTCACTACAGCGAGGTAACACCCACCTCTCACCCCAATCTCATCTAGGGCCATTGATGAATGAACGATGGGATTGCTTAAAAACTTTGCAAAATAATATAGTGAACAATATCAAGCTTGCTTTCGGGACTGATTTGTTTTGTGATCTGAATTTGCATTTGAGATCAGCTGTATTGCAAGAGTCTCTCGTTCTACGTTGTCGAAGATGCCAAACTAGGTTTTAGAAGAATTTCCACAAGTGTTCAATATCATACAAATCTCATTGAAGCACAGAGATTGAAAGTACATTACCTTGAAGGGGTGAGTTTCCCGTTAGAACCTATCATGGAGGATTTGAAACTCCATTGAGCCGAGAATTTATTCATAATTGTGGAACACTACTAGTAAATGGGAATTGAAATAACAACTAATTTATAGGTTGAGATGTATGCTTGATCTCTCAATGAACACCAAGTTATAAAACCAATTGAAAGATTACAAATGCTTAAAAACTCATAATCAGAAGAAAACTAAGTATTCTGCTCTATGAAAACATTAGAAAAATTTAAGAAACACTCCAAAGGTTAAAGCTAAAACCCTAGAATCCCAACTCTCTCAATTCTGCCCTAAAGTGTGCTTAAATATAATCCTCATTAGTGATCTCAAAGTGGGGATCGAAAGACGAGCGTGCCCTTGCAAGATCGAAATTCCGCTCACATCTGGAGATCGCATGCCACGGTACGAGTGCAACACACAGTGCCTCAGTACAATGAATGGTGCACGGTGTGGTACGGAAGCACACTTGCCTCCCACAATTGCCTCTCTTCACTTTAGAACTACCCGGGGCCTCTAGCAAGCGTGCGTAATGAGCAACGATGATTGATTAATATAAGGGCCAAACGCTACGAAAATGTGCCGGGGGCGTGAACTGACACTGCACACATAAAAATGGTAGAATAGGTCAAAACCTGTTACACACTGATAACAAAACATGCACGAGCTTAAAACCCTATGGTAACTTCGCACTTTTATGTATCGACACGATGCTTCTATCTTGTGTCGATTCACGATAGCACGAGCGATTGTGAGAGATCAGTTGGCTTGCTAGCGCTACCACAGAGGGCGAGGTGGGAAGCAAGACATGGGTGTCTCTGTGGGTGGTTTGCGATGCCGGATCTTTGAGACAAGCTATCGGGTTACACCTCAGGGATGTAGACTTCCGCGTGAGTTGCATCCTGGTAAGTCAGCCCGTTTCTATGTCCTCATGGGATGGCGCCGGTAAGTTAATAGGAGCTCAGGTCGGATCTGAAAGACTATGGGCAAGGGTTTCATTGGAAGCGAGCGCTTTACCGCAGGGCTCCTGTTACATTTGCACGAAGGATAAGACCTACAAGCGTGCATGGGTTATAGACAGGTTGAACGGGTTCAGATCAAGAATCGTTATCCATTGCGGAGGGTTGACTAGTTTGATCGGTGGAGGGGACCAGGTCTGCTTCAGGAATGGACATCGCCTTTGGTTACCATCGGTTGAGTTGAGGAGGCCTTGGGCCTCCTGGGCGGCACCAAGGCGTGGTATGGGCACTTTGAGTTTACGGTGATGCCCTTTGGAATGATGAATGCACCGACAGCATCCAAGGATCTCATGAATAGGGTGTTCCAGCCCTATTTAGATCAGTTTATGGTGGTCTTTGTTGATGACATCTTGATCTACTCCCAGTCGGAGGTGGAGCATAATAACGAGGATCGCGAGAATCCTTCTGACTTTTGGGGATCCTCAGTTGTATGTCGAGTTCGATGAAGATGCGAGTTTGAAACTGCGAGGTGGGTTTCTTCGGACATGTGGTGTCGACTTGGCGTGGCCGGTGGACCCTAGGAAGGTTGGGGCGGTGATGAGTTAGGAGGGCCAGTCGGTCTTCGAGATATGTGGTTTCTTGGGATTGTTGGGATTACGGAGGAGGTTTATAGAGGGATTTCTCTCCCACCAGCTGGCAGCTTATGACCCAGATGTTGAGAGAAAGGAGGTCACGTTGTGTGGATGACTCATATGACGGCGTTCAGGAATTTGAAGGGAGGCTTACTTGACTCCTATTCTAATAGTCCAGTGAGACAGATGTGCACAGTGTCTTGCTGATACTTTGAAAAACAGACTGGATGTGTTCGTGCAGTCCGGGGAAGGATTGTAACTATGGTTCTCGGCGGGTTGAAGAATCACAAGTAAATTGCCTCATGGCCTTGGAGTTGGCGGTAGTAGTCTTCGCCTTGAAGATTTGGCACCACTACTTATATGGTGGCGGTTGAGGTGTTTGGATCTAAATAAATATCTTCCTGTGGCAGACCTCGACACTGAACAGCGCTGGTGGATGGGTTTTGGAGGATGCATTCACTTTATTACCATCGGTAAAGCGATATGGTGGCTGTCCACCCTCAGCCCGGGAGAATCTGTGATACCCAGCTGGTATAGCTTCCGGAAGGGTGGCAGATGCTTCGAGACGGTGGGGCGATTCGAGACTTCTGATCTGATGAGAAGAACTTAGGGTACCTTAGAAGTCGATGGTACAGCCGTCTCTTGAGCAGAAGTGATGGGAGTCTGGGAGCAAGGCGAGCTAGTGTCCATCGGGGGATCAAAATGCAGTCGAGTCTGCGGCGAAGGTTGGGCCATCCCACAGATGTGGTAGTCTTCGGTATAGGGGCAGTTGTAGTCCCAGTCAACAGATTTGAGAGGAGATCCTGAGGTGCTCTTCTCCGGTCGGCTGTGTATCAGTAGCACGAAGATGTCGTGACCTTAAGTCGCCAATATTGGAGCGGGTGGCCCGACGTCGAGACGCTGTTCGATGGTGTCTCACGTGCCAACAGGGCTACTCCAGCCATTGAAGATAGCGGAGTGGAAGTGGGAGCACATCACGATGGACTTTGTGACTCACTTTCCACGAACATCACAGAAGCATGATGCGGTGTGGGTTATAGTGGATGGTAGGCTCACTAATTGACATTTTTACGGCGTGCGAATGACCTTCCATTGGAGGAATTCTACAGGACATATCTGGGGAGATCGATCACGGTTGCATGGAGTTTCAGTCTCCATAGTATCAGATTGGGATCCTCGGTTTTCTACTCAGTTTTGGAAGAGTTTCTAGAAGGCCATGGAGACACAGTTGTCGATGAGTATCTCTTTTCATCCTCGAGACGGATGGTGTTCAATCGGAGCGGACTGTCGGATTTTTGGGGACATCTTTATGACATCGTCTTGGATCTCAAGAAGGGTCGGTTGGGAGGGCCTTGCCTTAGTGAAGAGGTTAAGCCACACTCTGATAGTTATCGAGTGGCTTATCTGAGATGGTACCTTATGAGGCTTTCTATGGGGCAGTATCGTCGGCTAGTGTGTTAGATATGGGAGAGAGAGCTCCATCTTTGGTCAGATACGATTGAAATTCTCGGAAGGTGGAGTGCTGATAGGACGTCTCCTTATTGCTCGGAGCCGATACAAGAGTTATGCTGATATCGACAGCTGACCTCTAGAGTTCGAGGCGCGGGTGATCATCTTGATGCCTAAGAGAGGAGTGATCAGGTTCGGTAAGCAGGAAAGGCGCCATGAAATTGCGCTGGACCCTTGAGGTACTTTCGAGGTGGGCGCGGTTCGCGTCATGGGTTCGCGTTGCAGTCGAGTTTGTCGAGCATTCATGGTGTTCAAAATCTATGCTGGGAGTGCACTCAGATCAGGAGCTCATATAGTGGATTGGGCGAGCTTGATGATGTGCGGATGGGACTTTCGAGGAGGGACCGGTCTGTGTGGATAGCCAAGAGCTGGTTGTGTAGAGGCGCGAGGCTTGTGAAGGTGTTGCGTGCGCAGAAGTGAGACGGTATGGGGAGCGCGGAGATGCACAGTATGCTATCCCTTCTTGTTCGACGGGGAAGGTGCGTTTTCTAGTCATTAATGTTTTAAATGACTATTGCATATGCATGTATTTGAATGTGTATGTATGCGAGAATTTTGGGACGAAATTTTTTTAAGGGGGGAGAATGTAAAACCCGGAATGAAACGTATTTTAAGAAAAATAGCGGGTGGTAATTCTTGTCGGGCGATGAGGCGAGTACAGATTTTCTCTAGATCTCGGATGATGAAGCGGATCGCGATTAAGATCATCTCACGAGTGGTGAACTAGATTGAATTGCTTCAAATCCTGAGCCGATTGTTTCAAGCAATTTGAGGTTGATGGGCGATCAGGTGACACGTGGCATGGAAGTCGCACCACATGGCACGAATTGAGACACCCAGCACTTGCATTGGCCAAGTGTCATGCCACTTTGTGAATGCATGCGTTATAGTGGGATGAGTTTTTGCGCAGAGTGACACATGCCTTAACTTAGGCCATGTGTCATGCATGTTTGAGAACATGTCTAGGCTTAGTGGTTTGTGTTGGAATGAATCAAGCATTGTGAGGAAGAGAACAATTCGTGAGCTAAGGAGAGGGAGGAGAACCAGGGGAGAAAAGACCAATGAAAGGCAGAAGAAATGGAAGGAAGGAAGGAGAAGGAGAAAAGCTATAGACCTCCATTGTTGCGGGTTGAGGATCGGACTTGATCCTCTGAGTGGGGACTTTGCCTGTTGGTTATTTTCCTTTCTTGGGGCCATCAAATGGTATTGGTTGAGTTTGGTTGCTTGAGCCTGTGGAGGAATTTGTGTGTAGGGTAAGTTGTGTTTTGGAGAGATCTTGAGTTTTCCTTCGACCCCTTGACTACGTTTTGGCCATAACTTGGTCTCAATATCAATTGAGTGATTTTAGTTTAAATGGCAGACTTGAAGGAAAAAATCCTTGAAATAGGGTTATCCAATTTCCTACCCCTTTTGACTTAGAAATGCATTCAAAGTGGAGCTAGGTTCAGGTAGTTTTCCTGTGTTGTGTTGAGATCCCATGACTGTGTTTTGGCCATAACTTGGCCATCACACATCAGAATTGAGTGATTCTAATGTATGGGTAAACTAGACTTATAGAAGAACATATCTCCTTGAAATAGGTCTATCCAATTTCAGGCTCATACGACTGAAATGCATTCCAAATGGGCTATATTCCGGGACGTTTAAGGTCTTGTTTGGCAAGCTAACCATGTTAAAGCAGTGTTTCCAAGCTTGTTTCTCCTTGCTTTTAGATCAGTTTTAAATCATGGTTTGTGATGTTTGAGGAGTTAATCTCTATACTTATGATTTGTGATGGTATGAGGCTTGAATCTTAAGCCATTATGAATTGTGGATCAAGTCTTAATCTCTTGGTTGAGATGACATGATGACTTTATTGTGTTCAAACAATTGGAGTTATATGCGTTGTGCTTGAACATAGCCATGTTTTGGCATGTTGGCTGTGGGACTAGGTGTTATGTCTGGCCTGGAAGGATGTGACCCATGACCTCATTTGCCCCTAATTGATGTTAGGAGTTATGAAGGATATGTCTTGCATGATGTATTGAGTGGTGAGTGGAATTCAGCATGACAACATGTAAATTGATGTACTATGGCCCAGATATGAACTGTTATTGTACATTAGACATTAGGGTTCATGGTACGCACCTAGTGTACAAGGTAAAATGTCCATGTAGAGTCTTCACACACATTGGGCATGAGTTTGGTAGGAAGTTTGAGTGCAGCACAATTGCATTTGCATTGTTGTGCGACAGAATCACGCATTACATAGGTGTGTGTACAGTGCTGATTTGGCATTGCGTTTTTAGTCTTTGGTGCGTGGAGGGCTCGGGAATGGGACGAGAGTCAATTAGTCTACGGTGTTAAATGAAAATGGAAAACGAATAGTGTCAGGCGTAGCAAGTAGGGGATAGACACCCCCTCAGGTGAAAAGCCTGAAAACCTAGTTAGACAACGTATCCATCTGTGAAAGCCCGAAAAATGTCGGAGGGTGTAAGAGACCCGCGGTGAGACCCCGGAAAGTTCTGTTGCCAAAGGCTAAGCGATTAAATAAATATTACATAGACTACGGGTTGTGATGGAGTCGGGATTGACTCGATGATTCCATTGGCACTTGCATTGGGTGGTGGGTCGAAGGTTGACCCAGTACATGGGGCATGTACAGTGTCGTCTCATACATGCATGTAGTTTTTTTTTTCATGATAGAACATCATGTCTGCATGGATTGTGTTGTTTGTGTGACTATGAAATAATCATTTTCATGTACACCTAGGTGGGGAGTAGCCCTGGTAGGTTTTGTTTCTACTGAGCGTAGCTTTCAAATTACAGATCACGTGCGAGAATGACGGCGCCCCTAGAGGCCGGCCGATTTGAAGGGTGGGTTGACCTTGGCGCATTTTGTATATGTATGAGGCTATTACTTATGCCATATCATGTTTGTATGTTGGGCAACATTTATGGTTCTAATGCACGTATTTGTACCATATGTGTGAGTGAGGGGCTATAACTTTCACATTTTGTATACAGACAATATGAAGTTATGCTTTGCATTTATGAATTAAATATTCAGGAATGAGTCTTGGTATATGAGACGTGTGAGTGCGAAATCGAGATACCCGATTTTCATAGACTTCCGCAGGTTGACAGGTCGTCGACGAGACCCTCGGGTTTTGGGGCGCCACAACTTAAATGTTTCTAGGATGACATTAAGTGGTCACAAGTGGTCATTTTCACAACAAAAAATAAATTGTCTAAAATTAATTATTTTCATGATGAAAAATTTGTGGTCACAAGTGGTCATTTCCACAACAAAAAATAAATTATCTAAAATTAATTATTTTCATGAAGAAAAATCAATTATCACATTTTAAATGTTTAATAAAGAAAAAGTTATGGTCACAAGCACAAACTTTGGTTTAATTTAAAATTCATAAAATAAAAATGCACAAAATTAATAAAATTAAATATATTTAACATTGATAGGGAACAAAAATCTCTCAATACGATCCAATCGCTCCTCGTTATTCATATCCTCTTGCTGCTTCCCAAGTTCTAAACGTGTATCATTCAGTTCAGTTAGACACTTTTTCATCATATATGTTACCTAACTCTGCACGAGTATTGTCTAATTCTTTGTGCGTACCTTTTAACTCTTTCATTTGACTATCAACTATCCCTCATAGTTCAATTTCTACAAAGGATGCTCTATATGTCATAAAAAGAGAATGTCGTGTAGGTCTAAACCTAAAACCTCTAAAGTTATTGCCAACAATAACCTTCACAATTTCTTTAGCTAACAAGGGTGTACCGCCTTTAGGGATAGTTTCTTGTTCCATTTCTTTCATCTTTTTCTGTATAATAAATTTAAGAACAAATAATGTTAGAGGATAAAATAAACATTTGTAATATAAGTTTCTAAAATTTTGCATAATTAGCACATTAGATTAAACAAATCAAAAGGAAAAATCACATGACTTTTATATTTATTAACTAAAGAGAGTAGCCTATAATACTTACATAGATAAGCAGGCCATGTCTACTTCTTCAACTGTTTTTTTGACAATATAATGTGTGATATAAAAGAGTTCAATCTCATTTGGTTGTTCTCACTCTCCTCTAGTTAAGCATGCATCAAAATAAAAAATAAAAAGAATAAACTCTATTTTTTAATATGATAATCTAAATTTTAAATATGGGCAATATAAGATATAAACGGTAAAACATTTAAACTAGAGGGTAAATGTACCTTTTAACTTACTTTTTTTTCACAGTAACCAAAAAAAGATAATGATCTTTCTTGATGATTGTACATGAGTTTTCTTCGATTAACACAATTTTTAATTGTTTTTTCCTTCATGAAAAATTATTTTCTTCAAATCATAAAATAATAAACTATTACTATATAAATAATAAAATTAATATAGAAAAAATACCTTGAACTTTTGACTCGCAAAGTGATCACATAATCATTCCTAATCTTCTTGAGATATTTCTTTATATGGATTTCAACGAGCCTCGGTTGTTGTTGCAAACTTTTTGAAATGTTGATTACAATAATATCTATTATTTGAATATTTGTCAACCATTGACGTATTCACATATTTGAATATATGTGGAACGGACATGTCAAAATCAAATTTTCCCTAAAAAAAAAACAAAAATAGAAATTTTAAAAGCATATAAAAAATCTATTAAACAAATTTCGAAAAGAATAAATACAATGACCTTTATCTAACCTTTTACTTAATAAAATTTCCAACGCACCAATAGCCCGTTGAAACCACGGGTTCTTTTTATCATGGGGAATCCCACCCCGATTCTCGGTGTATTGGAGCCATGATCTTATTGCAGCACCGATCTCACTATGGAAATTTAGGCTTTAAGAGACAAAGTGGTCTCCCTTCTTCTTTAAGTAAAAGCCTGTTCTGGAATCCTCTATCCATTCTCTAATAGTACATTCAAATGTAGCTCATGCCAGGATGGGCCCTTTTTGTTGATGAACCTCTATATCCACAATGAGGGTGTATTAATTGAAGCAAACCTATCGTAACAATTACAATTTATAATTTTGTTTTAATAATAATACCTTCTAGCATTAAAAAATAATAATAATACCTTCTACAATCATATTAGATGATGGAGGAATAATGTTGGTGATAGAGTGATACCGCCCAGGAGCCATGAAATCTGCTTTTTCAATATAATATGACAGTAGTGGAGATTATAAATATAAGATGATAATATGATTTATTTGAATGAAGAAACACCTATCCATGTTGTTGAAGAGGATATTAAACTTGAAACACAATTATTTAATAGACAAGATGTAGAGTCAACTATTTTAGATGCAAATATCGTGTTAGCACAAGAGTTTACCTTACAAGATAACAATTCAGAATTCATAGATGATTCGAGTGATGAAGATGAAGCATTGAATGATCATAATGAGGAAGAACCAATTTTAGTGAAGTGACTCAGCAATTTCCTCTTTACACAGCTTAAGGGACCCTCAGCACTCCCATGGTTGAAAGGCTTATTTATTTTAAAGCCGCACACACAAGTGAATCAAGTAGAGGCGAACCCATTTTCAGATAAACACTCTCTGCTATTCATGAATCCCCTGTAGGAAGAGATACCACTATGCTGCAATCTATAGGCTGGGACTCCACATTAACCTTTGAAATGACCCATGAAATAAGAATGTGTGGCTCGGGAGCATGAGAATATGAGCATCACGACAGACTAAAATTATGCCCTGTCACAACATCGGGATGGAGTATCGGCATCCTGTTGGGTAGCCGATACAGCTGGGTCAGGTGCCGTTTGAGGTCCTCTTGGTGGCTGGCCTCCTGCCCTCTAGAGTACACTGGAACCTGGAGTGGGACCTCTACTTGGTCCTCTGCGCCGACTCTGCCGGGTGAAATGGCCTGTGTTGGTGCCACTATAGCTGACCCAGCCCCTCTTGGGACCTAAACGATTAATAATTACCAAAAGTTTATTTTGAGTCCTATTTAAGATAGGTTTTGAGTGCTTTTTGCGTACTAATCATATTAATTAAACCGATTGACATAATGCGGGGTCAGATTGGTTTCTTTGATTTTTGTTTCAAGGCTATTTTTTGGTAGTTTGGGTTTTGAGACCTCGACCATCATATCAAGCTTGGCATCGTAATTGTGATGTTTTATGCTGAGTTCGTATAGATTCTCGTGATTTCATCAAGCGAGATGAAGAAATGTCAGTTGGACCTATTAATGCGAGAAATTTGAATTGTTGCGGGGTGCAATGCGGGAGATTTGGAGATTTCGCTATGGCGCAGCGAAATTTACGCAAATAAATGCGAAAATTTAACGTCCTAGCGAAATTCGCTATATGTAAAATTTTCGCTATGATGAATTTCGCTATCTAGCGAAGTGCGTGCATGGCATTCAAATTTTTCGCTATGCGCGATTCGTATGATGACGAGAAGTCACTATGCATAGCGAAATTGCTTCCTTTGTTTTATCCAACGACCCCGTTTGTGTGTAATTCCCATTTGTCACAATGTAATCATATTATCTTGGTTATTTTGGTATTTCACATCCTTTGTATGGTATATAAGCCACTTGATAGCACATTTGTAACGTAACTTTGCTATCTTTCAATCCCATGACTTTTCATTTTTAGGTTGCAATTTTCTCTCTTCTCTCTCTCTTCTTTCTCTCTCATTTTTCTTGTACCAAACACACCTTTGGGATGACCTCTCAAGGGATGTTTGGCTAAACCTCAAAACCTTAGCAGAAGAGGAGGTTGCTAGGTTAGTTAATGGTGGTTAGCGGGTGTTCCTCTTGTTTTAAATGAAGCTGATGCGTATGTGTTCAAACTTTCCAAACTAGGGTTTAATGCTATTTAATGTATTTTCTTTGGTCAATACTTGACATGCTTCAGGGTTCAATGTATTCTTAATGGTAGATACACTTACATCCATTAGATGTCATTTACGAGCCACTAAAAGTAGGTTAAATGCTTGGTTTTCTTAACTGCAGAAACATTGAATGTTCAGTAAATGCTATGGTTCAACTAGGAATATTTTTAAGGGTTAGTTTTTAAAGCTAAACAAAGATCCGGTTTTGGAAACGACTATATGTCATTGCCTAATACGAGGAAATAGCAGGGGACACCTTTATAACCTCATTATGGGCTGATCACAGTGACCAAACTAATATCAAGGTCTCCATTCTACACCCTATTTAAAAGCTACATTGATTGTTTAGTGACAACAATACCCTGGCACCCAATGCTAATCCAAAAATCCAAATAGAAAACCTCCATTTTGAACCGTAATCTGAATCATTTGTAAGATGAAAACCCGTCCGTGTTCGACCACAGACCGCTATCTCTGAGTAGCTTGACTCAGCAATAGGAGAATAGAGCAAATTTTGTTGATTAGGATCACCTGCAGGTAATACGAATCACTAACTATGGATATTCCTTTGCAAAATGTCCTGACTATCCACATTTTTAACAAATATCGGTACCCCGTCTGCATTCCCCTCTGTGAAACCTCCCACACTTACTGCATTGATGTCTTGGGGTCGAAGAAATTCCAGTCGGTGGTTTACCCAGATTTCATTAAATGTTGCCTCGACTTTTGTCTTACCACGCCATAGGTGGTTTCCTCCCCTTCTTTGACTTTTACTAGATCCACCACAAGTGCAAGTAGATCCATCTCTCTTTGGCCTTAGCGAGATTTATCTGATCGAAAGACTAATCCCAAACTCCTCTCTATCACGTGTGACCTCGACCGCGCCATCTTGAGTATGAAGTTGACGCCACAATATATCTGACCTCTTTTCTCAGGCCCACTGCAAACCTCTTACTTTTCTGTACCTAGTAGTCCTGAAATGAGAAGAACATATCATATAGTTAGGAACTTCTTAAGTGTCTGTCTTTGATCGGTCCTTGCTCGAGCTTGAAAATTTCTTCAATTTTCTGATCTTTATAGATCGTAGGGTAGAATTTCTCTAGAAACTCCTCTTTAAACTCTGTCCAGGACACCACCTCTATGTAGTCTACTGTATTGCCTTCCACCACGATCAAATTACTCTACGTCTCAGCGAGAAGTAGAATATGTACCCATCTGCTCATCGAGACATCCCGCCAACACTAAACACCCTCTCTATTACCCTCTAGCCACTTTGACCATTATACCGGGATCCTAATTCGTCTATGCATTTCTTGCCCCTAATTTCCTTGCCCTCTCGATGGACCTTGTCGATATGAGGATAATGAAATCTTGTGACCTTTATCCCAGGCCATCGGAATCAAGCGATTATATTAACTCCTATTTAGTTTGGAGGGCGATGGTCACACTGTGTGAAGGCTCTGAAGGAACAAGAGGTGGAATAGGAACATTAACAGACTCATCCATATGTTCCTCAACTGGAGCAGACAACTCAGTAGGAACCCTCCTCTTAATTTTAGACTGACTGTATGCATTTCTATAAAATTTAAACATATCATATGTTATAAAATTCATATGACATTTAAATTATCAAAATAACTCATGCACCTTTAAATAAAACTTTAAATCATTTTAGGACGTGGAGATTTTTCAAACCACCATAACATTTTCAAAACCTTGGGCTCACGATGCCTACATTGAAGGACCCAGGCCCGAACCTATCTTCCTAACTCGAGGGACCTCCAGGCCTCCCCTCACGGTTAAGAAACATTTCTTTTAAACCCTTTTAAAAGTGAATCCAGAGTAGACGAACCCATTATATCATTGCTTTTCCATTAAAACCTTATGAAACATGATAGGAAAAACTTTTTTCTTTTAAACATCAGCCTATACATACGTAGCATTTATAGAAAATCGGGCGAGTTTCCTCTTGTTTTCGGCATTACCCGATTGTAAAAAAGAATTAATTTGCCACATCCAACAATGGGACATCAAGTCCATCACAGCAATTTCAAGTAAAACTTTAAAATCGTTTACATTACTATAGATATTATAAACAATTTATTTTTTTCTATACTTGGTTAGGGCGCAGTGGGAATTACAACCAATCGCCTACGTACCTTTACCAAACAGAGAATTAGAGCTCTCATAGTTCATTTCTTTAAAACATCTATATATCACAAAATAAAGGTGCACAAGTAGTTATTTACAACAAAAACTATACATTTTCAAAAAGGTGGTCGTCGCATGAGCGAATTAATCCTTGTGGCAGGAGGATGCTCGGTACAAGTCGATCTACATCTGAAAACATTTGCAAAACATTTGGAAAAATGTAGAGGAGAGTAAAGAGCTCGATGAGTATAATTCATAGAAATGTTTCCAAATATAGTTTAAATACAATGTAATAAAAACAATTTTATAAAGATCTCATTTCTATAAAAATTTACTTTACTTTCTTTTCCTTCGAGATATAGTTCAAAATACAATGTGTAAAACAATTGTATAAAACATATCATTCAATAAACATTTACTTTTCTGATCTTTTTACTTTTGTTCAAATACAACATTATAAAACAATTGTATAAACATATCATTTCAATAAACATTTACTTTACATTCTTTTCCTTTTTGCATCCGTCATATCCAATGGAACCGGCCTACCATTAACCACCGTTGGTCCATGAAAGAACCTCCGAGAAAACAATCTTACGATCACCGATGCCCCAAAAGGAACCTCCGATAAATCGTGTCTTTCTTTTAAATACCATTACACTATGGAATAAATCACATTGTGCGTTGGTAACATTTTCATACTTTTCACGATCCATGCATGCCATCCTCTTCCCGCGCCCTCCATAAAAAAATCTTATCCATTTCCATGTACCATGCACACGTAAAATCTTTAGTCGACTTTCCTTTAAAGAAACATATAACATAGGGTAACCATGGATTCAAACATTTTCACTTGCAACATATATATATATATATATATATATATATATATATATATATATATATATATATATATATATATATAATATGTTCACATAAACATTTCATTAATATGAAAACCATAAATCAGGCTTTATAAAATTATGGAAACCATAATCATTTCATATTTTCTTAACACATGCTTTATAAAACTATGGAAACCATAACCATTTCATATTTTCTTAACACGTGTTTTATAAAACTATGAAAACCATAATCTATTTATATATTTTCTCAGCATAATTTAAAGTCAAGAAAACCACATTTCTTTTTTTCATTTGAACATTTATAACATAAATATGAAAACATATACATTGGCAAACAATATATATATATATATATATATATAAACATTTACATTTTCCCTCACCTTACTTATTTAAGTCATTTTTCCTCCTTTAAAAAAACTTTTCACCTCCACCCTTGTCCTTAATCACTTTCCTCCTACAAGTCACATACTATCCATAAAATCATTAACATTCATACCTTAATCATATTTCAATTAAATCATTAACTATAATATACTTTCCAACGACATAATCGTTTAATCATGCAATTAGTTAAAATCAATTGAACTCAACCTCTTTGTTTCTCATGTTTATCTTATGCTAACTCATGGCAATTACTACCCTTGTAGCCCACAGTATGTCTTGGTAGTTATGTCAAAACAGTTATATGTATGAACTAACTAACAACACACATACTTTGTGCAAAACATAAATTTTCAGCCACTTTCTGATCATCCTTGTCCTCTACGGGAATATGAAACACTAATCTTGACGATAAGAACTCCATAGATTAAGAACACCTGTTAGGATTCGGGCTGAAGAAGTTATGGCCTTAGAAATTTGAGGTCATGACTAGTGTGTGATGCACTTTAGATAATTTCTACAAGTCTACAAGTGTGGGATTTGGATATCACTATTTCACGAAGATATGTTCTCCTATCAATCTAGTTGCCATTGATTTGAATCATTTCAATGATTCACGGTAGAGTTATGGCGAGTTATGGCCAAAATATCTGATCCATGGGTGAAGGCTGGACGGCATCTCATGGACCTTTATCTTGCATACAGACGAAGCTTAGCAGGTAGGAGAAAAACCCTGCCTCAAATGTGATTTTCCGGGACACCGCCTTTTCTCTCGGTTTATTTAGAAAGCCAGACTGAACAGGCGAAATCTTGTGATTAGGTATCCATACGTAACTTCTTGTCGCGTAGAGTAATACTAACTCTGACTATGAATCAGATCGTGAAAACTCTTAAATCGTAGAAGCTTGTCTTTCCTTTTTCTCTCTCTCTTAGTCTTGTGAAATGAAAATGAGATGTTTTGGCGTATTTGATGTTACAGGTTAATTATAGATGTGGACCATTGGGCTGTCAGCCAGCGTGTGACTAGTTCCTTTGGGTGGTAGATTTCGCGAGACGATTGACGGTGAAATCCGTTTAGATCATCTGAGATGCAGAAAAAATTCGAATTAAAATTATCATTTGCCCTTCCTATAGTCAATTTAGGTTTTCTGCAGTCTTGCATTCTCACACGTAAAATAATTTCGTTTTAATATGTTTCGAGTTCTACTTTCAAGTGTCACGTTCTTTTGAGCGTTTCGATTCTTGGGAGGCTCATTTTCTAAAATTCTTATTTATTTTGACTATTTAAATCAAATACATACTTATCGAAAACGAAATTTATTATTTCTTAAAACCTTAAATTCAGGGTCTTACATTTAGATACTGACGATGACACTGACTTAGATGATTAAGGTAAGAATTTTTACTTTCATTGTATGTCACTTTCTAAGGCATCTTTTTTCCTCGAAAGTGATGTATTTGATCACAGGACTGCTCGTATTAATAAAAATCTTCTTTTTCATCATACACTCTTAAAACATTATTTGCTTATATAATATATTTGGCTAGTATGCTCAATTCATTTGTAGCTTTTATAAATATATATAGAAACACCCTATTAAAAATTTTTACAACCAATCAATAAGCGATCCCAACTTATTAAACATTTACAACTACAATTATCGGTCCTAAAAAATATTAAGATTTCAAAAGTGAATTAATTACAAGCTTAAAGTATTTTTGTCCATATTTTATTATAAAATATTTTTTTTTATATGGAATGGAAGATAAATATAATAATAAATCTCCCAAAAACTAAAGAAGTTTTTATAATTTGAGATATTTATAGAATAATATTTTATTTAGAATTCTAAAAATTTTTTAAGAATAAATCCTCAAGATTTTAAAATCATACTCTTGTTTAACATTGTTAAAATTATTTGTAATTAAATTTTACTATAAAAGATGTCTTACATTAAAAGATGTTTTTTAACTCATTATTTTTTAAAATATTTTTATTAAAAAGTAAAAATTTATTTCTTGAAAGTACAATTGATTAAATTTTATTTTTGATATCTTATTTAATTAATATATTAAAATAAGTTAAATTTTAATATAAAGATGTATGTATTCATATATATATATATATATATAATTAATTTATATGTAGAAAGTGTATTTTGAAAAAGTTACAAAAGATAGTGGTTTCAAATTATTAGACATTTGTAACTACAATTATCAGTCCTCAAAAATATTAAAATTCAAAGGTGAATTAATTATAAATTTTCTCACATCCTAAAGTATTTACTACGATCAACATAAGAATTGTTGAAAATAATAAAGATTTTTTAGACCAACCAATTACTAGTAGCAAATAATAGAACATTTGCCACTAACTTTCCGTTCTTCGGAGTATATCAAACTTTTGAGGATGAGTTATAATATTTCTTGTAGAACATATTAGTTTTTGTGACCAACATAATGTGCATTGCAAATAATACACTTTTCTATGATCAACAAATGAGTGGTTATATAAATCGTAGGAGCGTTTGGGACGGCACATAATACCATGAGAAATAAATCTTTAGAAACGTGTGGCAATATTTCTCCTAGATTCTAATTTTTTTTTAGACTAACATATGGTTCATCATGATTAATATACTCGTCTACGACCAATCAATGAGTGGTCATAGATCATAAAGCATCTTGTAACCACTTTTAGTGTTCCTCCCAAAATATTATATTTTAGAGGCAGCGTTATAATATTCTGTAGATTATAATTTTTCACACATTACTGTAAAATTCATCTTTAGAATTATATCTTTAAGTCTACAATAATCGATAAGTGATCACTTTGATTATAAGATGTTTTTAGGCTAAAATAAGCGAATCTTATAAAATGTCGAAACTTTAAAGGACCGGTTCTAATAATTTTTATATATTATAGTATTATCTATGACCATTATAAGATTTATCATAAATAATAATACATTTTACAACTAATCATTAATCGGTCACAATTTATAATATCTATGATCAAACAATAGTAGCAATAAATAAATTTGTTGGTCGTAAATAAATAAAATATTTAAATTGTCTATCTATTAAAATTAGCGACCAACCGTCAAAGTTCATCATAGAAAATTAGAATCAATAACTAGTTTGGGCTTATCGAAAAAAATTTGAACACAAAAAACCAATTTCTTGTAGTGATATAGCCAAGAAAAAAAGTACTAGTCACGGTTTAACCTGGCAATTTAATGAGTCCAGTAAACATGATATAGATCATATCAAGGCCAAGTCACTTTAAGCTAATTATTTGGGATTTGTTTTTTTCATGATCATATAAAGTTTAGGATTAATGGCAATCATAATCATTTTTTGGCATTTCCTTCTACTTTCTTATCATGTCCAAAGTAATGTCATTTCAATAAATATAAATATGAAAATTATTATTTTGTTTGATTATCTCAATTATACGTCTCTCTAAGATATATTTGGATGTCACATAATTATCTAAAATTTTCTTCCTCGATATATTTAACAAGCATATCACACGTATTTATCACAAATGAATCTTACAAGTTGGGTTTGAACTTCAAATATTGATTTTAGGTATTGGGATATTCTCATCCCTTAATAGCATTTGACAGGAGACATAGTTGATCTACTTTTTCTTTTCCATCTAGTTTGTCATATGATCCTTAATTTTCTCCAATAACTAACTTGATCTTACAATAGAACACAAAAAAGTAACCTTAATTTTCCAAGGAGGTATGATAGCTGATCATGATGATGGAACATTGTGCATTTTTTGCATGGACCACCAACTGAGTAATGGCATGCATTCCATACATGACAGGTTTAAACCTCTTGAAAATTATATGAACCAATCAAAACCCAGTTCCGTGTTTCCCACACAAATTAAAGAATATTCACCAAATTCTGGAAAGGACTTCACTAACATGTGCCACAATATGTCTTAACACCTGTAAAGTTCATTATCAAGTATATATATATATATATATATATATATATATACTTCTGAATCATTATCAAGTGTTTTTCACATGCTTTTTACATAGTATTAGAATTGTCTCTTTATGTATAAAAGTTTCATAGGAATTTATTTTAGGAAAAACTACCAAATACAATTTGTGTCATCCTTATCAGAGATGCAGTGACAACACAGTATTCATGAGCTGTGAATATGGATGGCTCAGATATATCGCACTCGTATCTCATATATCGAGACCCATTTCTATATATTTTTCTTACAAATACCCAATTTCTTATGATATTTTACAAGAGTGTGATGTACAACTCTTCTACACTTTTATATGCCAAAATATATTAAAACTAGATTGTTCTAATATATTTTACAAAAATGCTTCTCAAGGTCACAACCCGGCCTCTGCACTCACACGACCCCACAGCCGCCTCTCGAGCAATTCGAAAGGGGGTCCTGACACCCGCCGAAAGAAACCCAAGAAATGATAATCTCTCATGCTGCTTATTCCCCACCTAAGTGCTCATACAGTGATCAAACATACACACATTGAAATAAAAATATGCACAGTCCTACTTGAATGTCTACATACCATAGATGAGAATGTGACTCACCCTATCCCATGTCCCGAGTCCTCACCGACTCCCTCACACAATGCCTAAGCCTATGTGTGATAATAGTCATTTTTCCATGGCATCCAATGATCATTTCTTTGACTCATTACATTTTATATTCATATTTTCATTTACAATTTTACCTTTTATGTGGTAGTGTGCTTTTGGTGTCGCACTTAGCTCGCAAACCCAAACACTTTTACAGTCTTTCACCACTGGGGAATATGTCTGACCATAATCGATGGGTCTTTCACCCTAGGGGGGATCTATCCCAACTTGCCGATACCCATCGCATATTGTCCTTTACCATTTTCATATCCAGTGCAACTCATTTGGACTTTGTCCCATTAACCGAGCCCACTAATCAACACCATACGCAATGTCAAGCTGATCCACAAATCGTACCCATGACACTCCACGAAATTACCTAACAACATGCTGTCTATCCTTGTAATCCATGCACTCACACCTATGTCATGCAATGTTTTTGTGCACGTGCAATGCAATTATGCCAATGCATTATTCCTTCATGTTACATGTATATATGAGTGCTACATGAACGTTTACATACCATGGATAATTATAATTGATACATATAATTAACATCCATATATAACACATGTTAATAATTCAATAGCATACATTAACATGTCATATTCACACTGCACGTTATTCATACAAGCAATAACACACAACCAAGTCGCCAATCTTGGACTCCACTAAACAAGGTACCTCATGTGCCCTTCACAAACATGAACCATATTTTAGTTCCAATCATCCATACAACACCAAACAACTAGAAAACCTAGAAACTTTTAGTTTCCAGCGCTCAAACTCCCAACCCACCGCGCCTCGGGATCGGTGACCGGTCATATGAAAAAACCCTCTATCCTTCAATCCCAAGTTTTTGGAACTAAACCATGTATGGCCTCTCACTCCCCATAGACAACCATACCATTACTCAATATCAATAGGGCCACAACACACAATGGCGTCACCCAAGATTCACCTCGACACAACCATACAACCTGCACACTTGGTGAAAAACATAGATTTTCAGTAGGGTTATGATCACCTACTGCACTCTAAAGGTACATGGATAGAATCTTGACTCAATGGGATTTCCATAGAGTCTAAGAACCCAAAAAAATGTCTAATCTTAAGAAGTTATGACTATCCCGGGTTGAAGGTCACACATGAGCAGGCAGCCCTACCTCACCAGCTCTACCCAACAACCCGCTTCGTCAATCCTGTCTCTATCCGGCCAGCTCCAGCACCCACTACCCTCCAAAGGCACATGGATGAAATCTTGAATCAATGGGCTTTCCATAGAGTGGAAGAACACCCGAAATAGAGTTCAAACGAAGAAGTTATGACCGTCCGAAGTTGGAGGTCACACATGAGTAGGCAGCCCTACCCAGCCAGCACTACCCGACCTACCCTAGCTGGCAAGCTCCAGCACCCACTACCTCCACAGGCATACGGCTGGAATCTTGACTCAATGGGCTTTCCATAGAGTTCAAGAACACCCAAAACGGAGTTCGGACGAAGAAGTTATGACCTTCCGGCATCGTCACTACAACAGTCCTTACCTCGGCCAACCTCCTACTCCGACCGGCCTCCCCTCGAGCCCCTTCGCCGTATCCAATACCCACTACCCTCCACAGGCATATGTCTGGAATCTTGACTCAATGGGGTTTCCATGGAGTCCAAGAACACCCAAAAAGCAGTTCGGACGAAGAAGTTATGACCTTCCGAAGTTGGAGGTCACGTATGACTAACCAATTCTAATCGGCCAACCCTAGCTGGCCTAATTGCCCAATGTCCACCACAGGAACATGGTTGAAATCTTGACTCAATGAGCTTTCCATAGAGTTCAAGAACACCTGAATCGGAGTTCGGACGAAGAAGCGGGCCTCGGGTCGATCTAGAAATGAACAATCGAACCCAAACCGTACCCAACCCTACGGCTTACCCCATCCCATCTAGCCGTGCTGACCCAAATTTATACCCCTTCCACTAGACTATTAAGGGTAAACGGACCATAACTTAGGATACAGAAGTTCGATTTGAGAAATTCAAAAGCCTAACATCAAGTTCACTGATGTGACTACAATTTACCTGAAGGACTCTCTGCCAAATTTCCTTTATTTTCCACCCAAAAACCAGTTCTAAAGTCTAGTTAATGTGTACTACCACAATATGGTAGCCTCCCATGGTTCAAAACACAACCAAACATTCCCTTAGGGCAAGACAACCAACACCATTATTCATTTTAACTCTAACACATAAAAATGGCACACAAGGACAATTACCTAGTCCAAAAATTCCCCTGACCGTCCAAATGCCCCCAGAATCTCCAACACACTCGGTCTCTAAGGTCTTCGGGATCATTACCCGCTACCATGGCCTCACACAACCCATGCCATTCAATGACCCTTAGACAAGGATTAAACCAAGTAGAGAAAATGATACCTTCCTGAGTCATTTAAAACTCCCTAACTCCGGCCTCTATGCGGCCTCATTATGAGGGGATTTAACTTCTTTCCCCTCGCTTCCTCCTAAACCGATGGTCCGATCTTCTAAAAATCTGTAGAAGGCAGAGCCTCTCTCTCTCTCTAACTCTTCCCTCCCAAATTTGATTTGCCTTTCTTCTCTTCTCTCCCAACCGGCCAGGAAGATAGGGAAGTCAAGTGAGATGTCTCCCACTGGCCATACACGTCCAGCTTCATGGCTCTTCGGGATTACACTCCATCCACTTATCCATTCACTATGGATTTCCTTTCAATTCCACCTTTCACACTGTCACACATGTCTCTTGCGGGTCCCCAGAGCCTCAAGGTTCGACCAGACTACACGACATTGCACCTTTCGAGCCACTCACAATGTGTCAAGTGTCCCACCACCTCGCCTCAAAAATAAATTCAACTGTCTCTCGGAATTGACAATCACTTAGCTAGATTTTTATTACTCCCAAATCAAGCAGCCCAAGCCATCCAAGATCTAGAAAAATTCTGGATTTTGACCGAAATTACCGTTTTACTCTTTTTCAAAAAATTAGAATTTTCCGGGGTTTCACACAATTATTCTAAAAATGATATTTCCCTTTTTATGTGTCAAAATAGGTTCAACAATCAAATTAGCAAACCCAACAAAGTCAACCAAACAACAATAAAGTAACCACAATGAGATAATAGTTTTTACATGGAAAACCCCCAAATGAAAAAGGGTAAAAACCACAATACCCATAGGTCACAATAACAATACATCAAGAATATCATTCTTAGAGCATCAAAGCAACAAACATCATCCTAAGGATGGATAACTCAAGAGAGAAATGAGAGATATCACTAAAGGGTGGAATAGCCAAATAGATATTGTGAAAAGAGCTAACCAACAATCCAAACCGTTAGGATTGAAGAGCACCTTGTGCGAGCCAACACGCCACTGAGCTAAAACGGGCAAGGCTTGGCCTTTCCAATCTTCTTACAAAAGAATCAAACTCCTACTTCTTTTCTTTCTCTTTCCTCATTAAACTTTCTCCCTCTCTTTCATAAATTGATATCGTCGACACTACTAGCGCCTCCTTATTTCCTTTTTTTTTTTTTTATTTCAAACTTCGGGGTTTAGCTCAGAAAACCCGTGAAAAAATTTTTAATTTAAAATTTTCGCATAAAATGGGGTAAAACTATGAATTTACCAAAATAGTCCGGAGAAAAGTCGATTTTCTAGATCTCTTGATGACAAACGGATTGCACCGTTGAATCGTCCCATGAAATTTAGCTACCCACCAAATTTCTCAAGAATTCCCGAGATAGTCTAATTTCATCACGTATTTCGAAGAAACGTTATCGAGCACATACGATTCCAGCCATGTGTCAATGTGTGCATGGAAAAGGCATGGCTGTGTGATTACATATAGTTATATGTGTGACACATGGCATGTCATGTGTCAACATGTACGGGCCTCTTTTGAAGCCTATATAAGGGCCTCACGGCAATTTGGGTGGAAGTAAGGGAGAGCTCAGATCACCTGGGAGCAAGGAGAAGAGGAAGGGAGGGAAGGAGAAGGAGGAGGAAAGGAGAAGAGGAAGGGAGGAAAGGAAAGGAGGAAGGGAGGAAAGGAAAGGATAAAGGAAAGAAGAAAAGAGAAGAAGAAAGGGGAGGAAGAGAGGAAAAAGAAAGAGGAAAGGAGTGTCACATGGTGAGCGCATTCTGACTAAGAAAGAACCCTGAACTGCGCTACAAGAGGTAGGTTTCCTTCTACTCTGGTTATTTTACGCCCAAGGGTCAGGTAATGGCCTACTGGTTTCGGGTCCCGCTTTTTTCTTGTTAATTTGATGGCAAACGGCAGCCCAAATTTCCGGCAACACACCAAGTGAATCTGGTCATGGCCAATCCCCGACTACTATAACTTTCGTCTCGAACTCCGATTCATGCCTTTAGACTCCAGACTGAAGCTCGCTGAGTCAGAACTGACAAAATAAAGTTCAAACAAATGGCTGAATGACGTCAACGCGCTTGATAACAGGAATAGTCCGCTCGTTTCCGAACTTCGCAACCGCTTTGTAACGAAATGCTTCGACCGGCATAATGGCCCGAGCAGAAATTGTGTGTTTGATGTCAGGTGGTATTTGCTGGGCCGACTTCTTTCGACTAAGTCCGTGATATTTCTAGGCCAAGCATGGTCGGATGGAGGCTGGAATGGCTAATGTGTGTTATTGCCATGAATTCAATGACATGGTCAATATGTGAAATTATGTGATAAAGATGTGAAATAATTATATGCATCAGGGTCAGCATGACCGACATACCTGCCTCGGGCCCAAGAATATGAAGGCACTACTTTGGTCAAGTAATGGCTGCAAGTTAAATTATTTTTAATACATGTTTGAAATGATGTCGACATGAAGGAACCGAATGTGATAGAAAAGATGTAGTATGCCATGATGTATTGATTTGAATATGTGGAATATTAACATGACCGCATGTATGTTAAATATATGAAATGTCAGGGTGCATTAGACACGAGTGTTCATGAAGACACATTAGCAGTATGGTGTAGAATGTCCAGCGTGATGTCCTTCACATCAAGCCGCTGGTTTGAGGCAAGTGGGCACAAATTGGTGACAGATTGGTAAGCAGAACACCACATTACATGAAAGTGTGTTCATGGTAATCGATTGAAGACGATTCGTGTCAATCACGTATTGGGAATGGGACGAAGCCCACCAGTCTCCACAGCAGTTAAACGAAATGGAAATGAAATGTGTCTGGCGTAGCGCGGGATGGATACCCCTTACGTGAAAAGCCCAAAACCGTTAGACGTATCCACCGGAAAGCCCTAAAAATGCCTGAGGGTGTAAGAGACCCACAGAGACTCCCTTGGTGTGCTCCACCAAAAAGACATCGAAACGATTAAAATAACACATCACATAGACTACAAGGTGAGATGTGAGCTCTGGATCGACTAGCAATGATTTCCATCAAGCACTTCAGACAAGTGGTGGGTCAGAGGTCACCTCTGCACTGGGGGCATGTGCAGTGTCGTCTCACACATGCTGTAGATTTTTCCATGATAGATAACATGTACGCATCTGATCAAGTTGTCGGTTCGATTACGAAATATCATTTAAGAAAACTTAGGTGGGAAATAACCCTCAGAGGATTTATCTCTATCGGCTAAGTACTTCACCCCGTCCTGACCCTTCAGTACGTGACGACAGCGCATCACTGGGCCTTTGTGAGCCAGATTACGGCTCGCCAACAGGTCTTGATTTTGCTTTTTATGTATATATTAGAACGAACTAGTCTTAATATATAGTTTTGTACAAGAAATGACGTAATAACTCTTGACCATAAAACGAGATACTCAGGAATCAGATGGGGACTAGTAATGATGACGGGGTCCTATCGGTCATTTTACTCAAAAGTACGGGTCCTATGATATGAGACACACAGGGTTCAGCAGTCGACTATGGTCAACGACCCTGCTCGGGGTGCTCACATAGCCCATCGTCTCAGTCACACCAATGGCTGACTTAACAAATCTCCCCCTCTACCTCATGTCATGGACTCAACCAAACTAGTTCTCTGCCTATAAGCTTCTAGCTTGTCCTTAGGCAAACACTAAGTTAACATGTTTGATCCATTCTCACTGGTATGTATTTTCTCCAAATACAATTGCTTTGACTCAATCACATCACAAATCCAGTGATATCTAACATCAATATGCTTCGATCTTGAATGGAACGTCAATTCTCGAGGTGAATGGCACTTCAGCTACTCACAACAACATACTGTTATAACCCCAATTCCTTCAATTCTTTCATTCATTAAAGCTTTACAACCCTCAATAATAGCAATGCATCACTTCTATCAGGATAATGCAACACATTTCTATAAACTCGGATTTCTAAGAAATAGCCTCTACAAGCTCATCAAGAACCCAAATGGACTCGGAACCAACATCACCCGCCATGTCCTGAACCGGTGGTATCCATCTAGTGCAGCTCACCACTACTAAAAACATGGGCACACACCCTAAGGCCCAGATATCCTGGGTGATCCACTTTACTGCTTCCCGTTGTTCCCTTCCTAGGATTAGTAAGAAACCTACTTTAACAACTCCACTTGCCATTGAGCGATGTCCCGTCTAGTACAAACCATAAGATACATCAAACTACTAACTCCGCAAAACGATAAGGAACTTCATTTCATCTCTCTCATATCTCTTTCTCACTATAGGACATCGCTGTAGCTGTTTTAAGTGGCCCGCAAGTAAAGAACAAACGGCCTTAGTCTTGCCTTATGTTGAATCTTTCAAGAACCTCTCAATGTAGCTTTCGAGATAACCAAAGCTTCTTATTCTTCCTATCGGGAGATCTTCATACTGGGCATTTGTTTTATTGATCCTAAGTCTTTCATGGTAAAAGACTAAGTAAGCTTCCTCTCTTCAACCTATCAATCTTGTTAATCATGACCAATTATCAAACATGTCATCAAGACATAGAGGAGAGGAAAATAAAATCATCATCAAAGAACCGGCTAACACACAATGACCGATGTGGTTCTCGTCATAATTTACACCTTTCGCGAAAGAGCTTCAAACTTCGTAATTATTCGGGTGTCGCTGAGTCCATACAAGCTCTTTCTTTAATCTCATACAAAAGATTTTCTTTTCCTTTACTTCAAACCCTTCAGGTTATTACATGTATATTTATTCTTCAAAATCACCATGAAGAAATGTGTAGTTTCACACTGTTGTCTAACTTAACACCGCAAGAAGACTAAGAGCAACACTAACGGGAGGACATCTTACCATCGAGGGAATATTTTGCAAAGTCAATACCTTTCTTTGATTTGAACCCCCTTCACAACCAATCAGGTTCTCGCACTCCAAGTTGTGAACCATTGTTTCGCTTTTAACTGCATAATCTACTTGTTTATAAGAGCTTTCTTCTCAGGGTAACTTCACCAAGTCAAATGCTGGTTCTTAAGAAGGGATCACTCTCTTCTCGTACGGTTTAACCCACTCTTTCTTACTCTCACCTAAAATGGCTTCCTGGAAAGTTTCTAGCTCTACCCCCTCGGTAAGCATCACATATTCATTAGGAGGATATCTTATAGAAGGTTGACGCTCTCTAGTAGATCTTCTCAATGGTGGTTTATATGGTGGTAGTGGAAGTTCTCCATCAACTTTTTCAGTTGGCTCAACATCATCAACTACAGGGTCATCTTCATTTTCAATGACACCATCACCTTCTTGGAACTCTCCCCCATGATTAGCATGCACTATAGGTGAACAATCGATCAATTCTAATTTGGAATTTCAACGAGGAACTAGCTTTTCTCTTAACCTTATCAACACGCTGAATAAGTTGGTCTCGCGAAACAACATTTTCACTCACATCAATATTCATAATAAATCATCCTTCGCTATGTCCAGCAAATATACGCATTTGGCCCATGATCCGTCGAACCCATCTTGTAAGATATAATATTCAACCAACACTCTCAAATGGTCATATAAAACATCTTTTCCTGTCCACACTCTTTCAGGTACATCACCTCAGCTGAAATCCTACGGAGAAAGGTTTATCAAGTCAATTGATGTTCTCATAGCCTCTCCCCAAAAGGACTTAGGTAGCTTAGAATGAAAAAGCATACACCTAATCCTTTCCTCAATGGTTATGATCATCCTCTCAGCTACACCACTTTGTTGAAGAGTTTTAGGTACAGTCTTTTCAAGTCAAATGCCATGAAGTTTGAAATAACTTTCATATAGACCCCTGTATTCACCGTCATTGTCTGCTCTGATAACCTTTAATTTTTTTCTTATTTCTCTTTCTATTCTAGCATAGAGTTCTTTGAAGGCATCTAGCACCTAATCTTTAGTTTTCAAAGCAAAGCCCAAACTTTTCTAGAGTGATCATCAATGAAAGTCACAAAATAAAGTGCACCACCAACAATTTAGCTTTTGTATCAGAGCAAACATCGCATGAATTAAATCAATAACATCGACCTTCTAAATGGTGGATTCAGAAATGCAACTCTATGTGCTTTTCAAATAAAATAAGTATCACAGCCGAGAGACATAATTTTGGTAAATTTGGCAAGAATTATGATAAAGAAGAGCTCAAGTCCTTTTCACCGATGTGACCAAGCTCCTCAGAGTTACTTTAAATTATACCCTACGCTTTTATAACATGTTTAGGTATACAAAAGTAAATGTATATTTTTCCCGAATAAAATTACGCTTAAAAATAAAAATAAGCAAGGATTAATACAAAAGTCAAGGGTAAATTGGTAAATTACCAGTGGGACTCCAAATGACATAAGAAGAAAAGATTGTATGCCAAAGTAGGATTTTGATAAGTTAAATTGAGAATAATAGAGAGATGGAGGACCTAAATGCAAAAATGGGAAAAGAATTCAAATATGTGATAAGGCCAAACAAGGCCTTATCTTAAAGCCAAAAATATCTTTTGGTCTTTGGGGGATAGGGCAAAAAACGGATAAGGGAGAAGAGAAGAGAAGGAGAAGAAGACGAAGAGAAGAGAAGAGAAGAAGGAAGAAGGAAGGAGACAAGAAATCAAGGTATGGAACTTGTTAGGAACTTTTGTAGGGATTTTGTATGGATTTTTAGTATGAATTTTTGTATGGATACTTGTTTGGGGGTTTGGAATACCTCCTTTTGTGTATAATCCTTGTTTGGAATGGTTTTTTGGTTTGGTTGTGATCCTCAATTGAGGAAAAATTTGTATAGAAAAAATGTTGGGTTTTAGGAGAGATGTTGTCTGTTTGTTTTAAACCCATGTTTATGTTTTGGCCATAACTTGGTCATCACTCATCCAAATTGAGTGATTCAAAATTCTAAGTAAACTAAACATCTAGAAGAACAAATCTTCATGAAATAGGTATCTCCAAATTTGGACCCCAGGGTACCCAGAAAATTCGTCAAAGTGAGGCTCTATTTGCGGGTCAATTCTGATACAGTTTTGGGTTTCGGAGCAGTTTTGGTATTTAGGCCATTAGTTGAGTTTCACTCATCCAAATTGAGTGATTCAAATTTCTGGGTAAAATATACTTTTAGGAGAAAAAATCTTCCTGAAATAATTATATTCAAATTAAGACCCCATTAGACCAAGAAAATTCATCAAAGTAAGGGAACAATTCGGTCCTTGAAATCTGTCTCAGAACTGTCCCCTAAACTGGAGTAATTCCGGTTGTTTAAATTATAACTTGAGTTATCCTCATCCAAATGACATGATGTTTGAACCATAAGAAACTTAATACATAGGGGTATATTGAGTTAGAAGATTATTTTCTCTAACAATCCCGTTTATATGATCAAAATTGTAGTCGAAAATGGACTTAGGAACTGCCTCGAATTGTTCAGGCAGAATTGGTTATGGAAATTGAAATTGTATAAAAGTTATATAAATATTTTGTTATATGAAAAAGTATAGTTAAATGTTTATAAGAGATTATTTGATAATAAGATATCTCATAGGGTATACATGATATCGATAGTTATTCATTATGTAGAATGTCTTTCACGATACTGAAAAGATTGTTAAGAAAACATAATAAAAGCGATTATGCACTTATGACTAAGTAGTTGGATGAATGGCGTGCAAATAAAGATGTTATTTACATGAGATTCTTAAAGTGACTTGAATGACGGATGGTATGGCGATTTATTTGAATTCATCGAATAGAATCACTATCTCAAATGCAGTGATAGTGAACGAAATTCCAATTTAAGAAAATGACCATCGTAATTTTGATTACAAAATTGTAATTTGATTTAAATCAAAAATTTATTCTCTAGATCTCGGATGACGAAAGCGGATTTCAGATTGGAATGGAGTCTCAAATCTAGCAGCTAGCACGTAAAATTTAGTAAAATTAGGATGATGAGTTGACCGTTTAAGGCATCATTGTTCGGTCTTAGTAAAACAATTTCGATGTAGCCCGCATATAACACGTACTCATGTGCCATTAGTGGTATGAGTAGATAAATGATGCAAATTGACGGCCGAGATAGTGCCGAATATCAAATCTGGGAAATGAAGGGACATAATAGGTATTAATGGAATTGTTTAAGTCATAAAAAGACAAAATAAGGAATAGGACTGTGCCTCAAATTCAAAGGAGAACGTGAAATGAAAGGGGAGGATACAGTAGTTGGGGGAGAAACGAAAATGGTGGTTTCAGAGAGGTGTCGACTTACTCTCTAGAATAGATGGGCGTCCGGCGGAGTCGGTTTCGGGACAAGAAGAAGAAGCTGGCTGCCTTGTGGAGGGGCTTGATGGAGTGTAGAATTGTGAGTTTTTGACAAACTCCAAGAGGTAGGGGTTTCTCCCTACTTGAGTTTTATTCCCTCTTTTAAATACTTTACAAATGTTTGAGCTGAATGAGGTTGTGAGAGGCCGTTTGATCGGTCCCAAACCTTGGGACCGAATTGATATGAATTTTGAGTACCCATTGGAGCAGCCGTGACTGCCACGACTGATTGGGTTGTCAAATTGGGTGATTTGGTATTAAATCATGTATTGGTTTGGAAAAGGCCGAGAATGGCCGTGAAATGCGGGTTCACAAAGTGAGCCAGGTGACTGTTGAGTGTTGGGCGAAGTAAACCCTAGGGTTTCAACATTCCCAAGGAATAGTATTTCTGAATATATTTTTGTGAAAATATATGAGTTTGGTCGGTGATTTAAATTAAATTGCTGATGTTTGATCATTAACCTAAGTGAGCTAATTTTGATGTTTGAAGTAATAATTACATGACATGATTGTGTGATTGGATATTATGTGAATGTGTGCATGTTTTGTGTGCATGTGATTAATTTGTATTGGAAATGGCATACATGCATTCCATATCTGTTGGAACATCCTAGAACTATAGGAGTTGAGTCGTAGGGCAGTAGAAAATGGTTGGAGGGTTGTGCAAAAAACATTAATTATCGGAGAGGGTGGTCGAATTTAAAATGTCGATCGTGGACGACCCGGTGATATTCATCGGAGGTAGTCCATAACCAAATAATATATCAATCGTCGGGCGGCCCAGTTGATATATATACACATCGGAGGTTGTCCGCGAAACAAACAAAACAATAATTCTCATCACGAGGAGAAGCAGGCGAGTGTGAGAGAGTCGATGAGGACTCGGGATCTGAGTTAGTCATGTAGACATTCAAGTAGGTTCATACATTTTGCTTGAATGTGTGTTAAGTGGAACATTGCCTGACACTTAGGTGGTGAGTAGCCCGCGAGTGATTCTCCCTGCGAGCATTAGCTCACCAGTCGTAGGACCCCCTTTTTGCAGTGCGAGGGAGGCGTGCGAGGAGGCAGGCTCGTTCTGAAATTTGAGTTCTGAAGAAAATTTGGAATGTGGCTTTGGTGGTTTTACATGTATTAGAACTCTTTATGTTTAATATATGTATGGTTTAAGAGTGAAAATATTGTAACTCTTGTAACTATAGGATATATAGTTGGATTCATAGTTGGTATGCATATTGAGAATTGTTTATGGGCCCAAGTGGCCGTATTGAATATATATATATTGAAATTATATTGGGTACTTAGGACGAGGTTTTTCATGCGGGTGATGTAGGTAGAGCTCCCGTACAAGGAGACTGCGATTTTACAAGTGGCGTCGGAAATGCCCAGGCATCCACTTGTATTCAATGGAGTTGACGGGTAGTCAGCGGACCCCGGGTTTGGGCGTCACGGCAGTGTCGGAGCTTAGGTATCTGAATGCTGGGAGCTCAGTTTGGGTATCCATCACCACTAGGTGGTTGATGTGGAATATAGGTATATGGAAACCTATAGATTGAAGATTTGGACTTAGGCCATAGCCGATTAAGAACATCACCACTAGGTGTGGTTCGATGTCGAGAGTAGGTATGAGATTACCTAGGAAAATCACGGGACAAAACTAGGACACTACATGCAAGTGTTTGTGTGTTTTGTGTGGTTGATAGTGTGTGTGTATGGTGCATGACATGTTTTATGTGTTGAGATTGTATGTGTGCTTGGTGATTAGCACATGGATGTGTTAGAAAAATATTTTAGAAAATATTTTGAGTTTGCAGTGTGTAAACTGGAAGGATAAAATAAAAGAAATAAAATTTTTAGAAATTTATTTGGTTTATTGAATAACAATTCAAATTCTAATAAATTTGAGTTGAACACTAGGAGTTAGTGTTGTATAAAGAGGCTTTTAGGGGTCTGGACCATTTTCCCGAATTAAAATGAAAAAAAAAATAATATTAATAATTACAGGTTTGAGTGTAAAGAAGCTGGAAAAAAAGAAATTAAAGAAAATAAATTTTATAAATTTGTTGGCTATGAGAAGAAAATAATTTTTAAAGAGTTTTATGGTGTAAAGCTAGAAAAATGAAGAAAATAAATTTTGTAAATTTATTTGATGTTAAAAAGAAAAAAAAATGATTTTAGTGATTTTAGTGATTTTTTCCGGTGTTGGAAATAGCGGAAATAATGGGAAAAATATTTATAATGAAAAAAAAAATTTGTTGTGCGGGAACGTTTTGACTCTTACTTGGTGTATGTGAATTTGTGTTGCAAGCCTTGCAATTGTATTGCAAGAGAGAGGGTTGGAAAAATTGTAGTGAAAAAAAAAATTGTATTGCAATACCATTTTTGTATTGCAGAGAGGAAGGCTTGAGGGCTGGAAGTGTATTGCAATACACTGGTTTGTATTGCAGAGAAGAAGGCTCAATTGTATTGCAGGATTATATTGCAGGAAGCTTGGCTGTAGGGGTGTATGTAATACAATGGGTTGTATTCTGACGTGGAGCAAAGGCAAAGTGGAATTTGTGTGCGATCGATTACTGACAACCCACGTGCGCCCGAGGTGCGCGAACCTTGGTATTTGGGGCCTTGTTGGGGCGTAGCGGCGGGGAGCGGGGGGCCGCGGCGCGAGGAGTGAGGCGTGGGGCGCGGGCGGCGTGGGTGCGCGGGGGCGTTTGGTGGGTGGGCGCGCAAGTTGGGCCGAGATTTGGACGGGTTGGGTGCTCGTGCACCGGCTTGGTTTTCGACACAGTTTTGAAGCAGTAGTGTTTACGAGTCCGCCGTTTGGACCTTGTTCATGAACAGGTTCATGAACACTTCATTCATCACAAAATTTTAAGAAAAATATTTTATTATTGATTAAATTAAAATAAAAAAAATCAAATCAAATCAAATTTGATAAAATTTTCAAAAAATAAAATTTTCAAAAATAAAATTTTCGAAAATAAAATTTTGTTGAAATATGATATTTTTAAATGCAAATGGTGCTTTGCGATGCAAGTAAATGCAAGGACAATGTGTATACACTGATTTATGTGTATGAATAGTGTCTCGGGGCGGTGTTTATGCCTTAGAGATACTGTATTTAGATTTAATTTTCCATTGAACTGTATAGATGGCTAGTCGAGGACGAGGACGTAGAGGGCGTCCACAGGGTATTGGTCAGGCAGCATCAGTGTTTGATCAACAGACTTTTGTTGAGAGTACATGGAATTATTCGGCGGTTGCTATCGCACGGTACGGTATAGCGAGGGGAGACGGGAAGGTCCTAGTAACCTCCAAGGTTTAGATCGCATCATCCTCAGGCATTCACGGGGAGGAGACCAGTGGCGAGACCATTGGTTCATGCGAATCGAGTGTTAGAGGCTATCAGGCCACCTCGACACAGCCGGGATAAGACTAGTTGCGTTCTAGCTAGGAGATGAGACCCAAATATGGTGGAAATGGGCAAGGACCTCTAGAGACCTTAGAGGAGGCGGGTTGTACGTGAGTTCTCACTGGGATTAGGCGAGAATGGGGATGATATGTCGAGGTTGCGGTTGGAGATCTCGGGGACTCTACCACAATGGACACGAGGATTATGGACATGTCGGAGTTCGATGTCATCGCTTGGGATGGATTGGTGACCCGATTCTGAGGGGTTGTTATCGATTGGCGCGAGTTCTGCTGCAGCGGGACGGTACTCGTGTTGTATTCGAGACGGCCGATATTTTGCCCCAGCGGTACATGAGTCAAGTGTCGGGGCAGTTAGCGGGTTGGCTCGCCGAGCCTTACCTGAAAGACCAGTAGAAATCGGACTGGATCTAGCTCGAATAGTGTGCAAATATGTGGATGTTTTTCGGATGAGCTACTGGACTACCTCAGGGGTGAAATAGACCGATTGTCGAGGTTACACCTGGTACTTCTCCATCTCTATGACTCCGCATAGGATGGCACCGGTGAGTTGCAGAACTCGAGTCCGGGTTAAAGACTCTTGGACAAGGGGGTTCATTAGGCCAGAGAACTCACCGTGGGGCGCTCGGTCACATTTGCGAAAAGAAGGACAAGACCAGCCATTTGTGCATTGACTGTCGACAGTTGAGCAGGGGTTATAGGTAGAATCGGTACCCATTCACAGAAAGTTGGCGATTTGTTTGATCGATTGAGAGGAGCGCGAGTCTACTCCAAGATAGACCTTATATGAATTTTCATCGTTTGAGGTTAGGGAGAGCAGGAATATCCCTAAAGGCGTGGCGTTTAGGGTAGTTATGGGCACTTTGAGTTCACGGTGAGGCCCTTGGTTGGCCAGTGCGCGTGACATTCATGGACCTCATGCATAGGATATTCCAACCCTATTTAGATCAGTTTGTCGTAGTCTTCGTGGATAACATTTTGATCTACTCCCAGTCAGAGTGGGAGCATGAGTATCACTTGAGGATCGTTCTGATTGAGACCATCGGTTGTGCATGAGTTTCGATAAGTCACGAGTTACGGCTTCGCGAGGTGAGATTTGGGACATGGTGTCGGCATCGGGAGTGTCGGTCGACCCAGAAAAGGTTGGGGCATTGATGAGTTAGGAGCTTAGAATGTCAATCTTGAATGCGTAGTTTCTTGGGATTAGTTTGGAGTATTACGAGAGACGAGAATGGGTGCAGTTGTCCCGTCGGGACGGTCGTAGGACTTCGCCTACGGGACATGGACTCCATGGTTGGGGTGATCTGACCATAGAGAGAGATCGAGGATGCTTTCGGGCTCGGGATCTGCGGGTGTTAGTAGCGAGGGAGGATCGGCCCAATAACCCAGTTCGGGAAGGCGAAGACCTGCTTCACACGAGTTTCAGGGCCAGGGCCAAGATTGGGCGGTTAGTCAAGCAGGACAGGTGATATGTTTACGCCGACGGCTCAGGCATGTGAGGCAGGTTGCCCAGAGACGGGGATCCCAGACTTTGGGACACAGTCAGTTCGCGTAGACGAGAAATATCACGCAGTCGTTTCTCAGCCTAGTGAGGGGTTAAGAGAGGAACAGTTTCGATTTCGGGGTGCTATACAGAACTTCCAGCAACGGATAGGCGGAGGGCCGAGTGTGGGTCGAAGTCGAGGGCGGACTCCGAGGAGTTCAGCGCCTGCGGAAGCGTGGTGGACCTTAGGGTGGTAGACCTATTGGTTGTTGATTGTCAGGCTTGACATGGATGAGTTGACAACCATCGGGTTGTCAGTAATTGAGACCTAGGCCGGGTTGTCATACCCGACACGACATTGGATTTGGGCTTAGAGGTTAAGGCCTTTAGAGAAGCCAGGTATGGTCCCTAGGGTGTAGGGTGAGAGTTGACCTGATAGGTTGAGATTATGAGTGAGTGATCTCCAAGATTTCGCTCATGGTGGACCCTTGGATTGGCTGTCACAGTATGGCATTATTGCGTTTGTGTGCATGGTAACATCACGTCAAATCGGGTGGGGTTGCACGGTACAGTCATTCACCACTCTTGGTGAATGAGGGTTGAGTTTGTCTTTGAGACTACGTCCAATGAAGACTCATGGTTGATTCGAGGGGAAATGACGAGTAATTATAATGTGTGGGGCAGAGCAAAAAGGGGCTCGTAAATCCCCTCAGGTGAGAATCCTGGAGTTAGGGTGTAAGAGACCCGGGGAGATATCCCGAATTTCTGTGATAATATAATAGGCTTGAAGTGTAATAAAAGAGAATTATATTTTTAGTAACTATACGGTCGAGTATCACATAGACTTAGAGTTGAGTGATAGGCAGAGGTGACTCGAGATGAAAGCCCGTAGACCAGGTTATCACGTAGACTTAGAGAGTTGAGGTGATGGTGAGGTGACTCGAGATTTGGATACCCTTGGAGTGCATTGGGTGTTGTTGGTAGGCAGTAGCTCGATTATAGGATATCATTGTGGCATGAGCTAGGATGGCGATCCATTGGATTGTCGATTGATTATTATGAGAAGGTTAGTGTTTACACCAAGCGAGTTGTGTGAGGTCATGTTGTATGGATTATATACGGGTATTAGAGGGACATCTTTGCGAGCATGCGTCTGGATCATAAGGGTAGAAGAGCAATTGACCTTGGTGAATTGCGCCTACAAACAATGGTTATCGAGCGAGGTATACGGATGTACCAGTGTGAGGCATTGTATGGGAGGCCATGTAAGGTCAGTTAGAATGGACCGAGGTGGGAGAGATCCATCACGGGTCTGCTTTGATTAGAACACCTCAGGAAAATTGAGGCTTGATCTGACGTCTTCTCACGGCTCGAGCGGTGAAGAGCTATGCGGATGTGCGACGTCGACCGCCCAGAGTTGAGTTGGGATGCGTCTTCTTGAAGGTGATGCCTGGGGAAGTGGTCGAGGTTAGGCAGGCGTGGGAAGCTATCGCCCGAGGTTCATTGGACATTTCGAGATACTCGAGAGGGTAGGCGCCGTTGCATTTCGGTTGGTTACCACGACATGACAGGTGTCCACAAGGTGTTTCCGTCTCATGCTCAGGAAATATACTCAGATCCGGCTCATATGGTGGATTGAGGCGGATGAGTTGACACAGATGGGACCCTCGGAGGGACCGGTGTGTGCATTGTTGATAAGTGATCGGGTTTTGCGACGCAAGGCCGTGAGGGAATGAGTGTTGGTGCTATGGAGGCGCACTATGGTGGAGGTCCACGTGGGACGCGAGACACAATCTTGGATACTATCCCTTCTTGTTTAAGGATGAAGGTCGCGTGGTTTAGTCGTTTAAATTTAAATATTTGTTTACATGTATGGTAAATACGCGTGCATATGCATGTGCGTGATTGTGATTAATCTGAATTTTGGGTGAAATTCCTTTTAGAAGGAGAATGTAAGACAGAAATTAAATTTACGAAAAAGGGCAAAATCATATTTTGATTACAAAATTGTAATTCCGGTTAAATCAAAATTTATTCTCCTAGATCTCGGATAATGACAGTTTCAACGTTGGAATCGTCTCGCGAAATCTAGCTAGCACGTGTTCGTAAAATTCGAGATAGTGTCGGGTGCAGTTTCTGAGCATTACGATTCGGGTGCCTTAAGCGATTTTTCGATCGTCGAAAGTCACATATAACACATTACTCATGTACCATTAGTGGTATGAGTAGAGAAATGATGAAATGGACGGTCGAGATGATGCTCCGAATATCAAATAAGGAAATGAAGAGGACATAATAGGTATTAATCAGTTGTTTGAGTCATAAAAAAGATAATAAGGAATGGGGCTCATCTTCTCAAGTGAAAGGGAAACGTAGAAATGAAAGGGGGAGGATGCAGTAGCTGGGGGAGAAATGAAAATGGTGGTTTTAGAGAGAGTCTCGGCTTCTCTACAGAATGATGGGCGCGTCAGTAGTCAGGCGGTTTTGGGACAAGAAGAAGCGCTCTACGCGGAGAGGGCTTCGGCGTGGAGTACCGAATTTGTGAGTTTGACAAACTCAAGAGGTGAGGTTCTCCCTACTTGGGTTTTATTCCTCTTTTAAATACTTTGCAAATGTTTGAAATTTGAATGAGGCCGTGAGTAGTTGATCGATCCCCAGCCTTGGGACCGAATTGATATGAATTTTTTAGTACCCATTGGAGCAGTCGTGACTGCCACGGCTGATTGGGTTGTCAAATTGGATGATTTGGTATTAAATCATGTATTGGTTTGGAAAAAAGTAGGGAATGCATGGCTAGTGAGATCTCTGAGTTCTGGTGACGAGTGACTTGTTGAGTGTTGGAGCGAGTAAGCCACTGGGGTTTCTTGTTCCCCCAGAATGGCTCTTTGCGAAAATATATTTTTGTGAAAATATGTGTTTGGTGAGTGATTTAAATTAATTGTTGGTGACAGTCATTGCTTTAGTAGGCTAATTTTGATGTTTGAAATGATAATTACATGACATGATTGTGTGATTGGATATTATGTGAATGTGTGCATGTTTACATGTTTGCATGTGGTGAAACGTATTGGAAATGGCATACATGCATTCCATATGCCTTTGGGGTATCCTGGGACATAGGAGTTAGTGCGTGAGACGAGTCTAGAGAAAATGGTTGGAGGGTTGTAAGCCATTATTCATCGGAGGGTGAGTCAAATTTGAAATATCAATCGTCGGAGCGTTGATATTCTTGGAGGAATTGATCCACAACCAAATAATATCAATCGTCGAGACTATTGGTGATATATATGTGGAGAAAGTTATACAAACAAACAAAACAATAATTCTCTCATACGAGGCTTGGCGAGTGTAGGGAAGTCCGGTGGTTCGGGATGCGAGTTGGTCATGTAGACATTAGTGGATCAGCCATTTGGCAGATGTGTGTTTAAATTGGAACATTGCACGACACTTGGTGGTGATGGCCCATGGGCGATTCTCCCTGCGAGCATTAGCTCACCGTGATGGGACCCCCTTTTTGCAGTCACGAGGAGCGTGCGAAGGACGGCTCGTCCTAGAATTTGAGGTTACAGAAAGCAGAAATGTGGCTGTTGGTTTCATATTGAACTCTTTGTGTTTAATATATGTATGGTTTAAGAGTGAAATATGTAACTCTTATAAGATATATAGTTGGATTCATAGTTGGTATGCATATTGAGAATTGTTTATGGGCCCAAGTGGCCGTATTGGATATATATATATTGAAATTATATTGGAATGCTTGGGACAGGTTTCATGCAGGTGATGTACTTGGGTAGAGCTCCCCGTACAAAGGAGACTCTGCGATTTTACACTGAGTGGCGTCGAGATCAACCAGACATCCACTTGTATTCTAGCGAGGTTGACAGGTGAGTCAACGGACCCAGTTTGGAAATCTGAGATAAGTACCTTAGTTATCACAGGTTCTTTCATTATCCACTTCTAAGGTATTTGCAAGCATGAAACATAAGATAAATGACAAGAATATGTAAATGGCATGACATGATGAGAAACATAGCATTGTTATGTGATGATATGTAAACAATGATAAGTACAAGAACAAAAACATAAATGTAAAATGATATGGAATGAAACATGATAAGACAAATAAGTTTGATATATGTAGAAGTATATCTATAAATGATATGTTCAAAACATGAATAAGCATGTTATATCATGAAATTAATGTTAAAGAAGTTATATGCGATTATCTAAAGTGTGATGACTTTGATTAAATTCGTCCATATGTATTAATTCGCTAAGCTATAAACTTATGCAGGTGTTTCATAGTGTGAGTACGAAGCGGGAACAAAGTCAGATATTCCATCGACAATAGAGATGACACACTACTAGGTGCCTGAAGAAGACCTTTTGGTTTATTTTTGTATATGTTTGTTTTTTGTAAACAATGTAAAGTTTTTATATGTTGTTTTTCATTTATAAGTTTGAATATATTTTGTAATCCTTGCTACATAATATATTTCCAAGTTAAATGTTTAATAGTATAGAATGAACAAGTTTATAGTAACGAGAAAAAAAAAAAAGACACTAACTGACACGAATTTGAGTTGGGGCGTCACACCTCCTATGTCAAAGTTCAATGTTTACATTTCGCTGAGCCGCATTGATCTCTCCTTTATATAGCTTAGCTTCCATGACATAGAGAATGTTTTGTGAATCCCCCATCATCAAGTCTGTCTATGGATATTAAGTTGAGAAGAATATCTAAAACATGTCTAACATCCTTGAATGTCAGTTTATTTCCAATACTAGTTTCTAACCAAATATCTCCAATACCCACAATCTTGGATACACCAATGTTTCTCATTCTAACATTACCAAATTCACCAATTCTGTAAGAAGTGAAAAAGTCATTATGAAAAATAACATGGAATGAGGCATGAGGCACCATAATCAATAACCCAATTGCTATCTTGGGTTACAAGACTAACACAATCATCATCAGTCACAATCATAATATCAACTTTAGCAACAATTATATTAGTCTCTTTATTTTCTTTCTTCACTTCATTTTGTTCCCTTTTCCAAATCCTACACTCTTTCTTCATGTGGCCAACCTTGTTGCAATGATAACATTTTATATATTTTCTAGATTTGGATCTTCCTCTAAAACCATGAGGATTTCTACTTTGACTTCACCAATGTCTTTCTGGTTTTTCTTACCTTTCTTGTTTTTCAAGAACAAGTACTCCAGAAAAAGATTCACATTTTTCTTTCCTTCTACCATTCTCATTCAGCAAGCTATCTTTAACACTTTCCATAGTTAGAATCTCATTTGGAGTGGAATTACAAACTGTTACCACAAATATCTCCCAATTATCAAGTAAGGAGCTAAGAAGTAATGATGATTGCATTTCATCACTAATGTTCATTTTCATGGCAATCAACTAGTTCACAATACTCTGAAAATAATTGATATGCTCAATCATGTTCTTCCTATCCTTGTACTTTAAATTGACAAGTCTTCTACTCAAAGTAATTTTATTTCCTAATGTTTTCCTAGCAAAAGGTTTTTGACGTTTTAAAAAGCAGCATCTACTTCGTTTAAATCGTAAATGTAATCGTATGAGAGTTGAATTAAATCAGCTATACTCATATAAGCGATAAACTACATGTTGCGTCTCGTGCTTACGTGAGCGTGTCGATGGTTTTCTTTCAATCTAATGGGATTGTATAAATCTTTACAATAGAGCAAATCTTTCATAATATCACTACAAGAATTTGATTTTTTATCTACTAAAACAATTTTGTAGGTAAAAATAGGGGTTTACTAACAAATTACCAACAAAAATTAAAGGAATTAATTTTCAACAAAATATTGACAATTCACCTACTAAAATTTACCTACAAAACTATTTAGTCGATAAATACGATGTCAATTTTTGGCATAAGATATTAGCAATAATTTACCTATTGTTTATCTATTGAATTTATATATTGAAACAATTTTATAGGTAAAAATAAGGGTTAAACAATTTACCTATATAATACCGATAATGCACCTACAAAAATTTACTTAAAAAACTATTTAGTGGCACCAATTTTTGACGTAATATATTACTGACAAATTACCTAGACTTAATTAGCTACTAAATTTTACCGACTGCGATGTTATGTAGGTAAACTAACATATTTTTAAAAAAACTACATAATCTTTGTTAGGCTAGCCTAAGGCAATTCCTTTTCCAAACCCTAGCTTTTCGAAGCTATACTCTGCAGCAAGAACCCTAAATTCAATCGCTTCCTTTTTTATTTCTTAGAACAACAGGTGCTTAAGATGCACAACTCACCGACGAAAAAGCACGATTCCAAGCTAACAGACGTAGTTGGGCCCACGTCAAAATCACAGCGATCGAAATTATTCAAATCTATAGAAGATGGTGAGAATAATGGTACGGAGGGTGAGGGATCAGAAGCTGACGAAGCCAGATTTGGGCCATTTGGAGAAGGCCGACATGTTGCCGATAAGGCATTTGCAAAAGTTTCGGCTTGTGTCAGTGGATGGGTTTGAGCCCAATCTGAAATTGGTCTTTGAGCAGTTGTTCAAGGAGGGTAATCTGGTCGATTTTTCTGGAATAACAATCGGAAAGGGGTTCTAGGGTTTGTTCCTTTCTTCTTTTTCTCTAAATGTTTCTGCTTCTGTTTGGTTGCTAGAAAACTAGATGCTCGTTTTCCAATGGATTCAAGAGATGATGATCCCACTTTCACAATGGATTTTTCTGAAGATTACCTTAGAATGGGACGAGGATTTTGTGTGGATGAAGATGAGAAAGATGACCCAGCTAAAGCAGGCACCATTTATGAAAATTCTAATCCTGAAGTTGAACTCAATACTGATCCAGCTCAAGCAGTCTGTAGCTCGCAAAACTCTACAGATGGATTGCGATTTGGAACAACCTGTCAACCTGATAATGAACTGAATCTGGACTGCCCAAATGCAACAATTAGGTTGTCTATGCCAGAGAACACAAGAGATGATACTAGAACAAAGACTGTAAAAGCTCTTCGTGCCATGCCTTTGAGAAAAAAGCGAAGGTTCGGTTAAAAATATTTAGTTTTCTGGAGTTGTATATAATATGTTTCCTTCCTTCTATGTAAATAATCTTCCTGCTGAAGTGATATTTGTATAATGACATAGAAAGCTTGTTAAAACTAGAGCCTGTTTTTCTTTTGATGTCTCCCATTTTTTGTATGTAACTAAACTTGGGAGAATTTTGTTGTAACTCGTAATATGGAATGTCAGCAAAATTTTACAACAGCCTAACCATTAGCAGATGATATAGAGAGTATCCACCATTAAAAAGAAGTTGGATAACTTCATTTCTAGTGATTTTGATGTCCTTCGAATGGAGTTTGAAGGGGAACTTTCCTCCCTTTTGTAAAAATTAGTAAATAAATAGAGAAATCATTGATGTCCCTTCCTTCTCATAATAATGCTCCCATTTGCCACAAAATAACAATTATTTTGATATGTTGATTCGTTTTAGGTTTTTCTTATTATGGCACACTGTATCATGGACTAGAAGGTTGTAGTTAATTTGAATCTGAAAGAAAATTATGCCCTCTTGTAAGGTCTGATCTAACTCAGTGAGGGGGATAATACAACCAGATAATGTTTGTCTTTGATTCGGTTGCTAATTTAGCCAGATAATACAACCAGTATTGTTACTGAAGCTCATCTTATCATAAATGACTCTACTAGTGTGCAATCTAAAAGCATTAGCCATGACACCCTTTCTAGGCTAGCTAAAACAGTCTTAGCACTAAAGGAAGACAAGAATCAAAGACTACAGAGGTAGGTTCTGTTTCGAGTATGCTTGATCATTTCGTTGTTTAATTATTAGAAAAATCAATCAAATATGCTTGAGTAGATGGTTATATGTTCAGCAACTTGATGCATGTTACACCATTTCTGCAATTTATTTGATTCCCTTTCAGTAGCTTTTTCTTTATTAATGGAGAAGTTCTTTTTGTTTTTGGGGGTGCAGAGCATCTTTGGCTTTTTAGAATACTGTTAATACTTGTGGTTAAAAATATCCAGTGGCTTTCAGTGGAGAGGATGGAAACCTCTTTGAAAAGGCAGTTGCTCTTTTGGAAATGGAATTCACCAAAATCCAAAAAGAGGTTGCACTTGAGAATAGATTTTATATCCATTCATATATATTTTTTAAGGTATTTTTTTATAAACTAAAAGTTTTCTCTTGAAACAAATAGACATTTAAAGTTTTCTTAGTAACCAAATCAACAATTTGCTTACCATTAAGTTGTCTCTATACCAGAAAAAATGAATGACTGCCATGACCCTTGTCATGAGTAGGAGACCTCTAAGCTTTGGGGTCTTTAGATCACTCATGTTACTTCAAATGCTTGGTCCCAATGCAATTATTTTCTCATTAGCGTTGAGTCTATTTGATATTGTATAAAACCCAAAGACTCATGAACCCACAGAAATTCCATTATGAGTAATCACATCATATTGTCTAACGTACTTTAATTATTATAGAGGTAAGAAGATACATCCACGCATAGTGATGAGTGTCCAAAACACTTATTATATAACCGGGTTTTAGTATGTTTTTGAACTCTTTTGTACATAAATAAGTGGTGTTTTTGCTTCATTACTATTATTTTGTTTCATTTTGCATTTTAGGTTGAAGTGCGGCATTTGGAGGCGTTTTGGAGACTTAAAAATGGAAGAAATCAAGTTGAAATGAAGTTGCTGAATTGCTGCAGCTTCTTCGTTGCGACGAAGATAGTCTACGTCGCAACAAAGGTGGAGTTTGTCGTGATGAAGCAGAAGGATCACACTGAAGGAGCTACGGGTTCATCGCAACAAAGCGAAGAAACATGGATAAGTGATCCACAGGTATGTCGCGACGAAGCGAAGGCGAGTTGGATCATAAATCTTCCTATTTTTAGCCCATCATTGGCCCATTTTTGGAGGCCTATAAATATATGTTTTTCTTAGACCTAAAGGAGGTTTCGACTGTGAGGGAGAATACCTTCCATAAGGTTTCTCCTCTTGTTCTTGAACCAACAAGTCGCACTTTGGGAGCAAGAGAGGAGACTTGATAGCTGTTCTTCAAGATTTGGGAGAAGAACTTGGAGATTTGGAGGAGAAGACCAAGGGCTCATCATCTTTCATCATTAGAGTTTCTTCTTCCTTTTTTTCTCGTGTTTTATCCTAATTTTGTGATGTACCAAACCTTTATTATGTTCTAAATTTGTAGTCTAGGGTTTTGGTTGTATTTTGGACATGAATGTTTTATCTAATTGTTGATATTTCTTTTTCTTGTCTTTAATGATTGTCTATCTATTGATTCATGTTTAGTTGCTACTTACATATTGATTTCTAATCAATCTCAAAATGGTGAGTGGTTTCTTGTGAGATCTGAGAAGTGAATGAGGAATTAGATATAAATGAATCAACCTAATTAGCTAGGTAATAAAGATTTTAGCATCAATTAGGAGATTTGTGAGATTCTTGGGTTTTAAAGCATTTCTAATGTTTATGCCACTTTGGTAAGAAACCCATGCACTTTCTAAGTAGACATTTGACTTCGAGAGAGACTTAAAATTAAATTAGGCAAGAGTCACTTGGACAACACTTACATGAGACAATAGGATAGAATTTCAGATAATTAGGCAAGATCCTGCATGAAAGGTAAAGTACCTCCTATTGCAAGTTGAGAAAGAAAATAGAGTTTTAGATCAAAATACTTTTTTGAAAAAAAAAATTTTAATTAGTTTAGAAACCAAATAAAGACGGCATCGTAGTCAGAATGCCGCTGCTTCGCTGACAAATGCAAGTAATCGGGCTAATCAAATGCTCAAGTAAAATGCCTAGCAATTTTAAATTTTAGTCTGATTGTCATTACATGATCAGCAGACATTCGGATAATTATAATTGCTGCTGTCTACGATAATGCGATTGGAATATTTAAACCCAATTGTTGTCATCACTGACACGCATTTCGACAATTCCACTGCCACTATCCACGACAAATGCAGATTATTGTCTATTTTCGATAATTATTTCGCTAAACTAATTAATAATTTTTTTTTTAAACAAATTATTTCGCTCTAAAACTCAAGAAAATAAGTAGCTCATTTTATTGGGCTTACTGTTGTTCCACTCTCATAATATCTCCGGACATTGGTTAAAGGAATCTCAACATATCATTGCAATTGTCATGTCCTGTCTTCTTTGTAATATAGCCTTCCCAAAATGGCAAACTTTTCGGGAATTATGGATCATCAAACTTACTAGTCATTCGTTTATCTCAATTAAGGTTGTCATGCTTGTCTTTGAATAATATGCTCTTTGTTTCCATTCATCACATTTATGTTATTGTTATCGTCATTGCAGAAACTATTTCTTATTATTTTATTATCACCTTATTTCTCTGGTTTTATGTTAACTTCTTCCAAGAATTCAACAAGAAATCTAACCATGTTGGCTTGACTTCCATATTCAAGAATCCTAAACCAAAGTCTTTTATATTTCTTAGCCTAGAAATTTTTTTAGGTATCATTTCAAGATTATGTGTCATCTTGTGTTACAGTTATACAGTGTATGAGTTGTTTTATAGCATATAAGTGAACAACAAATGCAAAAGATCTTCATTGTTTATTTGTGTTTTGAGTGATTTGCCTCCTTAATCCTTTTTATGTGTTTTAATCAATGGACAGAGATTGTCTTCATTAGAAGCGGTACTTCACAAGTTAGATTCAGGTGATCCAACCATTATCTCAACAGAGATTGCCAAGTTGATCGAATGATTTTCGAATACTAACAAAACGCATATTATAACATGTTGATGAAATGTCAAGAGCTCAACGACCATCCCTAGCGCCTACTCGTCTTGATACTGACTATGTTCGTGATGATAATGATACAAATGACGACAATGCAATTTCAAAGTAGTATTTATTATTGTTTGATGATTGCATTTAATCATGTTATAATTTGTGAACATGTTTTGTGATTTTTTATTATTATCACTTTTATGGTTTATGTAAGATTATACTTTAGCTTCACTTTCTATATAGGTTTTATGTAATTTGAATATTTTTAATTGTACTATTGTTATGATTTTACTAGCATTCTTAATCATATATCAACATTTTTTTTTTGTAAATTTAATATGTTTTGATTAGGATAATAATTAAATTAAATTTATAAAATATATATAATTATTGATAATTACCTATAAATTACAAACAAATTACCTACTAAATTGGTAAGTTAGGCAACTAATTTACCTATAGATTACCTACTAAATTGGCAAGTTAGGTAGCCAACTTACCTACAGATTACCTACTAAATTTGCAAGTTAGGCAGTCATTTTACCTATAGATTACTGACAATATATGAACAAAAGCATGTAAATTACCTACAAAATTTACCAACAATAAAATAGTTACTAAATTTACCTTCAAACTTACCGACAACATAAACAATAGGTAAGCCATTTCCAAACAAAATATGGCATGGAAATTACCTACCATTTACCGACTAAAAGTATGTAGAATTACCTACTATTTCACTTTTTGTAGATATTTTTTTTTTTATCGATAGAGATATTACATGCAACTATGTTCTATAGAAAATCAGTAGGTACATTGAATTACCTATAAAATTTCAATTATTACCTACAAAAGTGTTAAGTAGGTAAATTTTTAATTTCTTGTAGAGTACTCTTCCAAGTTGAATAATTCAACGAATTTAATTTTATCATACTATCATCCATTTTACTTTTTTGAACCACTAAAATCAAAGGAATAATACCACTTTGTTAGGAAGACTACCAAATACAATGATTTTAAAATTGACATTTCCCTCTTTGTGTGCCAAAATAGGTTCAACTTGATCAAGCTGGCAATAACGACAACAAAGCCCGTACAGCAGCAAATAAATCACAGCCATGAGACAGCAAATTTTCTACGTAGAAAACCCCAAATGAAAAGGGTAAAAACCACAAGACCATAAGCCACTTAAACTTCCACTATTTCAATAATGACAATAATGTGTTACACCAAGTTCTTCTCTAGCAAGCAAACTAAAGACTCACAACAACAATTTATTATTTGGATGAAGTTTGAGTGTAATGGAGTTATCTTGTAAGTTCTCTTACTATCTTTTCATAGTTTTAATTAGATTTTATAAATTGTGTTACCTTATCTAATAGTTTGATTTAATGTAAACACAATTTATAAAATCTAATAAAAACTATTTAAAAAATTAAATTTAACCTAATGTTGTTTTTGTTCATTAAAAGAAATGTTACTAAAAACAATTTGTAAAATAGTTTTATTTTGAAAAAAAATTACAAAAAAGTATTTTTAAAAGAACATGGCCAAGGCCCTCGAGGCTTGACTTGTTAGATATAATTTGTTATATTTATGTTTGAAGTAGTCTTTGTTTTCATTCAATAGTTTGTTAATAAGTCCTAGTCTCCAAGAGGATCTATTCTTCAGGAAGGATAGAGTTTGTTTTGTTTCAAATTTTAATCACCACGTTATAGGCTTGTAAAGCATGGTTTTTTATTCCCCTTCTATTTTGTAAAGGCTATAAATAGCCCCAGTTTACCGAAATCGAATATATTCCTTCCAGCTATTCCTTAGTTCTGAATATCAACATTTGGTATCAGAGCTTTGTACGAGGCCTGGTTGGGTGTGTGAAATTTAGGACAAAGACGAGAGTTTGTGAGAAGTGTGAGTTAAACACAGAGAGATCAGAATGTCAACCTCAGAGAAGTTTTTGCAACCATCCATTCCGAGGTTTGATGGCCATTATGATAATTAGTCAATGACGATGGAGAACTTTCTAAGGAGCAAGGAGATGTGGAGCTGGTGAGCGAGGGATCCTATCTGGCAATTGGGACGACACCCGGCCCAGTGAGGTCAGGAAGACCGTGGAAGGAGGCCAGCTCGAGAATAAGTCATGAGAACTTCATGTTCAAGCAATTAAATAGAGAAATCCCAAACAATTCTCGGCAAAAGAAGGACGTCGAAGGCAATTTGGGACTCAATGAAACGGAAGTATCAAGGGTCCACAAAGGTGAAAAGGGCACAACTTCAAGCATTGAGAAGGGAGTTTGAGTTGCTTGCCATGAAAGAAAGGAGATAGATGACGACTTCTTGGGATGGTGCTTGATTGTGGTGAGCCGAGAAGATGAAGTCAAATGGTGAGACAATGGATCATAGTACAGTGGTTGGTAAGATACTTAGATCATTGATGGTCAAGTTCAATTATGTTGTTTGTTCAATAGAGGAGTCAAATGATTTAAGTACTTTGAGCATTGATGGTGCATGGGAATGCGCTTGTCCATGAACAAAGGATGCAGGGATACCAAGAGGAGGAACATGTGTTGAAAGTGGCTCAGGAAGATAGGTCAGGAGGAGGAAGGGGTCGGGGTGTGTTTAGAGGAGGACGTGGCAGAGGTAGAGGGAGACAATCTCTAAACAAACAATCATTGAGCGTTTCAAATGCCATAAGTTGGGACACTTTCAATACGAGTGTGTGAAAAAAACAAATTATCTTGAGTTGAAGGAAGAAGAGGAGCTTTTTCTTGATGTCTATGAAGAGCTTCATCAAACAAGAGAGAAAGAGGTATGGTTCTTTGACTGAGACTCTGAGTAATCATATGACGAGGGAACAAGAATGGTTCTCAAAATTTGGAAAGAGACTTTAGTCGGACATGAAGCTTGGGAATTGTCTGAGAATGGTAGTGGTAGCAAAGGAAGTATGAGGTGCGGTGAATGGCATAACCCGGGTAATATCGATTTTATTATATTCTACGAGCAGAACAATTTATTAAGCATAGGACAACTTGAGAGAAAGGATTAGCCATTTTTGATTTAGGATGGAACTTCTGAAGTGTTTCATCCCATGAGGGTTGATTATCTGGCTTGATATGGCGGGGAATATAATGTTTAATTTGTTAGCTTCCATGGCACCGAAAAATTCTATGTGTTTACAAGCTAAAGTTGTATCGGAGAAAGAAGCTCACATGTGGCATTGTCATTTTGGGCACTTGAACCATAAGGGACTGAGAAAGCTTTCTTACAAGAAGATGGTGGTTGGTTTTACCCTCTAAAAGTCTCGAAGAAGATATGCACCCATGTAGCAAACCAGAGCTTAACATAGAGCACTAGGGGAGGATTTTGTGGAGGCGTCAAGCGGCCCGGCTAGTGCATTCGGATATATGTTGTAAGACCCCAGAAAATTCTAATTTTTTGAAAAATGATAAAATTGTAATTTCGATTGAGAAATAGAATTTTTAGATGCCGGATAATGAAACGACTTCCTTGGTTGGAGATGCGTCTCGCGAGGAAATCTGGCTCACCGATCGAATTAAGAGCAGTCGAAATTTCAGTTTGATGCAGGGAGTAATGCGGGACACTTGGCACATTATGAGTAGCTCAAGAGGTGCCACGTGTCATGTGCAGAATGAGTCAAACATGAGCTCAAGTGTGGGGCCATAGGAGACAAATGGCTGCCTTGAGTGGATGGGGAAATCCGTAGTGAGATCAGATGAAGATAAGAGAGGAAATCCTAAGAACCAATGAGAGTTGGACATGTGGCATGAGAGGACAATTCTCTTGACCCCAACCTAAACCAAACTGATTTGGGAGGGAAAGGAAGAGAGAGAAAGAGAAAACCGAGAAAGAGAGAGAAAAGATGAGAGATTTTAGAGTGAGAAGAGCTACACATACTGGGTTTGTCGGTGATCGGTCGAAATCAGAACTCGTGGACAAAAGCAAGTTGATCCCCAGCATAAAGGGATTACTTGTGAATGCGGAAGTATTGTGGAGTTTCAAGCAACTCCAGGGAGGTAGGGGTTTCTCCTGTAATTCTTTGGCTAAAAGTCATTTAATGGTTAGGGAGGTTTGGGGAGTCGGAATAGGCGGATTCGTTCGGTTCAGCTTGGATTAGTGGCAAAATCCACAGAGTAGTTTGGATAGTCCGAGAAACTGTAGTGTAAGATTTGTTTGTGTGTGGCTTTGTGTGTTGATATTTTATTGCTATGATTTAATATGCTGTGTGTGTTGTTTGTGTGATGCTTTGGAAACGACTCTAAGATGGGTGGCCAGTTGTTTATTAGCCGTGTGAGCTAATTTTGGAGTGTGTGCTATGAATGAATAACATGATGTTTGTGTATGATTTCGTTAATATATGCATGTGTGATATATTAACATGATTTATGGTGAAATGACATATTGCATTTCATATGCACTGGGACAACCTAAAACAGTAGGTATGAGTGCATGACATGAAAAACATGGTTGTCAAATGAATTTAATTGGAATATTTTCAGAAGAATTGCCTTTGAGAGTTGTCCAACAGTTCATCTCGAAAGATGACCCATGACTGTTTCGAAGAGTTATCCAGCAATTCACCTCAGAGGGTTGTCTAATAGAATTTTATCGGAAAATTGGTATTATGTTTTCAGGAACAAAAACCTTTTGTTTTGAAAATAGTGTTTCTCACACTTGGCTTAGGCATGCGTGAGGGAGTCGATGAGGACTCGAACCATGGGATTGGGCATGTAGACATTCGAGTAGGAATCATGAATTCACTTGAATGTGTGTTTTCTATTGCATGAGCACTTAGGTGGGGGTAACCTCGTTGGGAGATTATCCTCACGGGCTTTGCTCACCGTCGTGGATCCCCCTTACAGTGTGAGCATTGACGGGGTGGCCTCCTTAGAGTGGATTATGAGGCCAGTGGGACTATGGCCTTGATTAATGTTTTGTGTATATATTAGAACAAACTAGTTTTAATATATGTTTTGTATTAAGAGTGACGTAATAACTCTTGAATATATAGAAATGTATGGTTTTGTAATTGTATGGACGAGTATGTATGATAGGCCCTATTAGGTCATTTTACTCATGTATGGGTCTCATGATATGAGACACGCGGAGTTCCATGAGTTGATAATTGATGACAGGACTCGGGAGTGGGTTGCCACAGCTTGGTATCAGAGCTTAGGTTTATAAATACCTAGAACTCGATGTCGGATACTAGAGTTATAGCTTAGTATCAAAAAGTTAGGCATACAATTACCTAGGACTTGATGGGCACAGGTTAGATCATGCATTCATTGTGCATTCTGATGATTGTTGCGTGATTCTGTGTTATATGTGGTTTTTGATTGTATGCTTGGTAAATAGCATATAGGAAAATGTTGAACATTAGGGTCGAGAAAATATAACCCCTAAGTTTAAGGAATTTTGGCAAAATAGTCCAAAATTAAATGAAAAAAAAATGAGATTTTCTGGATAGTCGTTCCAATTTTTGAAATAAACAGATTGTGTTTGTGGAATTCTGGAAGATTATTCCAGTTTTTGCACAAGAAAAAGAGTTGTAATTAAACTCTTTAATTTTGTTAATTGTATACATGGCAGTTGTTTAGGCTCATCTTAGAAATGTGAGAGGCTGCGAAGGATTTTGAAAAAAAAAATGTCTGCGAGAATGAGAGACTGCCCATTTTTGGTTTGGTCGCGACACGGCGGGTGGTGTGCAGACCGGGGGCGGCATGAGTGTGCTTTCCGGCGCGCCGCGACATGGGCGCTGCCGTGCGACTGTTCTTCTTGGCCCCCATCGCAACATCGGAGTTTTGTGTGCGATGACATGATTGGGCCCAGAGACAGCCAGTTTTGGGTCCACGACGAGGGGGTAGCGGTTGAGGGTGTCGCGACATGGCCTTTGGCGTCAGCGACCACGAAGGCTGCGAGGAGGTGGTGTCATGACACGCGCGATGTCCGCGATGAGGAGGCGAAGTGGTGTTGCGACCGCGTTTTTGGTCCAAACATGGATTGAGAGGTGGTCGGCGACGAGGGTGGTGTCGCGACTTTGGCACGATGGAGGTGGTGTCGCGACACAGTTGTCAGTTTAAGGTTGAAACGGTGTCGCGACCCCATTTTGGGGTCTCGCCCTTGTTTGGCCTTGAGAATTGACTGGCACGGCGGGGGTATGGCGGTTAGGTCGCCTTGGTTTTGGCGTCGCGACGGGGCGCAGGCTGTGGGGCGATTTGGGTATGACAGGCGGGTTGCGGGTGTGTCGCGACCAAGTGTGCGCCCGATGGCGTATGACGCATGAACGAATTTATCGCGGCGCGGCCCATGCACGGCGAAACGGTGCGTGCATATGGCCCAGGTCTTGGGTGTGCGCCTTTGGCCACACATGACTTGATTTTGAGCGAGTGCCTTTGTTTAGGTGCATTGTTTGAGTCACTGTTCATGGACACTGTTCACGAACACTGTTCATGGAGGGGCACTGTTTAAAAAAAAAAAGTAAAAAAAATAAAATTTTTGTTTGTGTATGACTTAATATATGGAATGTTTATCTTGCATTACCTATGAATGCCTTGACGTGGTGCATGAAAAAAAAAAAATTGGTATGTGAATAGTGTCTCGGGGTTGTATTTACACCCTTAGAGATACTTCATTAAAACTCAACTTGCCATTTGACATGTGTAGATGGCTGGTCGGCGGGACGTGGGGTCGTACACCTTGTGTTGTTGGCGTGCGATAGGCTTTCTTGGGGAATTTGTAGGGATTCTGCGGTTTCTTTGCTATTGCACGAGGCTAGTCTGTGTTGAGTGGTCGAGGAAGGAGCGAGGTGACCTCAATGGGCTTTATAATCGCGCCATCCTCCACCATTCAGGGGAGGAGGGGATCCGATGGTAGCCGACCATTGGTTCCGGTAGATCGAGAGGGTTTTGGTGGCTATGGGGATCGCCCAGATGCCACGGGATCGGTAGGCGTGTTTGGTGAAGGCGAGTCCCACAGTGTGGTGGGGCGGGTTAGGACGCCTCTAGAGACTTAGAGCGAGGACTTGGGCGAGTTCCGTAGGCTCTTCGCGAGGCGAGTGTTTTTTTCGGCCCTTTCTTGGGTACGAGGCTTAGGTTCTGAAGTGACGGGAGCCATGTTTGTGATAGAGTACATGGCTGGGTTCACTGGTAGCTCGCTTTGTTGACCGATTATGTGGCCACAGTCTGCGGCGAGTCGGGAGAATTTGAGAGTGAAATTTGAGATTGTCCGTTCGGGACATGGACTCCCATAGTTGGGACGGCGCCATAGAGAGGGAGATGGAGGGATGCCGCGGGAGCACTTTCGGGATGGTGCTAGTAGCGAGAGGAAGGAGAGTCGGTTTTCTTCCGGTTCGGGAAAGAAGTAGAGGAGCCGTTCACGTGGGTTCCAGCGCCGGCCGTCGGACCGGGACGGGCGGGTGCCGGTCGGGCGGGATAGATGGTATGTTTCCATTACCCAGGCTAGACATATGAGAGGATTGCCCACCGAGCCGGGGGGATCCGGGTTTTGGGGCGGTCTGATCGTGAGTCGGTTGTGGGACGGGAGCGGATGCGATATATTCCTCCCACACCCTAGTATGGAGTCGGAGGAGCGATGTAGATCCCCAGGAGTTGGGTGCCTCTCATTATGGCAGGAGCTAGAGGGCCGGGTTATGGCGGCGGACGGGGCCTGAGGGCGGGGACATCGGAAGGACTGGGGGTGTCTGCGCCATCACACCATCGGTTGAGTCGTGAATCGGCTAGACATATAGAATGCGTTTTTGCTATCTCGCTGATGGCGAAGTGTTATTGATTATGGTGCATCGCATTCATTCATTGCTGCATCGGTTGTGCGGGAGTTGGGCTTGGAGGTTGAGACCTTGAAGGAGCCCATGTATGTGAGTTCTCCCCTAGGGGCTAGGGCGAGCATATATTTGATATGTCGGGTTCTTGTTTAGAGATCTCAGGGATTACGCTCTGATGGACCTAAGGGTCATGGACATGTTAGTTTTGATGTCATTGGGCGTGACGTCTGGTCGTCATTGATTGTGAAGCGTGGGAGGTTCACAGCCTGCGGCGGGGATGATACTTGTGTTCTGCGTTCAAAGGGAATGAGCGATATTTTACCCCCGGTAGTATGCGATTCGGATGGCGCAAGAATTAGTAGGTTAGCTGACTAGCCTCACCCTGGAGGACAAGGTGAGATCAGACTTGGATCTACCTCAGGTAGTGTGCGAGTATGAGGACATTTTTCCGGATGAGCTACCTGGATTACCCCCATAGAGGGATGTAGACTTCGGTATTGAGTTACACCTAGGCACGTCACCCATCTCTATGACTCCACACAGGATGGAACCAGTTGAGTTGCAAGAACTACGAGGGTCAGTCCCGAGGAGTTCTTGGCTAAAGGATTCGGTGGAATGGCGCTTCACCATGAGGGGCGGTCGATGCTATTTGCGAAGAAGAAGAATGAGACCAACCGTGCGTGATTGCGACGGTTGAGCGGGGGTTACGATCAGAAATGATTACCCATTGTGAAATTGATGACTTGTTTGATCAGGCGAAGGTGGGAATGCAGTCCTCCCGAATGAACCTTCACCTTAGTTACCATCGGTTAAGGGTTAGGAGGCAGATATCCACACAAAACGGCGATTAAGGCAGCGTTATGGGCACTTTGAGTTCTGATGATGCCCTTTGGATTGACGAATGCGCCAGCGATATTCATGGATCTCATGCATAGGGTGTTCGACCCTATCTAAATCGATTTATTAAGTAGTCTTTGTGGATGACATTTGTCCCACTCGGTCGAGAGAGAGCGCAGGGATCATTTGAGGTTGTTTATAGTTGTTGTGGTAGTAATTTGTCTGTGGTCCGGTAAGTGCGAGTTTGGCTTACGAGGTGAATTCTTAGGGCGCGTAGTGTCGGCTTTAAGAGTATCAGAATTGGACCAGAAGGTTGGTACGTGATGAGTTGGGAAAGTGAAGTTGATCTTCGAGATCTGGCGTTTTTCTTGGGATTGGCTGATCTTCACGGGAGGTTCGTTGAGGACTTCTCCGTTAAGCGACTTATGACCAAAGCCGGCCGGAAGGAGGAGTGGGATTGAGTGGAATGACGCTGTCTGAGAAGGCATTCCGGGGAGTTAAGAAGGAGGCTTACTTAGAAACTCTGATCGATAGTCCCGAAAGAGAGGGCAGAGGGTACACGGTGTATTATGATGCGAGGGCGGATGGGATGTGTTTGATGCGATCAGAGGGTTGTGACTTATGGTTCTCGCGGTTAAAGAATCATGGCGAGAATTACCCCACACCGACAGCATGGAGTTATGTTGTAGTCTTCGCCTTGAAGATATGGCACCACTATTTGTATGGTGAGTAGCTTGAGATGTACTCAGACCACAAAAGTATTAAGTATATTTTCACACAGCGGGACCTCAACATGAGGCAACGCAGATGGATGGAGTTCCTGGAGGATTATGACTTCACTTTGCATTACCATCTTGGTAAGGCAAATGTGGTGGCTGATGCACTCAGTCGAGAAGTCACGGGGAGCATTAGGCCCAGTATAGGCTTCCGAGAGTGGTAGATGTTATTCGAGACTATGGGGCAATTTGGACTACGACGCGAAGCGGCTGAGTACGTTGGGGATGCAGTAGCTGCAGATCCTCTTGAAGCGAGTGATTAGATCCCCAGGGACGGGACGAATGAGTGTCCATTGGGCTAGGGTATAGTCGGATACGGTGGCGGTTGGACCATCCGCGTAGATGGTAGTCGCCGGTATAGGGACGGGTAGTGGTTCCCCCGATTGGCAGTCACGAGGAGAGATCCTCGGGAGTTCCATATTCCCTAATTTGAGTACATCGGTGGCATGAAGATGTGCAGATCTTCGTCGCCGTATTGCGGAGTGGGATGAAGAGACACGTGGGGGACTTTTGTTCGATGATGTCTCACGTGTCGTGAGTTAAGGCCCGAGCACCGGAAAGTTGCCCAGTACACTCCGACTGTTGGAAGTGGGTGAGTAGAAGTGGGAGCGCGTCACGATGGATTTTGTGACCCGCACTTGCCCACGGACAGCGAGGCATGGCGATATGGGTGATAGTAGGCCCAGATTCGCAGTCGGCATTTTAGCCTTGCGGATGACCTTCACATTGGAGGATTTTGGGATTTGTATATTAGAGATGGGTAAAATGCACATGCGAATGTCGGTATCCATGGCGCGGACCCAGAGACCCGAGTGGTTTACAAGGCACTTTTGAAAAAGTTTCCAAAAGGCTATGGGGACACGGCTGACCATGAAATGCTGACCTTCCGCCTAGAATGAATGATCCGATCCGGAAGGGCCAGTATAGGTTTTAGAGGGCGTCTTTGCGGCATGAGTCCTAGATCATAAAGATTAGCTGGGAAGGCACTTGCGCCAGTGGAATCACTGCGACCTTGATTACGGCTGAGTATACAAATGTCGCCGTGTGAGGGCATTATATGGGGAGGCCATGCGGACCACCAATTTGTTGAGCAGGGTTGGAGGGCTCCATCCAACGGTCTGATCGATTCGAGACACCCTCAGGAAGGTGAGCGATCGACAACGTCTTCTCCACATTTCAGACTTGGCGAGGGAGAGTTGCAACATACGGCGTCGGCCCACAGAGTTTGAGGTTGGAGATCCGTCTTCTTGAAGGTGATGCCTAAAGAACCGTCAGTTCGTGAGCAAGGGAAGTTGTCGTAGGAGTTCATTGGGCCCTTAGAGAGTTCTTGAGAGAGTGGGCATTGCTGGCATCTTGGGATTAGCTTCTTGCTTTAGCATGTCAGTGTCAGCGGAAGTGTTCCGTCCGTAACAAATTATCCTCGGACCTAGCTCATATAGTGGATTGGGGAAAGATTGATGTTGACACCGATGGGACCTTCGAGGAGGGACCAGTGTGCATTATGAATAGCAAAGATCAGGTTTTACGATGTAAGACCTTGAGGCTAGTGAGGCTACTATGGCGACACGATTGGAGTGGAGGAGAGACAGCGTGGGAGCAAGGGACCGCGATCTCGCCACCTATCCCTTCTTGTTTAGGGATGAAGGTACACAGTTTAGTCATTTAATAATTGAATGACTAGTTTACATGCATGACATAGTGCACATTGCATATGCATGTGAGTGGATGTGACTGCGTGAAATTTCGGGACAAAATTCTTTTAAAGGGGGGGAGAATGTAAGACCCCAGAAAATTCTAATTTTTTGAAAAATGATAAAATGGTAATTTTGGTGAAATAAGATTTTAGATCTCGGATGTGGCTTGAGCCGCCCATTGGTGTCTCGTGAAATCACAGGCTAGCCTTGTCGAATTTCGTCGAATTCCTAGACATTCGAAATTTCACGTTTTTCGAGGCACCGGAAGTGGTGCGTGACATAACTTTTGTGTGAGTGGCTCGAGGTGCCCGTGTCATATCGAATAAAGTCAAACAGGCTCAAGTGTGGGGCCATGGGAGACAAATGGCACCTTGTGAGTGGATGGAAATCCATGGTAGATGGATAAGAGGATAAGGAAATCCAAAGAACCAATGAGAGTTGGACATGTGGCATGAGAGGACAATTCTCTTGACCCCAACCTAGACCAAACTAGTTTGGGAGGGAAAGGAAGAGAGAGAAAGAGAAAACCGAGAAAGAGAGAGAAAATATGAGATATTTTAGAGTGAGAAGCTCTACCTTCTCTCTAATTTTGTCGGTGATTAGTCCATCAAACTCCGGTGAGACAAGAAGAAAGCGAAAACCTAATCCGCCTTTAAACTATGCATGAATCTGGAATATTGTGGGTTTTGACAACTCAGAAGTAAGGGGTTTTCTCCTGCTGATTTATTCTTTGGCTAAGAGCCATTTAATGGTTAAGAGTTGAGGGCGAGATAATTCGTTCATTCGGTTCCAAAAACTTGAACTGAGTGGCGAAATCCCTAGAGTAGTTTTAGACAGTCCCAAAAATAACCGTGGACTGTTTGTGTGTGGCTTTGTGTGTTGATATGTTATTGCTATGATTGAATAACATGTGTGTTGTTTGTGTGATGCTTTGGGCATCAGATGTAGATATCGGATTGTTTATTAGCCATGTTAATTTGGGTGTTATTGCTATGAATGAATAACATGATGTTTGTGTATGATTTTCGTTAATATATGCATGCATGATATATTAACATGATTTATGGTGAAATGGCATATTACATTTCATATGCCTTTGAGACAACCTAGAGCGATGGTATGAGTGCATGACATGAAAAACATGGTTGTCAAATGAATTTGATGGGAAGATTTTCCGAAGAATTGCCTTGGAGAGTTGTCCAACGGTTCATCTCGGAGGATGAACCATGATTGTTTCGAAGAGTTATCCAGCAATTCACCTCAGAGGGTTGTCTAATAGAATTTTATCGGAAAATTGGTATTATGTTTTGAGAACAAAACCTTTTGTTTTTGAAAGCCGAGTGTTTCCTCCTGCCAGCTTAGGCATGCGTGAGGGAGTCGATGAGGATTCGAACCATGGGATTGGGCATGTAGACATTCGGTAAAATCATGGAATTCACTTGAATGTGTGTGTTTCTACCATTGCATGAGCACTTGAGTGGGGAGTAACCCTCGTAGAACATTATCACCTCTTGGGCTTTGCTCGCTGGGTCGTGGGATCCTTATGAGTGCAAGGCATTGGGCGGGCGTCGCTCTTAGAAATGAGATTATGGCGGGCGGTTGTGGCCTTGATTAATGTTTTGTGTATATATTAGAGCGAACTAGTTTTAATATATGTTTGTGTTAGAGTGATGCAATAAGCGTGAATCTATAGAAATGTATGGTTTTGTAAGCTGTATGGAGCGAGTATGTATGATGGGCCTATTGGGTCGTTTCTTTAAATGTATGGAGTACCATGATATGAGACATGCATGTTCCATGAGTTGTGATGGTGCCAGGACCCGGAAATTGGGACGTCACATATGTGGTCCTATCAAGCCAACTTCGAACAGTGACAAGAGGTACATATTAAGTTTTAGCGATGATCTTACTCGTAAAACTTGGGTTTATTTCTTACATGAGAAGTCATAAGCTTTTGTTACATTCAAAAATTATGGAAACCATGTCAAGGAGACTGTGCATACATAACTTGTTTGAGGACAGATAAAATTGGTGGGTTCCTGGGCGAGTTAGAAGTTTTGTCGATCCACGAGGGCATCGGGAGACAATTGACGGCTTATCTCCCTCGGCGAGACGGGTTGCGAGAGGAAAACGGGGATGATTATGAATGTTGTTCGATCCATGTTAAATGAAGCAAGTTCTAAAGCTTTTGGCCCAAGAGCGTAGAGATGGTGTGTGTATGTTCGAATCGATGTCAAGCGGCCAGCGATTGAAAACAAGACTGCAAACCAGTGGTGAGAAACCAATGGTAGAGTATTTTTGAATTTTCGGATGTGTAGCACATGTTCATGTACCGGATCAAAGAAGGAGAAAGTTGGATGATAAGAGCATAAAATGTGTCTTCTTAGGAGTCAGTGATGAGTGCTAGGCGTGGAGGTTATATGATCCAGTTTCAAAGAAGATCATCGTCAGCAAGGATGTTGTTTTTGAAGAAGAAGAAAGTTGGGACTGGGGCAGAACAGAGGAAGAAATCAAGTTAGATATATTAGAATAGGAAGATGAAGATGAAAGTGGTGAAGAGGATGACTAGAATGAAGAAGAAAATGATGGAACAGGTTCAAACAATTCGAGTAGCAATTCCAACAGTTCAAGTAGCCGATCAGCGAGTTACCTCAAATGAGCGAGCTTTATACACATGGAGAAATTGGTGAAAGAGTCAATGGTGTACGAAAGCACGGGGTGGATGGCGGATTATGAAACAGGGGAAGGATTATTTGAAGAAGAGAATTTGAATGCAATGATGATGGTGACTTTGAATGACCCAGTTTCATTTGGGTAATGAAAACAAGAAATGGAAACGTGTCGGCGAAATTGAAGCCATTGAGAGAACGAGCAGGAACTTCTTGTGTTGCTAAAGTCATTATTAGAGTTAAGTGGGTGTTCAAAACTAAGCTTAACGAAGATGGGGATGTGGAGAAGTTCAAAGCAAGACTGGTGGCAAAAGGGTATGCACAACGCCATGGAATAGATTATACTGAAGTGTTTGCTCCGGTGGCAAGACTTGACACCATCCGTGTGATACTTGCAATGGCTTCTCAATTCTACTGGGAGGTTTTTCAACTCGATGTGAAGAGTGCCCTCTTCACAAGAAGGAGCTCAGGAAAGTGTTTGTGTCTGCTGACCTTTGAGGAGTTCATAAAGAAAGGAGAAGAAGAGAGAGAAAGTGCATGCGGTTAGAGGAAGGCATTATATGGCCTTAAGCAGTAATATGACTTAATTATAGCGAGTGAAGCTTATTTTATGCGCGAAGATTTTGAGAGGTGTCCCAATGAGCACACACTGTTCACAAAGTCAAAAGGAGGTAAAATATTAATAGTAAGTCTTTATGTTGATGACTTGATCTTTATTGGGAATGATAGAAGCATGTGTGATGAGTTTAAAAATTCAATGATGTTGGAATTTGATATGTCTGACTTGGGGAGGATGAAACATTTTCTCGGAGTAGAAGTTAAACAGTGTTCAGATGGAATTTCATCACGTCGGAAGAGCCATGCCGCGAGTGTTAGCAAGGTTTGGTATGGGGGATAGTAATGCAGTGAAGAATCCAATAGTGCCAGGTACAAAGCTATCCAAGGACAAGGGTGGAGTTATAATTGATGAAGCTCTATTCAAGCAAGTGGTTGGAAGCCTCATGTATTTGACTGTAACTAGGCCTGACTTGATGTATGGTGTTAGTTTGATAAGCAAGTTCATGTCCAGTCCCACTATGTCACATTGGCTTGCGGCAAAAAGAATTTTAAGGTACTTAAAAAGTACAACTGATCTTGGGATTTTTTATAAGAATAGAGAAAGCAGCTTGAGAATCATGGCCTTTACAGACAATGATTATGCCAGTGACTTGGACGGTCGGAGAAATACCTCCGGGTTTGTGTTTATGTTGGGGTCTGGAGCTGTTTCTTGGTTCTCAAAGAAACAATCAGTGGTTGCTCTTTCTACTATAGAAGCAGAGTATATAGCAACAGCATTGTGTGCTTGTCAGTGTGTTTAGCTCAGAAGGGTGTTGGAGAAACTTGGAGTTGAAGAGAAGACAGGCATTGTGATTATGTGTGATAACATCTCCACTATACAGCTATCTAAGAATCCGGTGTTTCATGGCAAAAGCAAGCATATTGATGTAAGATTCCATTTTCTAAGAGACTTGGTGAATGATGGAGTCGTTGAGCTGAGCTACTGCAACTCTCAGGATCAAATTGCAGATATTATGACAAAACCATTAAAGCTGGAGCAATTTGAGAAGCTTCGTGGCATGCTTGGAGTGACTGAAGTTACTAAAGTAAGCTAAGTTTTGATGAGCTTAAAAGTCATCTATTTTTAGTCCATTTTTCTGTTCTATTTTCATCTAGAAATGAATAATTAATATATAGAAATATGAAGAAACTCTCGTGTTATTAGAGGAAGAGAAAGAGAGTAGAAAATACGGCAATAAGTGGAAGAAAAGTGCGGGTGAATGGCGGAAGCGAAATGAAAAGAATTGGGCGATTCAGATCTCTGAGTTTGGGGTTGACCTGATCAATTACGGAGTCGTGACACGAAAAGAATTAAAGGAATTTGATGCGGGTAGCGTGATGAAAGTACCAGATCGATGGGCGAAGGGTAATGTCGGTAGAGAGCGGCGTCGCAGCGGCGTGCGAGTCGCGACAACGAAACACCTTTTGAAAATCTAGAGTTTGCGTGAAGTGTTTGTCGGCGCCAAGTTGTGTCGCGCGGCGTGGGGTGATGTCGCGACAAGCGATGATGTCGCGACGAATTTGAAGTCACAACATCAGAACCATCGAAGGCGCAAGCCCGCGGTGATGTCGACATGAATCGAGAATCCGACACGGACTGCGCTCGATTGAAGGGTGAAGTTTCATGAAGTGAGGTCAGTAATGACTCGAAATCGCGACATCGAAGCAACCGGTCGAAAGCCTCGAGGAGACTTAAGTTGTTGTCATGACGTGAGATCGAAATCGCGACATCGAGACGTTTGACAGTCGATGATCTGAGCCTTAAAGAATGTCCGCGACAAGATATTGATGTGGCGACAACATGAGCAACTAGTTGAAGCCTCACGGTTCTTTTAGATGATATCAGCGGCGAGAGATCGATGTCGCGACATCCAGATATCGATTGAAAATGCGTGGATGATTTGGTGAGGTCGCGACAAGATATCGGCGTCGCGACATCGAGAAAGAACAGTGAAACCTGCCAAGACGCGAAGATATCGCGACCAAGATGGTGATGTCGCGACGCACGAAATGACTAAATCAAGGCTACATATAGTAAGCTAAAGTCGCGACGTGGGATCGAGGTCGCGACATCGTGATGTCACGACAGGCGGGGTGACGAGCGATGACTTGGGCTGGATACTCAAAAATCCATAGCAGGCTACATTGGGATTAGGGCCAATGAAAGCCTATAAATGCGCGGCTATCCATTTCATTCGAAAACTTGGCGACCCGCAGGAGCGAAGGTCTGCGGATGGCCGAAAGCTCATTTTCTTTCTTTATTTTCTTTTCTTTTGTTTTCTTAATTTTTTTCATTTCCGTCGTTTTAAGCGGATCATGCTCTCGTATTTTTATTTTTATTTTAGGTTGTATTTTCACGAATACGGATGTTATCGTTTGGCTGAAGGCCCGAATCTGAGAATTCATTTATTTTCAAATTACTACGAAATGTTTGAAGTTGAGACAATTTACGGAATTGATTGTTTGAGTTTCAATTGCGGCCATTCTTACTGGTCGGGAGAATGCTTGTATCGTGTAATTCGATGAATTAGAGATCCAGCTTCCATTAAGTGAACGTTATAGTCAGAATTTATCTTTTCTGTAGTCTTTTTCAGCAGCTTGTTAATTTCAGTTAATAAATTTACTTCTGGTTTTGGGTTTATTTTCTTGGGATCTGAATATCAGTTTCTTATACCCGTTAAGATTTGCGTCATTGCTCTGATTTCAAGGAGTCCTCTGAGTGACACAGGGAAGACATTCCACGAAGTATTAATGTACATTTTTTTTGAAGGTATATTAACTTTTGCTATTAGGGATCCTTTGAGCTTTGTAGAGGAAGTTCACTTAGATAAATCCTCTTCTCACTTGAAATCAGAAACGAGTTGAATGAGTTATCTATTTAAACAAGCAAGAGTTCACCTCTGATTCGGATGGTGGCCCGATCAGTGTTAGTGAGATCTAATCAAGGAAAGGTTGATCTATTCTAATTTCGAGGAGCAATGCGGAAGTTGTATATCGCCTTGACCCGATGACTTGGGGTAAGGTTCTGATCCATTAAAATGGGTATGAAGTATGCAAAGAAAAATACCGGATTAAGTCCCTCTTTAAAAGTAGTTATCTAATTCTTGTATTCGAGAGAATCGGGTCATAAATAGATAATGAAATTAATGAATATGGAGAGATCTTGAGTACTACAAGCACCTTGGGCGATTTTGAAAGCAAGGTGTCGAAATTTTGTGCAGGAGTAACTACGGGAATTGTCAGTTCAACCTTATAAGCGGTGAACTGTATTAATGTGTGTGAGGATAAGCATTCAATATTCGGTTCTTTTATTAGAAATTCATTATTCTTTATTCTTATTCTCTTAGTATGTTGGGTAGTTAGGTTATTTTCCTTTTTGTTGTTTAATTGTTCCGAAGCACCTTAATCTTTGGATCCTATTATCATTTTGTGGTCCAAATAGTATGGAAATTGAGTGGTCGGGTGGATTGATTTAAAATTCTTGAATCTCGTGGGATCGATATGCGGACTTAAATCCATTTTATTACTTGTCGACTGTGCACTTCTTGAATATCAGTTGACTTCAAAAAAATGATTTACTCTAAGAGATTGGTGGTTTATCGTGTTTTGTTTTGGTGTCAACAAGTTTTTATGGCGCGTTCTTGCAGAATTAGATAATAGTCCTTGGTAATAGTGTCGAGAAATTTGTACATGTGTTTTAGTCAGGTCAACAAGTTTTGTAAATGTGGATCTGCAGTCAAGAATTTAAATAAATCAATATTCAGATGAAAGAAAGAAATACTAATTTGGACATTTTCAAAAGAAAAAGAACAAAAACAGCATTTCAAGCAGTGACTCTTGTAGCCACTGACCTTTAACAATCCATATTGAATATATTTTATGATTTGACTCATCTATTAATGGGGGTATGTTTTGCTTTCGAATAACTTTGATGCATAGGAAACGAACAACGATACGATTCAGTGACACGGGGAATAGAAAGGACGCTCGGAAGCTTGAGAAGACCAGAAGGCGAGAAAAGCTCAACCATGGCCGGATGAAAGGCGAGATCAGGTTGAAATACATATAGAAAAAGCTAGAAGATCTCCCGACCAGCGATACAATGGAGGATTCACGGAGACCCGATTATCTGGGGAAGAATACTCGGCGTCGGAGCCGACTGCGTTAGATGCTAATAATTTTGAATTAAAGCCCGTACTTGATTACAATGGTCAGCTGACACCGGTTCTTTTGGTCATCCTTGAAGATCCAAGCGAGCACTGGGAAGATTCCCTCGAGGATGGCCAATCTTGTTAAAATTTGAATGGGGTGAGACCAGTCATAAAGCGCATCTATTCCCATTCTCTCTAAGAATCACAGTACATGGTATGAATCTTTACCATATGGATTGCGTTGATACTTGGGAGGAATTAGTAAGAGCCTACTTAGGTAGATTCTTTCCCCGGCCCTCACCACGAGGAAAGAAGGAGAATCATTACATTTGTGAGGGGAAAGATCGCTGTATGTAAGCTTGCCAGGAAAGATTGAAGCAGTTCTTTGAGAAGATGTCAATGCATGGGGATAGATACGAAGACTGGATGGACGTTGTATATCATGCCATAGATGATATATCGAAAGTCATTGATGCTTCATCTTGTGGAACATTCAAACTAAAAGTCTTTGAAGAGGCAAAAGTGATTGAAGATCGGCTAAATGTAACATGAAAACTCCTTTGGAGCTTTCAAGAGGAAACAGCAGAGGAAAGGGATCATGGAGGCGAGAGCAAGATGACGACCATGGGCGAGTTGGATGCCATTATGCCTGAGTTGAACAGAAGCAAAGAAAGAAAGACACCCTACAATCATGAAATAGAACAATTGAAAGGGTTAATGAGAGTCGCTTTGAAGAATGTGAAAGACTTTATGATCTTTGAAGAGGTTAATTATTTGGGTGAGCGAGAGCTGCATTTCAAAGCCCAATCCTAACCTACCAGCTGCACATTATCTTGGCCTTTCGGGAACCATGAGAACTTCGTATGGTGGAGGGGGCTTCTCGAGGCCAAAGCGAGACCGAACCCTCAACAAGGTGCTCCAATGACCCACAAGGTTCAAACGACGGGGAAATGAGCATAGAAAGCAGATATCGGGGTCGGAGGAGGGCCCCGTCTTTGAGCAGATGCGAGTTTATGGGGGGATAATAAAGGCTGTTGAACCTCCATGAACAAAGTTTGGAGAATTGGAGGCCGGTACTACCAATTCTCAAATTTCGAGAACACCGATGCATCCACGAAGAACACGGAGACCGCAGTAGGGCGTATGCAACCGCATAAAGTCGGAAAGAGATGCAGCTTCCCCAGTGATCTGAGGAAGGAGACGAAGGCGCATGGGCGTGCGGGCGAGGAGTGGGAAGGAGTTAGAAGAGAGGAAAGAAAAGGTGACAGCAACAAGAAGTAAGCGAAGACGGAAAGGGAAGAGACAATGGAGAATGACAAAGGAGTAGAAAAGAAGAACATCCAAGGAAACAAGCACTGCGATCCCATTTCCTAAGGCTGGAAATCAAGAATGGAGGAAGCGGTTGCAAGGTTCTTGGCTTTCAGAAGGCTACAGAATCGAGTATGCCTTTTCTTGAAGTGGTGACTCGGATGCCCTTTGTATGCAAAATTTCTGAAGGATATCTTGACGAAAAGAAAAAATAGTAGAAGAAGGAATAGTGAATCTCACGCCACTGCGATCTGATGTCAGAAAGAACTACCCGATAAAGATGAAGGACCGAGGAGATTTCACAATTCCTTGTATTGTTGGAGGAATGGAATTCGAAGCTCTCTGTGACTCGGGGAGGTAGTATCAATCTGATGCCTCTTTAAATTTGCCCGAAATTAAGTTTTGGGAGCTTAATCCCACATTTGTTACTCTTCAAATAAGCGAGACATATCGATGGTGAAACTTTGAAGGGTCATTGAAGATGTGTTGGTCTGCTTGTTGGGAAGTTTGTATTCCCGAGTAGACTTCATCATTACGGACATGGAAGAAGATTACTTGAAATCACCACTCTTATTAGGAAGACCATTCCTAGCCTCTTTTGGAGCGACCTTGATTGACATGCGAGTTCTTATCTTAAGGAGTTGGAGAAAGAAAGGTATTGTGTTTAACTTTGATTAAAGTATGCAAAGTATAGATAGGGAAAAGGAAGGCTACAATGTAGCTGTTTGTCTCTATTCCCAACCTGATGTTAACAATGATTGTAACACTCCAGTTTTTATCAATGAAAAAGAGATGAATTTCCGGTATCTTTGAAGATGTCTAATGCGATTTCCATCTCACGGCCAGGTTTTCATGATATAGAAAGCGTGTTGAACTGAAGCAAAGCCGAAAAGATAATGGGAAGATAGTGAAAAGGAAATTCATCAAGAGACCAATCTGAAGGAAGGTTTAGTTTTGAAAGAGTTGCCATGTCATTTTAAAGTATGCCTACTTAGAATTACCAAAGAAAAACCGAGTGATCATTTGACCCAGTTAAGTGAGAATGAGGAGCAAGGTGCAGGTATTAAGGAAGCATAAGGAATCGCTAGCTTGGTCCGTTGAAGAGCTGAAGGGTATCAGTCCATCAGATTTGCATGCATAAGGTGCAGCGAAGAACGAAACCATGCGTAGAACAGGAGGAGTGAATCAGTGATGAAGGGAGTAGTCGGGAAGAGGTGCTAAGGTATTGATGAAATGCGGTTTTTATCATGCTATCTCGAGCCGATCCTTGGGTGAGCCCGATTCATGTGGTTCAAAGAAGGGGTTAAATTGTGATCGAAATGAAAAAATGAATTGATTCAGTGAATAATGGCGGGATGGAGGTATGTATTGATTACGGAAAGTTGAATCGGCAACCGAAAGATCATTTTCCTTTGCCTTTCATTGATGTCGGATGTTGGATAGGTTAGCGAGACACCCTCACTTTTGTTTTACGGATGGAGTAATTCGGGATATAATCAGTTGCTATTGCTTAGAAGATCGAGAAGACCGCATTTACATGCCCTTATGGTACCTTTGCCTTCGAAGGATGGATTTGGGTTATGTAATCGCTCGACTACATTCGAGGTGCATGATGTCTATATTCTTTCAGATTTGGTTGAAGAAGTGATGGAAATATTCATGGATGATTTTCTACTGTATATGGATCCAGCTTTGGTAATGTTTAAACAATGCAGAGCAGTGCTTCAAAGATGCGAGACAAGCGACTAACTGAATTCGAGAAAAATGCCATTTTATGATAACTTGAAGGTATTGTTCTTGGGCATAAAATTTACGCTCTTGGACTAGAAGTTGATCAGTCAAGTATCCATTATCAACTCTTGCACCACACTACGATTAAGGTAAGAGCTTTTTTAGGGCATCTTTGGGTTTCGAAATTTATAAGATTTTTCAAAAATAGCCGAACCATTATGCGGATTCTTGGAGAAAAGATACAAAGTTCAATTTTGATGACTCCTGAGGAAATGCTTTTGGCGAAATCAAGCTGGTGAGCCTCAGGCACACATCAGTACTACAGGGTGGATCAGAGGTTTGAGTAATGTGTGATGCCAGTGATTTTGCTATGGGAGTTGTGTTGGGGCAAAGAAAGAGAGTATTCGGGGCCATATACTATGCTAGTAAGGACAACTAATGAAGCACGGAGAACTACTTTGACAATGAAAAGGAAATGCTAGCCATGGTTTTTGCTTGTGAAAATTTAGGCAATACATTTTGGGGATCCCGTGTGGTAATTCACAGCGATCATGCGCAACGATCAAATTGCACGATGTCGAAAGGAGCTAAGCCAAGATTGATAAGATTGGGAGTCTTTGGCTGTTGCAAGAGTTTGATTTGGAAATAAGGAGGGACCAGGGATGTGACAATGTGATAGCCGACCACTTGTCAAAAGAGTAGAAAGAATGTGATGAAGAAAGAAAATGTACAGTTAGCAGAGAACTTCCCGGATGAGCAATTATTCAAGGTTTCTTCAACTCCATGAATATCTTTGATATTGTGAGTGCTCTACGGCTGCGAGATAATGCCTTGAGTCGACTACCAGCGAGGAAGAGAAGCTTCGAAGCGACGGCGGATATTATATTTGGGATGACCCACTTTTATTAAAGGAGTCTTGACATGATAATAAGAAGATGTGTGCGGAAAGGTGAGCAAGGCAACATTTTAAATGAATGTCATGCATCTCACCATATGGGGACATTTTTCGGGAGTAAGAGCAGGCGCACAAAAATACTCGATCGGGGTTTTATTAGCCCACTATCTTCGAGATTGTGCGAGTGGGTAAAATTGTGTGATCGATGCCAAAGTTGGAAATATCCGGCGCGAGATAAGAAATGCCAAGGTATTATGGTGATACAAATTTTGATGTTTGGGGGAATAGGTACATGGGACCTTTCCACCATCATTTGAAACTTCTTACATCTTGCTAGCAGTAGATTCGTCTCCCAGTGGGTGGAAGCGTGCTTTAATCGAGGAATGATGCTAATACGAGTTGAGTTTCTTACTAAAATATTTACGACGGAGTTTGGAACCCCAGGAACCATCATTAGTGATGGGGGAACCCATTTGCAAACAAAATATTTGCAAACTCATGGCGGTATGGGATCAAGCATGTAATGAGTTTAGCCTATCATCCCCGAACCCGATAGATGACGTAAATTTCTGACGGAGAGATCAAAGATACTTGAAAAAATGTGAGCTGGCGAGGAAGGCGGTCTTCCAAACTTGATGATGCACTTTGAAGCCTACAGGTACGCATCTGAAGACCCCCAGTTCGGAATACTCATCCATCTGAGTTGTTTTTGGCAAACCATGTCATACACCTCTTGAATTAGAATACAAGGCAATGTGGGCCATTAAAAGGTTAAACCGATTTCAAGAGCAAAGGAAGAAAGATTGCTCAAGCTATGCGAATTGAAGCGAAATGAAGCCTACAATAATGCTAGAATATACGAGCAAAGACAAAGAAATGGCATGATCAGAAAAATCCTTAGGAAAGAGTTCGAAACATGAGAGCAGTCTTCTTTTAATTCTAAGCGAAGTTGTTTCGGAGAAGAATTAAAATCCAATTGGAGTGGGCCATACACAGTGGTATCAAGTACCACATTTGGAGTAATAACACTGAAGTCTGATGATGGGAAAGAATTCAAGGTCAATGGACAAAGGTTAAAGCATTATCTCGAGGGAAGGAAAGTGAAGAACTCAATGGTTCTTGAGGAAAAAGAAGAAGAACCCGCAGCCCAGCCGAAGTCCGACTAAGGACTCAAAGCGGCGACTAATGGGAGGCAACCGGGAGGATTTAAATTCTGAATTTAAATTTTGAATTATTTCTTTTCTTTAGTTGTGATAAATTAGGTCGATTTGTTTCTAGAAGGATAGATGTAATTTTTAGAAATAGATTGTAGTTTAATTAGGTACTGGCGAATATTGGTGATTTTACGAGGCAGTTAAGACATGAATAACAGGCAGCTCTGAGGAGTAATTCCGGCAACTTGCGGAGGAGTCGCGACATGAGAAAAAGGGAGTAACTTTCCCCCGTAACTGACTACGTAGATATATTTGAATTAATTGTTAAATCTTTGCTTAAAATATGCCTGAAGAGATGTCTACACGGGTTAGGAACAATAAGAGAATTCAAAGTTTTTGAAAACATTGATGTCGTGACCACTTTGGAAAGAACAATTAGTGAGAATGGAAGAAGGGAAATGCATGTCGCGACAGTGAATTAAGTTTCAAAAAAAAGAAGGATTGTCGCCACATCAAACAGATCTTTGAGAACCCTGTATTGTCGCGACATGTTAGGTAGGTCGCGACATTAAAGTGCGACATGTGCCAACCACTCACTTCAAAAAAAAAGCCCTAAATTTAATGACCTAAAATAAAATGAGAAAGTTAAATGGGTATTTGTTATGCTTGATGCATTTGATTGTTCAATGTTGTATTGCTTTGTGGTTTGAATGATTAGGAAATCAAAGTAGGAAATAGTTCCATAATAAGCCTTTGAAGGACCATTATCTTAATTGAATGAAGCGGTTATAGTAGGAAATAAGGCGAAATGAGGAAAAATTGCAAGAATAAGGACAAAAGCATCTAGTTTAATTGAAACACAAGGTGCAAAATTACTTATATTTAAGCCCGATAAGTCAGTTAGAGAGGAAGGTAATACAGCAGATGGAACAAACATATTTTTTGAGTTTGTGGTATGAACCCGGTAAGTCAAGGAACTTATTGAATATCAATTAACTTAACTAGTCATAAATAAAATGGGTCAAGATACTCCTTATAGTTAGTCCACGGCTGATAAATCGATTCTAGAATTTGTTAGATTATTGATTGGCAAATCTGAGTGATTGGTGACAGTGAAGTGATCTACGAGGCCATTCTTGGATAGTTTAGACCATTCTAGCCATCCTATTCATATCTTGGTCGCCATACGTAGTTCGAAATTGAGCCCGACAAACTATTTTTCAAAAATAGACTAATGGAAACAAACTCATCTTAAGACGAAACAATCCTTAATTAAGAACCTACGATTACCAGAAATTCAGAGGAAGAAAGAAATAGATTTGGGGAGTTTATATTTTGAGGAACTCAAAGGAATGAAAGAAAAAGGCAAGAGCAGAAATGCGAATGAAAAGAAGGCTACAGAGGGATAGAATTTTATCTTGTGGCCTAACTCTCTTGAACAATTAAGTTCTTAGGGGTGTTTCAGCATACCTAGTACCCTAATGCCATCGGTATGGGAGTTACTAACCCAAAGTTCGCTAAGAGTGTTAAGCCTAAAAGTTAAGGCATTGCACTATCCACTTAGTGGTAGCAAACTAAAATTCCTCGGTGAAATTATAAGAGTAAAATAGAGAATACGATTAAAAGCGAAGAAATCAAGGGAATATCCCAAACATGAAGTTTAGGGAGTTTACTAGAGAAACTATAAGAAAGAAGGGGTAGAGAAGAGAAAATGTTAGGGGTGATCTTAACCTAAATTCATACATCCTACCCATTACCCGACCTCACAATATAAGCCCAGGCGATTGTTGAAGGTGAGATTCACCTACATTAGTGGAAGTCGATATGAAAAACAAGCCTTTATGGAATTTGGAAGAAAGGAAACAATTAAAATTGTGAAGAACTTTAGGGAGTTAAATGACTCAGCCATAAATTGAGAAAGGAATTTAATTCATTATTCAACAGGATCCAATGAGTATATTGTTTGTAAAACAATCTCAACATGATAGTTTGCATAGCATAAAGTAGAGACCAACCTTATTTGGACTTGAAGTTAAAATGTACGAGAGAAAATTTTGCATACCTTGCATTGCAATTAAATTGAATAAGCTGAGCAAATCTAAAAAATGTCCTTAAAAATTATTTTGTTTGAGGACAAACAATTCTTTCTTTTTCTTTGCTTGAGAGACCAAACAAAACTTTAAGTTTGGGGAGTTTGATGAGCTTAAAGTCATCTATTTTAGTCCCATTTTTCTGTTCTTTTCATCTAGAAATGAATAATTAATATTATCTACAGAAATATGAAGAAACTCACCAGTGTTGCTCGCAGGAAGAAAAAGAGTAGAAAATCTGACAATAAGTGGAAGAAAAAGTGCGGTCAGATAAGGCGACGAAATGAAAAGAATTGGCTGATTCATTGATGCAGTTTAGGGTTGACACAGTCAAATTCTGAGGTCGTGACAGCAAAAGAATGAAAGGAATTTGATGCGGTAGCGGCCAGTAGAGTACCAGATCGGCCATTTGAAGGGTAATCGGAGCTAAAAACGGCGTCGCCGCGACGTGCGGGACCAGCGACAACGAAACACCTTTTTAAGCTATGAGAGGTTGGACTAATGAAGATTTGCGCCGACGCCAAGTTGTGTAGCGGCGTGAAGTTGATGTCAGCGACAGCGATGATGTCGACAAAGTGAAATCGCGACATCGAGAACCATCAAGAAGGCGCAAACCCTGGCGATGTCGCGACATGAATCGAGAATCGTGACACGATTTTGCTCCAGGTTGAAGGGTGAAGTTTCATGAAGTGAGGTCACGACAACAGCTCGAAGTCGCGACATCAGAAGCAACCAGTCGAAAGCCTCAGAGACTTAAGTTGTTGTCGCGACATGAGATCGAAGTCGCGACATCGGGAGGCGACGGTCCGATGATGCGAGCCTTAAAGAGATGTCGCGACGAGAGATATTGATGTCGGCGACAACATGAGCGACTAGTTGAAGCCCCTCGGTTCTTTTTTAGATGATGTATCGTGACAAAGAGATCGATGTCGCGACATCGGCATTTATCAGTTGAAGGCTATGAGGATGATTTGAAATTGAGGTCAGCGACAAGATATCGGCGTCGCGACATCGGGAAAGAGCTAATTGAAACACGCGAGGCGTGAGAAGATGTCGCGACAAGATGGTGATATGTCGCGACACGAATGACTAAATCAAGGCTACATAGAGTAAAATTTGGAAATCGCGACGTGGGATCGAGATCGCGACCGATGATCACGACAAGAGGCGGGGTCGCTGACGAGCGATGACTTGGGCTGGATACTTTCGAATCCTGCAGGTACACATTGGGATTAGGGCCCCGATTGGAAAACCTATAAATCTTGCGACTATCCGGCTCATTCCAAAGCGACTTGGCGGCCCGCGGGCGAAGTGCGGATAATTTGAAAGCTCATTTCTTTCTTTATTTTTTTCTTTTCTTTTATTTTCTTAATTTTTCATTTCCGTCGTTTAGAGCGGATCATGCTCTCGTATTTTATTTTTTATTTTCGTTGTATTTCTGAATAAAGGATGTTATCGTTTGGTGAAGCAATCGAAATTCATTTAATTTTTCAAATTACTACACGAAATGTTTGAAGTTAGACAAATTTCTGGAAATTCGATTCATTTCGGTTTCAGATTGCAGCCATTCTTATGATCGGAGAGATCTTGTGTCGATGCTCAATTAGTGAATTGAGGAATCACGGCTTCCATTAAGTGAGCGCGTTATGATCGAATTTATCTTTTACGTAGTCTTTTTCGACAACATTAATTTGGGTTAATAAATTTACTTACGGTTTTGGGTTTATTTTCTTGGGATCTGAATATCGGTTCTTATACTAGTTAAGATTTGCGTGTGCTCGATTTCAGGAGGTCCTCCCGAGGTGACCTGAGGGGAAGACATTCCACGAGTAATGTACATTTTTTGAAGGTATATTAACCTGCTATTAAGGATCCTTTGAGCTTTGTAAGTTGAAACTTAGATAAATCTTAAAGCTGAAATCGAAACGAGTTAGACTAAGTTTATCTATTTAAACAAGCGAGTTCCCCTCGATTCGGATGGTGAGGCTGATCCAGTGTTGGTGAGATACAATCGAGAGAGAAGGTTAGTCTAATTCACAATTTCGAGGAGCAATGCGGAAGTTGTATATCCTTGCTTGACCGATGACTTGGGAGCTAAGGTTTGATCCATAAAATGGGTATGAAGTATTGAAAGAAAAATACCCGGATTAAGGAAGTCCCTCTTTAAAAGAAGTAGTTATCTGATTTACATTGATCAGAGAGAATCAGGTGCATAGAATGAATATTGAAATGTCAAAATATGGAGAATCATTTGCACTAGCATGAATGATTTTGAAAGCTTGGAGTTAATCGAAATTTTATTAGGAGTAACTACGAGAATTGATAGTTCTTGCCTCATTTGTTTCCTATTAATATGTGTAAATATTACGAGGATAAACTGACAATATTCAGTTCTTTTATTAGAAATTCATTATTCTTTATTATTCTCTTAGTATGTTGGGTAGTTGATTATTTTCCTTTTGTTGGTTAATTGTTCGACACCTTAATCTTTGGATCTATTATCATTTGTGGTCCAAATAGTATGGAAATTGAGTAGTCGGGGTAGTTGATTTAAAGTGTAGAATCTCACGTGGGATCGATATCACGGACTTTCATCCAGATTTTATTCTTTTGTCGACTTTGTACGCTACGAGAATATCGGACTAAAACCAACTTAAAAAAAAAAATGATGATTTACTCTAAGAGATTGGTGGATTTATGCGTGTTTGTTTTGGTGTCAACAAGTTTTATGGCCCCGTTGTCGGGGATTAGATAATAGCCCTTGGTAATAGTGTCAGAAATTTGTACATGTGTTTTGGTCCGGTCAACAGTGCAAATGCATTAGCTTAAGGGAGGGAATGTTAGATATAATTTTTTATAATTATGTTTGAAGTAGTCTTTGTTTTCATTCAATAGTCTGTTAATAAGTCCTAGTCTCCAGGAGGATCTATTCTTCAGGAAGGATAGAGTTTGTTTTGTTTCAATTTTTAATCACCACGTTATAGGCTTGTAAAGTGTGGTTTGTTATTTCCTTTCTATTTTGTAAAGGCTATGAATAGCCCCAGTTTGCTGAAATCGAAGATATTCCTTCCAACTATTCCTTAGTTTTGAATATCAACATTACTCAAATGGTAAAGAGGTGGGCAAGAAATCCCGAGATCAAATCCAAGAACATAATAGTACAACGATGTAATGCAAAGTGAATAGAAGTCGGAAAAAAATTTCAAATAGTGAGTTATGAAAGCATGTTAATTTGTTGGTATCAAGGTAGAGTCTCAACATTAAACAATAGGTGGGGGCATAAGAGGGAGGAGTCCTGAGTTTGAGTCCACTATTTTGTATGTCAAATGCATAGTTTATCAAATAAATAAATAAATAGACCCCAAGTGGCAATATGGGTTGGGCTTTTGCCTAAAACTCTAGAATGGAAGATGTGTGCTGGGGGGGGCTGACCATTAAATTGAAGGTATGCTCTTTGGGCCTAACCAAGAAAGGGGAAAGTAGGCTTGGCCATAATAAAAGTTTCTCAACTATATGGTGATAGAATTATGCTTGGATTTGTATACATATATATCAATTCATGGCCTAATATAAGTAATTACCTTTCGGTCCATCTCATATCATTCTAAATAAAAAAAAACTTCGTCCTCATGAGTATCTAACAAAAATCTTTGATGATGAGAAAATGTTCGATCATAGATTTCCACATAGGTCAATTTCAATTGTTGAGTTTTACCATGGATATTAAATTCCCTTCTTATAATTCTTATAAATCTAGCCGTCCTCCTCTTTTTTTCTCTTATCTTATTTTTATAACTGTTTTACCGAAGCAATAAGGGTGATTTTTCTTTGATAACGCTTTGAAATCACCTTTTATTTACTATTTTGTTTCATTTTCTTACTTAATTAAGTGGTTTTTTATGGTTAGGTTTTTATCTTTACTTTTTGTGTTCTTGTCGTTTTTATCGATATTTGGTTTATCGTCGGTTGTTATGACGTGATATTGTTTAATAGCATTGCGGCGTTTTATCCCATGATAGGGCGGTTGGAAACAAACAGCGGATCCCGATCGATCCGAAGATATTAAATTATGGTCATCAATATATTGAAAAATTAGAATCGCAGATATTCTAGTCACTATATTATCAAATTTTTAAGTTTTATATCGATTTATTATGCTATTAACCTGAATATTATTTCATCATGTATAGTTTTTAAATATTTATATCTTAAATCTATCAATCTATTACAAGTTTTAATCAATAATATTATTTTTCCTTTCAAAAAAAAAAAGAAAATTCTCTTTCTATTCTCATCTATTTCAAGAAAAAGAATCCTCTTTCAAACAAATTATTCGAAAATTAAGATCACCAATGTAGATTAAAATTTTTCTCCACAATAATAACAATCACTCAACGCAGAGAAACTTTTTTCCACTAAAATAAAATGAGGAAACAAATATAAGTCTTCATTGCATTTTTCACTTTGAAATTTCATACAAATAAATCATTACTTGGGTAAAAAAATTACCACCCCTTAAGCCTGATAACAGTACCCAAAAAACCATCCCTTATGCTTTTTCTTTCCCAATCAGGCAATCACTTCATAAGAAAAAAAATGTACATCATGATTTTTATTTTTATTTTTATTTTTTATGAAGGAAAACTAAAAAGCTCTAAAGCTACTATAAGTAACATATTAAGGAAAGTTTGACAGCCAAATTATTAAATCTATAATACTAATACCATTTTTGAGGAGGTAATCCATAATTTTATTATTTTCTCCGTAAACAATTATCGCTTATTTCCAAATATCTTCCAATAATATTCTAATAAGACAAGGACACGGATCCTCTTATTAAAACATTTTATTACTATTTTTAAGTAACCTTTAATCCCTAAGCTTGAAAAACATTATTTTTGATAGCTAAAATATCATTTATAAATGTTATGCATTCGATAATAATTATTTAAATGTCTATAAACAGTTATCTTTATAATACCATTAAAATCTCAAAAAGCATCCTAAGCATTCTTACTCTTTATTTTAAAACCATTAAAATTCAACTTTAACTTATCAAAGGATTCCAATAAATCCATTTTTCAACTAATTGAAAAATATTTCGTCCTTCGTTTCCAAGAAAATGGTCAAACAAATAGTATCGAAGATTTCGTCCATCATGAACGACAAGAACAAAAAAAAAAAGGTACAAAAGTCTTTATCAAAATAAAATATAAAAACAAAATCAAGTTTATTTTTATTACAAAAATGCCTGCTGTCGCAATGTCGAGTAGCCTGATGATAACATACACTCTAGATTATGGCTACTGTGTACTGAGTTCCCAAGATCTGGGAGTTAAGGATGATGTTTTACACGTAGACACCTTTATTTTGAAATATTATTGTTTTTCACCTCCAATCTTCTTGTATTTCTGCATTTTAGGCCCTGCATTAACTACCTCTCACTCATGCCATTTCAATTATTATGAATAAATAAATAAACAAAAAATATTTTCATTAAAAGCACAACTTAATCATCAAAATTAGAACAAATAATCCCCAGTTATCAAAATTATAAAATATAAAATCAATTTAGTATTTTTAAACCCTTATTTTCAAAATGGAGATCAAAAAAATTGATGCATGGTATTTTTATTTGTTTCTTTAAAATTATATTTCTTTCAAAAATATATAATTTTTTTATTCATTTTAATCAAAGAGTTCCTTATAGCAAATAAAACAAAATTACACTAGTAACCTATGACTATTTTGACTGCTCCATTGATAAGATATGTCACATAAAAAATATAATAAAAAAATCTGAACAAAGACAATAGCATAAAAATGTAATGATATAGTTAAATCATATAGATATTGTTCGTTTTAGATCTAAGAGGTTCTTATGATTTTAAAACACGTCTATTAGATTAAGAGGAGGTCATATTTTTATAGTACCAGGAACTTTCTCCTCTATCCTAGGATATGACAAACACCCCTTATATAAACATAACATCTTTATTATGTCTCATAAAATTACGGAACTAAACGAACAAACACCTTTTATGGGACTGAAAACAAATAATATCTCTATCATGTAGATATTGTTCGATTCAGGTTTAAGAGGTTCTCTCATGATTTTAAAATAAGTCTATTAGGTTGAGAAAAACTCATACTTTTATAATATTAGGAACTTTCTCCCTTATTCGATATAGGATATGACAAATACCTTTTATATAGACATAAAGTCTTCATTATGTTCTATAGGATTACGGAACCAAACGAATAAACATCTTTTACAAGACTCAAAACAAATAATATTTATATGATTGAATCAAGTCATTATAAATTATATTAGAGTCAATCATCGACCCTAATATGGGGGTCTATTCCGTTTAACTTCATAATCATATGAGACACAACGTGGATGTTATTTCTATATATATATATAAGTCATTCAGTTTTGGTAGAGTATCTTTACTCGCAGGGCACTTAATGTGAATGTGTATCGTGCTCAAAACCTTAGTTGCAATTTTTTTAGATTTTCTCTGTGAGCACAATAATGACCAAAACTTATAAAACCCACGTAAAAAAAAATTTAAAATTTAATGGGGGCACCCCACCTGATCCACGCTTTCTTTCGCCCCTGCTACATCCCATATTAAATGTAAGAGAAAGTTCTTGAAACTATATGTGCTAGATAAGCTTTTAAATTTAATAGCACGCTGAGAAACCAAGAACTTTTAGATTTGAAAGTCACAATATCTACCATTACAAAAAACCATACTAATCATTTTGACCATGAGACAGAGAATAAAAAAGAAAAGAAGGGCTGCCTTGAGCCAAGAAAAAGAAAAGACACAAGCGTTGTTTTTTTTACTTAATTCATAATCCTTTTGAAACTCTTAATGTCGAATAGCACTTAATGAAGATAAAGATAAGCTGTTGCTTTTAACACAGGGTAAGGAGTGCGAATTTTTCTAAACTTAATGATTATTTCGTGCTCCCGCCCCGCTCTCGCTTCCAATTACACACGCTTTACCTTAATTTAATCGGGTTTAACCAGGCTGAGCTTTATTTTTTCAAATCCGGCATCTGCCCTCATGTATTGTTACTGTAGAACCCGGCAGAAAACAAAATTTTTCAAAATGGTAAATGTTAATAAAAATAATAAAATTGTCATAAGCGGTTCGTGAAGTTTTATAAAATTTTCAGATTCCTGATGACTTAAATCCGACCGCGCCATTAAATTGCCTCATGAAATTCAATGACCTTAAAAGTTTCTTCGAATTTAAGACAAGTTTTAAATTTTTTTCTCGATATTCTCGAGTGATAAGTTGTTGGTGAATCTCTGTAGACAAAGATTTACGCAAAAATCCTCGAATGCGAATTAAGCCAGCCTAAGCTAATTTAAAATAGTGAACTCCGAAGTTAAAATAAAATTTAAGTATAACCCAACCCGAATTTAAGCAACATGAATCATATATATAAAATAATAATAATAAGCTCCTCGATTATATTTAAAAAATAATTTTTTTATTATTTTTATTTTTCTTTATACTTTAATATAAAATAATAATTATTATTATAATGTTTAATAAATAATATATAGTATTCATGTATCACTTATATTTATGAAAAATATTAATTTTAATATAATAAAAATAAAAGCAAACATAAAAATGAAAAATTGAGTACAAAAAACAAAAATAAATAAACTGGTGTGAATTTGAGACTATCTCCCGTCCGGTCCCGTGATTCTTGAACGTGATAGGTTTCTGATATTAAAAAAAATAAACAAGCTGGCTCCGGGATGGATCTTCCGCCCCAAACCCTCCCGTTGTCATCCCTATTACAGATATTGTTATTCTTTTTGTCAAGAATGACAGCTTTTTCTTATTTTTATGAAAAACGACTTTTCCTCGAATGTAAAGTCAAATATTTTCACTTTTTCTATTCGTAACTTTTAAAAAAATGTCAATGTTTCATTAAAATTTAAAACAAACAACTTAACGCCGAAAGTTTACAGCTCGCTGATAAAACAAAAAACAAACACCACCTAAGATTTATTTTATGAAGAGGTACCGAAGCGGTGGGGGACATGAAGAGTAAATATAATAATAAATGTAACAATGTGTTGGTTGATGCTTTGATAATGGATACTCACCAATCAATTATTTTTATATTGCATCAATTCCCCACCCACTTTTGTTGCACATATTATATATAGACATGCAATCTAGGAATTTATTTTTACTTTTAGGGTAATTGATGTGACAAATAATTAATTCAAAAGAGTTTTTTTGGTCCATGAAAGCTCTTGCTTTCAAAGGGAAGTTGGCTAAAATTATGGAGGAATCTATGCCCACCACCCTTGTTTGGATAGCTTAATTTGTAGTCATATATACAAGAATTTCAAGTCCAAAAGAAATAAAGTAGAATATTTCTCTTTTTGTTTGAAAAAATAATATTAGAAGTAAGAATATAAAGAATAAAACAAATAAAGATAAACTATAAAGTTGATAAATCTTATTAGTCTATACTTTTTTATTTTAAATAAATAATATAATTTTAAAAGTAATATTAAACACATAATGACTTTGAGATGGAGTTTTAAAAAATTAACTGTTCACACATTCTAATTGTGTCAACAGAAACATTTCCGGATTTATATTTGAAAGATTAAAGTGGAAAATGGATAAATTGGTGATGAATCTTTTGAAAATTTTCGATTTGGTTTATGGATACCAATGTTTTAATCAATAAAGATTAAATCATTTACATATCTAAATCAATAAAGATTAAATCGTCTTTATAACCTTCTAACCACGTAAATGTTGTTCATTTTAAGCATAAAGGAATCTCATGGAAAAGTGTGTCTATTTAATTAAAAGAGATTGTTTTATATGCGATGTTAGGAAGTCAATGTCTTTATCAATAACCATTAAATCATCTATTTAACAAACTCATTCAAAGTCCTAAAGACTAGAGAGTATTTTCCCTTTGCTCTTAGCTCCTTAAGACCTCGAGAGTGTATTTTTTTTCTTCTCCACTCTAAGAAACAAAAAATCGATAATATCGGCTGACATATCGTCAAAATATTGGATATTAATCAGTACCGACACGATATTGCTAACCGAAAGTCGATTGAGCAAAAAATCAAGAAAATCGCCGATATTTCGATGAAATATTAGAAAATATTGATATTTCGACAAAATATCGAGCGTATACATCACGCCACATGGGTGGTCTTCTAAGAAGAAAGCCATCTTGAGGTGGTTTTTGGAACCAAAGACCGTTATTTTTATGGTCTCTAAGAGGTAGAGGGTGTTACTCTCACTTTTAATTGTACATTTGTTGCCTATTTTGATGGGGAAGTATACTTTGACCCGACTAAATTGTGCTGCAGTTAGATCCAATCTTTAATGCAAGTAGGGATGGGTCGTTAAATTAATGGTCAAAATTGAGCTGTTCCTAACCGACCTCGGCCGTTAGAATTCTTGCCTTTACAAGACCCGCCATTATGACGTGTTGGGCCGTTAAATTTAGGGCCCAAAAATCGCCCACTCAATTCAAGCCCGATGTCAACGCTGCCTACCCACTCGTCCGTCCGACTACCACTTAATTTTGATGACAAAGGAATCTTATGGTTTTAAAACATCTTTATTTAGTTAAAAGAAATTTAATGGTAGTAATTTTCTTCATTATGTCTTGTAGAATATGACAATATATACGCTTTTAAAAAAAAAAAAAATTCATTTGATTAAAGATAAGAGTTTATGTAATTGTCATAACTTTTAAAGATCTATATTATTTTTGTATGATATTAGTCACTGTAAGTTACATTGGGATGTATATTATATAACTCGAATTTAGTTGTTTAATGTAAAAATAAGGTTCTTACCAAATATGAAAAATTAAAAAAAAATTCGAAATTTATTTCTAGAAACCCCAACTCCATTCCTTGTCTTTTTTTCGCACCCTTGTTTAAACAGATGGTAGCGATTTTTAAATAATTCTTAACCCGAAATCACACCCTACTTTTGTCGTTCTTCCATATTTGAAAGTTTTTGCTTTCATTAAAATGGTTTCTTTCTACACCATTCGTGGCTGAGATTGCTTTTTCTTGATGTGCTTTTTTGTTGTTAACCCATAGTGGGTCAGTTAACTTAAGGTAGCTGGTAATTATGTCACCCATCTGCTAACTTTTCATGGGTTTATTATCATCATTATTTTAATAAAGTTCAATATAATATAGTCATCAAATCAAATCATATTCGTTTAGTATGCTGCAAATCTGGAATCTTAGATATTCTAGACATTTTTTATTATTAAATATGCAGGTATTGAGTTGATCTTTTTGTTATTAACGTAGATGTTGCATTATCCTTTAAAGTTTTTAACAATTTTGATTATGCCTATTGATTGTATTATCAACCCGAATCAATAAATTTATTTATTTAAAATAAAGGTTCCTACCAAATATTAAAATTATTTTTACTTTAAATCCTACTATTAATTTATTTACTAAATATATTTAAAATTCTGATGACAAATAAGTTAATTTTATTTAGTTTAAATTTAATTAAAACCACCAACTTAAATTGGTTAAAAATGAAAAAATCAAATCTTACCCACCCCCTTAGATTGGTTCAGCCCAATTGCAATCTTCTATTTTTTTTTAGTCCCAAAAATAGAAAAAAAAAACTAATGACAGTATTATTATTACCTTTTTTTTCTCACTGAATATATGTTTATATAAGATTGTAAGTAAGCAAAAGGAAAAGAAAATCTATGAAAAAATTAACTCCTTTTGTTTTGTTTATCAACAAAATGAAAACGATTGAAAACAAAATTAATTTTTTTCTATATTTTGTGACAGAACAGAAAAAAAAACAAAAGCAATGCAATAATAATTAATGAGATACATAAAAATGGTAAATTTAAACATATGGTTTTAAAAAAGTGGAAAAATGTTAAGAAAAATATTTTTTTTATATCTAATTATATTATTAAAAGCATATAAAATAATTAATATGGGTTATAAATTTATGTATTTTGAAATTGCTTATTTCATTTTTTTTTTCTTGGCACTTTCCTTGGACTATGTTTGATTTCTGAAAAATATCAAGAAAAATGCAAGAATAAAATAGAAGGAAAGAAAAAATGAAGGAAAACGAAAATTTAATTACTGCTCCAAACTAATTTTATTTATTCTAATTCATCAATATAAATATTAAATAATTTAAAAGTTTATAAGTTTCTAAGAAATTTTATTTTTATTTGATTTTTTGAAAACTTTTTTATTATATTATCAAACATTAAAAAATTAATTTCCTTAGCAAATTTTTTTTTATTAGTAAACAAATTTTAAATATTTTGGAATGCCTTAAAAAAAAATCCCATGAAAAGACAGTGAAGATAGAATATTACTTCTCTCCCTACTTTTCCCAAAAATAAAAATAAAAAGAAGGCAAAAATGAAGGATGTTTTTCGATGAAGTTTTTGACGATTTCTTGATTTTTTTTTTTTTTTTTTCTCTACCCCATTAAAGAGGTGGGCTTGTTAGAAAAGAATTTAAGAATAAACAGAAAAAGGCGAAATATGATAAACATCAGGGGCTAAAATAAATAATAAAAATAAAAATGATAATTAGAAGAAAAAACAGATGCAACCTCTAACGGCAAAACCTAAAACTTGCCAACCTGGCACGTGATGCTTCCACGTGACAAATCAACTGTACTAATCTCACCAACCAACGAGAAAGCCTCACGCGCCTTTATACCCCATGTTTCACGCCCACTCTCCACTTTAAAATGAAAATCAACCACTTTTTTTTAGTTAGAAAAAAAATATATATGTTATATATATATATATATATATATATATATTTTTTTTTTTTTTTTTTTCCTTTTTCATGTATGGCCAACATCCATCTTTGTTTTGGGACATGAATTTAAATGATCCTAAGTTTTTTTTTTTTTTCTTAATGATTATTCCGACCTAAATTTCATATGATCCGATTTACGAAATTTTCAATGTTTTTTTTTTCAAACACGAAAGGTTCAATATTTATTTTTAAAGATAAAATTTTATTGATTTAAACATACAATATATTATATAGAAACATATAATCAAATTCGCTAAAAATTTTAAAGCATTATGCAACATATAGGTTAATAGTATAATTAATCGGCTCAAACCTACATATTTGATAATACTAAAATACATATGATTTCAATTCTGCACTATATTAATGATTATGATTTGATGTTTTTATCCTATCGAATATGTTTTGTTGTTTGAATCACACGATAAAATCATAAACAGACAAAGTAAAAACTTATATTTATGTGAAATAATCATTTTTTTTTTTTAAGAAAACGATAAAGAGAGATATAGATTAATGATTTAAGATCAAAATGACCAAAAAATCACCTTTATTTGTTTAAAGAAAAGGGACTAAGAAAAAAAAATGAGAAGAAAAGAAGAGTGGCGACTAGGGTTTTTAGTAAGAATTATATTTCAATGTTAGAAAGTCTATTTTCTACTATTCATTTAGAAATTATACTTTGATAATATTGCAAAATATTTTTAAATACATTATTGTTTCATTATATTTTGAATGTTTTTTTTTAAATTAAGTTACAAGAATTGATTTTACTCAAATACTTTATTGGAAGATTAGATGTGAATATCATACTTCAAATACAAGTTTATTGCTTAGAAGATTGTATGTCATTTACATAAATATAATATTTTACTCATCGCTTTGGTATAATTGTGAATTTCTATTTATTATCCCATAAGGGATTATATGGTTTTTAAAGACAAATGCAACAAAAAAAGGAGAAAAAATAAATAAATTAAAAGCCAAGAAAAAAAAAGGGGAATGAAGAAGAAGAAGATTGAAAGACCTTTTTTTTGAAGGGAAACTAAGTCCAAGAAATCGTACTGATGAATAATCTTCCAAACCAAAATTAATACATTTATAGAAAAGTTTCATCACGAAATATTAGAATCAAAATTTATTATATTTATAGAAAGTTTAACTACTAAATATTAGAATCTATATTACAAATATCTTTTTAAGTTAAACAATCTTGTTCTATATGCTTCCTTATAAATAATACAATATTTATGAACGTTTGAATTTTGAGATAATTTTTGGATATCCTTCTATTAGTAAAATAATTGAACTAAGTAAAATCAATTTTTTTAACCGTCTATAATTACTTTGACACCCCTTTCAATCTCATAGTCCAAAAAACCAATTTTTTTTTGTAATTAAAGTACCATTTTTTAAAGTCATACATTTTGATGTAATTATTAATAAATGTTAGCTTGCAACCATTTTGATAGTTCATTAGAGTCTTCAATAACCCATCCTATAGTGCTTATATTTTAAATTATTAAGCCGTCAAATTTTAGCATGTCCCAAAATGATATTTTAAGAAAAATATTAAAAAAACATATGTTTTAAAATAATGCTAAAAGAATGTTTTTTGCCATATTATGATTACGGTTTTAAACTTGTTCAACAAATTAACACAATAGTCACCAACTACGTTTTAAGCTAAAAGTTAAAAATTATATTGATAACTATGATTTAAAGTTTTTTTAAAAACATAATCATCAACCACGATTTTAACGTTTAAGTCTTAGACTGTAGTCATCGACTATAATTTTAATTTTTTAAATAAGTTTAAAATTATAGTCATTAATTATAATTAGTGTTAGTGATATGAGAAGAAGATACTAATTTTATCATTATTTAGAAACATAAGTTACTTTGAGATTTTTTATTTAAAAAAAAAGAATTTAGGACATCACTCTTTGAATATTTTATTAATCGGAGAGGAAGGGATTGAAGGAATGGATTTCTACAATGGGTAACAGTCGCCCGTAGCAGCATGAAAATTGAAATACTCTTTTTAAAGAGTTTCGTATCGAAATAATTTGAAACAAAGTAATATTACTGGGCTTTTAAAAACTAAAACGATTATCAAAAATGGGGCATTTAAACGCCGTCGTCATAAACAATAAGAATCGAATTTGGCCAAATATCATCATTACGCTTAAAAATATTCAAATGACGCGTCTATAATTGTCAAATGTCGCGGCTATCTATAACAACGGTACTGGACTTGTACTTTAAATCGCTTATTATTTACTCAATATTTGATACTAATTACTGCTATCCATGATAACAGTATTACACATTACATTCGTCTTTAATTTGATTTACAAAATAATTTAAAAATTTGGGGAAAATAAAATGATGCAAAACTCTTTTTTTAAGTCATTGTTTATAGACAATTATTTAATTTTATTGTTCAAAAACGAAAAACCTTTTTTCTTTTTGACCCACCACCAGGCACCAACTACTACCATAGGGTCGTATTTCTCGTTCACGTGGAACGCGTGGGTGGGACCCACTGTCTGACTCTCTCACGTTGTTTTTTTTAAAAAACAATGGGCGTGGCTCCCACGCTCAACACGTGCGCCTGCGGTTCGCATTTCCTCCCCCACAGTGCGCTTTCGGGCAGAGACAGAGGAGAGAGAGAGAGAGCTGTCGTATAAGAGGCAAGACGAGCAACATCGGACCTGCCTTTGATCTGAACCGAAACAACCTCAGACCAAAATGGCGACCGCCGCCGGCTTCCAATCCATCACTGGAGCCGTCACCGGAGCTGATTCTTTCTCTAAGTTCCATATCCACGGCCATTTACCCCCACCTACCGTCTCCTTTGGAGCAGTCCGCATTTTCTCCCCCATCTCCAGCGTGTCGCCTCGTCGCCGTAATCCTGCGATGCCGTTATTTTCCGGCGGCGGAGGTGGTGGTATTAATGGAATGGGAAACAGCGGAGGTGGCGGCGGCGGAGGAGATGACGATGTAAGCGGCGGCGGCGGTAATGATGATAAAAGTAAAAAGAAGGCGGCGGTGTTGGTGCTGGCGGAGATGGGGCGGTCGCTGGAGAGCATTCCGAAAGACTTGGCGGCAGCGATCGAGTCCGGGAAGATTCCGGCGGCCATTGTGGAGAAGTATTTCGAGCTGGAGAAGTCGGCGTTGTTCCGGTGGCTGCTAAAGTTTGGCGGTTTCAGAGAGCGGCTGTTGGCTGACGATCTATTCTTGGCCAAAGTCGCAATAGAATGTGGTGTTGGAATGTTCACTAAGGTTTGTCTTCTACTGAATCTTTATTTTGTTTTCATGAATTATTTTCATCTACGGTTGTTAATTGTTACTAATTTCGTCAAAAGTTTCTATTTTCAGATCATTCTGTGCTATAGTTTTCCAGAAATGCAATCAACACTAACCAAATTGTACCCACCATTATTAATGAATTTTCTCGGCATTCTTGCTTGTTATTTGTTTGCCATTTCGAGTTAATTTTAGTTTATAACAAACCATTGATGCTCTTAAGCAGGTGGGTTTGGAATTTGATTTTTATACATTTCTGGTGGAAAAAGGGGTATGGTAAAATTTTGGGTGGAGAAATGCATGAAAAGTGGTTGTTGTGATCATCTTTGATTATGCATTGAGAAGATTTGACAGGGTGAAATGGATTTTTTTTATAGGTAATTTTTTTTTTCTTTGTACACATTGGGACTTGAACCTAGGACCTCGACACCTCCCATATCCCCATCTCAACCCTTTACCACCTGAGTTAGGCCTCTAGTGGGAAATGGATATTAGGGTATCATTGAAGTGGGATACATGTTGGTGAAGTGTATGAAGAGGGAAATTCTTTGAGAAGAATATATAGTAAGGACTAAGGAGGCCTATCATGATGGTGAGTTGGTTATGGTGAATGCCAGAATGTGTGGCGGAGGAGCATGATCCTGCATTGGATTCCTGCTGCTAGTTGAATTTCGTGAATTATCGGATCCTGATTATGATGGGCCCTTTCAGCAGCCCAAAGCTTCAGTCTGGGCTCAGCCATGAAAGGTTCCTTACTAAAGAAAACAAAACCTGTATTAAGGATCATAGTGGTAAAATGAGCATTCATAAGATGATGTTCATATGGATGAGTGTCATTTACCAGAAGATAGAAGTAGTGAAGGTATGTATTTGGAAAAAGTTGGGGTAGCTACAGCTAAGGTTGAGAGAAGGTACATTGTCTATGAGATAGGTGAGTTACACGACCAAAACCAATGGCTGATGAGCAGAGATGAAACTTTTGGTTGAAATTGATGGTGAGATGTGAGGAATGTCAAAAGAGGAATGTGGATTAATGCTGTGGAAAAAGTATGAAACCCTCAAGCAAACTATTTTGCTGCCATAGCCAGCATGAGCTAAACATTTTCTGGTCTTCAGCTGCAGAGCCAGGATATAAGGTGAGGGGGGCATGGTTTAATGGTTGTGGGGCTGTAGCCCAGTTGGTTCATTACTTCAGAATTTCAGGGGGGCACACAGCTGGTCTTGATGTTTTAAGCACTAGAAAATCGATGCTCCTTGCTCTGCCATAGCTCTACTGACATCTTTGTGGTATTTGAGAGAGTTACTGATCTTTTTTGTCATAGTCTATCCCTTTCTATGCTTAAGTTTTTTAATACTTCACCTCTCACCCTATCCTTGTTTGGTTTATTTTCTAGAGTGCTGCAGAGTATGAACGCCGCAGAGAAAATTTCTTCAAAGAGCTGGATTTTGTTATTGCAGATGTGGTATGGCTCTCTTTACCATAGATACGTCTTATCAGTTATATGCTTTGTACCTATCTAAAAAAGAATAAAAATAAAAATGATTACATATGCTTTGATTCAATCTTTAACATATGTATCATCTATGACAAAATATTTTAAGCATTTTCTTTGGTTTTATGCGCCACATGGCCCTGAATTTTTCAATGGGAATATGCAGGCAGTTTTCTCAATGCCTCTGTTTTCTGAACTCATGTCTTTCATGCTCAGAAGAGCCTAACAGTTACAGTGCCTGATGGATTAAACATGCTTTCTCGCAATTGAAGTTTGATTCTAACCTTGCTCCAACCAATCTGGCTTTGTCACTTGTAGCCATGTTTGATGAACAAAATAAGGTCAAATAGACTGTGTAGCTAAATTTCTTGAGTTGAAAACATCACAGCTATGATCCAGTTAATCACTCAAATATGTGTATGTCGCTGCATGGTTCATGCAATATTGTTTATTGATTACTCACCTCCTTAGCTGCCTTGATCTAGAATGGCGTGGAAATCCTTGCTTCCTTTGTAGCATGTAAGAAATGCTATGATGTTTCTTTTCAATTATGTGTAACTTGCTATACTTTCCAAGAAAATGCAGAAAAATCTTTTGCTTAAAGGACTTGATCTAGCATGGATGAAAATTTGCATTTAGATAGATCCGTCTAAAATGATTTGCGAATATTACTGTATTGTTTCCTAATTTGATGGATCTTAGGGTTATGAATGGCAATGTGGTTAGCATTAAATAACTCTGTGTGGTGTATGCTTTAAAGTTTTATACAATACTCAGCCCTTCTTTCCTGAGGCAACTTTTTCACTTAAAAGGATATATTGAACTTTGGTATTGGTTTGAGGGCCTCTCAATTGTTCCAAATAGATGAATTACACATTCTGAAGTGGCAAATGGAAATGAATTATGACATTTGATTGGTGACAGTCCATCTCTTTTCTATGACAATGAACTTTTATCTGGTTGGAACCTCCTCCCACCTAATTCACACATACAGAAAGAAACGTGCATTATACTATTATTCCTGTGGCTCATATTTCTAATTGGTTTTCTTCTTAGGTGATGGCCATAATTGCAGACTTCATGCTTGTTTATCTTCCTGCACCAACTGTTTCTCTCCGGCCACCTCTTGCAGTCAGTGCAGGAGCTATTGCTAAGTTCTTCCATAGTTGCCCTGAAAATGCATTTCAGGTTGCTGGTTTAACCATAAGCTGCCCTGCATTGAATATTTTACAATAATTGGTCAATGACTAAACAGAGTTACTAATCTGATCCTCTAATCCCATCTGCAGGTTGCTCTGGCTGGAAATTCATTTTCATTTTTACAGAGAATAGGTGCAATAGTGGTAAGGGCATATTTTGTTATCTGCATATGTTCAAGTTTTTACATTAAAAAATTTAGACCTTGATAGTTCCACATATCTTATGTTATCTGGCTTGTGTTGCAGCGTAATGGATCAAAGCTTTTTGCTGTTGGCACCACTTCATCTCTGGTAAATTGATCTTTCTGCCCTTGGGAAGTTCCTTGATCTAGATTTAGGTTCTTGGCTGGTGTTTTGCCTGTGGAGAGTGTTTTGCTCCCATGTGAATTATCCTATTGGTGCTTCTGAAAGAGTTTGCATGTGAATCAGAAAAGAGCAACCTCTTGTTTGTTCTTTGCTGCTCCCATGCAATTTTCATCTCTACGCTTTTACTCTCTTTTCATGCATTTTGCTTTTTTAAGCCTACTGAGAGTCTCAGATGAATTGCAAAATGCTGCAACAAAGTTGGTTGAGTACATTCTCAAAAAATACCAACATTAGAGATTGAGGGGAAACTGTCATGGCTCCATGAGGAATTTTGGTTTGAGTTATCTACTAGGTTTCAAACATTCAGCTTACCTCTAACTGATTTTTGGTTTCAACGATGGGTGTTTTCTGTTGTTCCTGACTTGCAATTCTGGTGAATTTGTGCATTATTTGCTATAGTCTAGGAAGAACAGGCCTGATTCTTGGTAGAGTTAGTGCTAAGACAATGTTACTACACTAGACCATTCTTAAGATAAAAATTGCGATAATGCTACCAAGCATTGTGGATTCTCTGGATGTAGGGGACTTTGATTATGCGTTTAAGTTTGATAAATTTATGCATTAAACCATCTCAACTCACTAGAATATTACTTTTGCATTTACAGAACATCTTAATTTTTTTCTCTGTTTTGATGGACTAGTCTCCTATTTGTAATTCCACTCTTCGAATACTTAAATTCACAGTCAGCTAGGAATTTTTAATTCCTTCAATGTTGCTTTTTTTTTGGCAATGTAATGGATTTGGGAACATGTTTCATTGCCCCTTGCCTTTGTCTAAATAATCCTTAATGTAATAATTCTCTATAAACTAGGCTGCTTGAGACTTTTACCAGACTCATGTAAGGCCTAACACTTCATAGGATGCCCATGCCTTTTGAAAATTGTTCTGTGCACTGGATACTTGTTCACGGTCTGTAATTGCTCTCTCTCTCTCTCTCTCTCTCTCTCTCTCTCTCTCTCTCTCCCCCTCTCTCTCCCCCTCTCTCCCCCTCTCTCTCTCCCTCTCTCCCCCTCTCTCTCTCCCTCCCTCCTCCCCTCTCTCTCTCCCTCCCTCCCTCCCTCTCTCCCTCTCTCTCTCCCTCTCTTTGTTCTTGGTTTCCAAGCTGTTCAATTTGTTTCATATTATTTTTAATTTTTGTAACTTCAAGAGACTGAGCAAAGTTTTAACGTCCTAATGCAATTTTATTTCTGACTATTGTTACAAGAATTTTATCTCACTGTTTTTCTATACAAACCATGCCAGTCAGAGTTTCATTTCAGAAAGTCTAGCATCTAATGGATTGCAAATTTTTCCTGCAATTTTATTTCTGACTATTGTTACAAGAATTTTATCTCACTGTTTTTCTATACAAACCATGCCAGTCAGAGTTTCATTTCAGAAAGTCTAGCATCTAATGGATTGCAAATTTTTCCTGCAATTTTATTTCTGACTATTGTTACAAGAATTTTATCTCACTGTTTTTCTATACAAACCATGCCAGTCAGAGTTTCATTTCAGAAAGTCTAGCATCTAATGGATTGCAAATTTTTCCAGGTTGGCACATTTGCAACCAATATCATAATCAATGCAAGAAAATCCGTCGATACATCTTCTGCTGGTGAAGTGGAGGATGTGCCTATATTATCCACTAGTGTTGCTTATGGTGTCTATATGGCGATTTCTAGCAACCTCAGGTATGCTGGGTGGGATTAATACTAGTTCTTGGAACTAATTTAGCTTATGTATCATGTAACTTCTGGTTCATAGCTTATGTGTTTATTCATATCGATAAAAAAAAAATGCTTAGAGCATCTCCAACCACACTCAACAAATTAGCTACTCAAAATATATTTAAATATTAAATTCACTATTTTAGCTAGCAACTTTTTAAAATTTACTCCAACCACACTCTCTATTTTACACCCAATTTCACTAATTTGGCCAATTTAAAAGTAAAAACATATATATAGAGAGAGATAGAGAGAAAAAAAGGTAGAGAGAGAATTTAGAGAGCTCAAATGGCTCACCACATTTGGTGAGCCATTTGGGTTAACTAGGAAATAGAGAGTGGGTTGGAGAGAATTTTTTGTGTTTGGCTAGCTAAAGTGGCTAAAAGAGAAGAAATAGAGAGGGTTGGAGATGCTCTTATGTGTTTATGCATGTCGATGTTTGAGTTTGGTGGAGGGCTCCCTGAGCTCTGGATTGAGTTTGGTGGACTCTTGAATCTATGGTTAAAAGATTTAGCTATTTTTGTCTTTTTAAATACTCATGACATAATTTTCTTTTAAAACATTATTACATATCTATGTGACGTAGTTTGAATAGTCGTGATTCTTGTTATAAAAACTAAATAAAATTTGTAGTTTCTACTTGCTAGAATCATAGGATGATAACTAGATGCAGCATCTAATATGAAGAAAATTCAGATTACATAAAAGTAGTTGGGCTCCTAGGTCCAATTACTGAGGGCAAGACCATCGATGTGAGTGTATGGCTTTACTCAAGAATGCCTTCTTGGCTAGAGGAAACATGAACAGTAGATTTGATAATGGAATTATTACAGAAAAACTATGTTCTGGAACCAAACTTTCTTAAAAACTTAGCTGTCATTAGACGGACATATAGTCTGTACCCAGCTTAAACCATCCATAATATGTGGGGCCCGTACCCTTGAGTGCAGCAGAAAAAAAATGAGCAGCAACAGTTACAGACAAATAGTACGAAGTTGGACTATTGATTAACCTAAAAGGCCTAAGCTGATTTAGGCAAAATTTCTTTGCAAAATGTTGGTCATTAAAAGAAAGGAAATGTTACCTAGCATAATTTGTTCTCATGATAGTAAACAGCTACGATATGGCTGAAGCGGTGGAGGGTGGTTCTGTAGCAAGGAGTGCTACTGAGCAGCTGGGGGTTTGTGGATAATGGTGCAGGGAAGGCCTTTTAATGGAGATTTTCAGTTTCTAAAAAGGAATAAGATTTGTGGTGGGGTAAGGGAAAAACGGTTTAATTTTAGCAGAATTTGGTATAGGAAGGTGCAATAAGGATAAAATTTGGATTGCTTTGAGATTACATTATTTTTCTGGTAGATCGATTGATCGCAACTAGGATTTTATGTTCATTTGAAATATGGCATCCATGGGAATAATAATCATGAAATTCTTTTCTAAGTTGTAAGTTCCTCTGCATTAGATGTCTAGGGTGCAAAGCTAATTCATAATCAGTGCGTTATTCAATGGTGCATTTTATTTGTCACTCATTGGGTGTGGAGAGATCTCTTCTGGGAATTCGGATTTTCGGGTGGTTTACTAGGCTTGTTGAAGGAGATGTTGAAGGGCTGCGGTGTTACTGTGTTAGTTGATCATAAATCATGGGGACATCTCATTTGTAGTCATCGGTTTATATTAATATGGCTTAGCTAGTGGTTGTTGGTACGATTCAGCTTGCAAACAACAAGAACATATCGGACGGACAGATATTCAAATGCTCCCCCTGATGAACATATAATATCAGGGCATTGCTAGAAGCATTCTCGTCTGTTTTTTTTTACCTCAAGCACATCTAATCAGAAGTTCTCAACTCCCTGAACATTTACGATTAGATATGATTGTGATCAACAGGTACCAACTACTGGCTGGTGTCATTGAACAGCGGCTTTTGGAGCCAATGCTACACCAACACAAGCTTCTACTAAGTGCATTCTGCTTTGCTGTCCGGACGGGAAACACATTCCTGGGTTCATTGTTGTAAGCTTCTCATCCCACTGAAAATTTTCCATTCTGAATCAATATTTTTCGACTCTTACATTACATTACATGTGCCAAAATGTGTTTACAGGTGGGTCGATTATGCTCGCTGGGTAGGGGTTCAAAAGGTTCAGGAGGCTCATGAGTAGTACTGTAGTGTTAGAAATATAGTTCTTGTTTGGTTTGTTGTTGTGTTTTACAAGTGAAGATTGGTTTTTTTTTTTTTTTGTCTCCCATGTTCTGGCGAATTTTTTAATGGATGTCTTAATTTGATTTTGAGGGTGGTTATTACGGGTTTTAGGATATTTACATATATATAGTTGAACAATTAGTCGACATTTTGTAGTTAGACTTTCCCTTCTCATTCCATCATTGTTTTTTCTACTGAAAATGCTCCAATTTGATGGTAGTATTTGAAGAGCATCCATGGACACAGTTGGTTGAGATAAAATAAAATAAAAAAAGTTGGTTTTGTAGCAATTGCTTCTTATGGGGACACCTTTTGGCCATGCTTACAACAACAAGGTTTGTTGATTTATGTAGTTTCCTTCTTGTTTGCAATTCCTTTTCTTTTCTTTCCGAATTTAAATGGGAAAATTTTAATAAGATGTATTAAAAAAAGAATGAAACATTTTGAAAATCAGGATCAGTGTTTTATTTTTCCATTCAAAATATATTAGAATTCTCACAACTTTTTTTCCCTTCATTTTTTCAAATGTTTTCACTTCAAAATTGTTCATAAATGTGGATAGGTATTTTTATAACAAATGTTTTTGAAAAAATAAATAATAAATCAATGAGCGTATGGAATGAAATTATGCTCATATGGTTAAACAAAAAAAATGAGCCAGATTTGTAATTTGTTCAACAAGGAATGCTTAGGAGAAGATTTGGCTTTTAGAGTTAAAAAATGAAGAAAAATATATAACGTGGATTGTTAAGATCGCCTGGAGATACTGATAAAATTTATGTTTTATGGTGGATATGTAAATAGTTCCGTTTTATACAATGCAAATGGCTGATAATTTATATCCTGATACGGTATTTTTTTATTGTAATTTTTTTTTTTTTTTTGTTTCTACTTCAATCACAATCATCCCTTCTTTTTCTTCTTTAACAATTAGAAAGAATGAATAATCCTTATTTTCATAATTTATTTTAAATAACATATTATAGACTCTTAAAATTTATTGTTCATTTTAAGATCATGTCTTTCTCAGAAAAAAAATGATATTAATATTCATATTTTATAATACTTCTTAAAATTTTATCACTCTACTTTAAAAAAAATGTAATTTTTGTTTTTATTGGAAATATCAAATTATCACCTCGTTAGGTATTCTACTAAATGTTCTGCAATCACTTAGTATTTACTCCTTATAATGGCAACATCATTTTGAAATAAGTTGAAGCCTACGGCTATTAGAGAATACTATGAATCATTGTTAAGATTCTTAAAATATCATTTATTTGCTTAACCTTTTTTTTTTTCCTGGTCCGAACCAAAATTGAGCTACCCATTGAAAAACTTGACCCAGTGAAAGAAATGGAACATTAGAAGAGTATACAATAAGTGTGAATATCGAATGTAAGAAAGAAATAATATGATTTTCTTATACATACCCTTTTTGGGGTAGTAGTCTGCACATAAAGCACAGTTCCAGCACATATAGCACTGAATGTTCATCTCAATACATATATATATATATATATATATATATATATATATATATATATATCAACGCACGACCAACCGACCTAGATACACTATTATTGTCCCCTACCATCATCCTGGCCACAATTGACTAATTAGATTAGATATACAAGAAAAGCTACACTTCACTAAAGACAAAAAGAGAAAAAAATAAAAATAAAAATAAAAATGATAACAATAACAGTAAGAAAAATGGACGTACTAGTTACTAACTACCCTAATAATAAGGTGATATTGATACTGAGCAGAGCAGCTGAGTGAGTTAGTATGGGGATTAGATGATTCTAAAGAGAAGGGTTTTTTTTTTTTTTTTTTTCTCCTTTTTGTAACTTTTAACTAGTTTCTTCTGGAAATGGAAAAGAGAAGTGTTATAAGTCCCGAGGGCCGTCGAAGGACTGGGTTTTCCTCAAGTTCCAGTGAAGGCCATCATGGATGCTGCGCAGGAAGTCACTGGTGGAATCAACTTGGCATGCTGTCGGAACCGGGCAAGGGGCCATGCTGACGACCAGCGCGTCTCCAGGTGCTAACTGTTTTCTGTCCTTTCCATCAAATGATGCCCATGCATGGCCTCTGCTGTTGAAAGGCACTTGCACCCGGAGCGTCACATGCTCCGGGAATATCAGAGGCCTGAAGGATAAGGAGTGTGGACAGATTGGCGTAAATAGGATGCCAGGAACCTGCAAGTTGACATACAGCAAAATTACATTACAAGAATATGATGGTGATGGTGATGGTGATGGTGATCATGTGAGAGATACTGAAAGGTTTGTGTTCCATAATGAATCAATCCATACGATAATTAAGAACTTTAAAAGTATTGAGCCTTCGTGGTGCATTAATTGAGCTAGGAGGAGAAGGCAAATCTCATTACAAAAAAGTGGAAATTTGAATGTGGCACCACTTTCAACTGATACCTTCTTGATCTCGGAAAATTAGTTTGATTTTGACATAGAAGGGATATTACAGAAGGTGTCTTTCTCCTTCCAGCTTCATGATTCTGAATAATGAGAAGTTTAGTTACGGGGTCAGACTGAGGGCTCTAGAGGCCACACCTTTCTGGATGATGATCCTATCTCATCCCACCTTTCTCATTAGCCCTGGGGTTGCCCTAAGAGCTGAATGGGTTAGAACTGGTCGACATTTTTTAAATGGGAATGACCTGATAAAGGTGTTTCATATTCTCCAATGATACCACCACTCTGCCATCTAACAATGCTTGATTCAGAAATCCTTAAGATCTTTACGGCCCTTTAAAATGTTGAGCATGGCTTTGGGGCATTAAATCCGTAAAATCTTTAAGACCCTGGGAAGAGCTCATTGCTGGTTGTGAATGTCATCCTAGACCAGTTGTCATCAGCTTCTTTTTAAATTGATTGGTAACTGCTGTGTTGGCCATTTAGGGCTCTGGGCCTAGCGGGTAACCCAAGAACACCTGTCCAACAAGTCCAGGGTACATGAAGGCAGAAGGATCTCATTCATTCACTCATGTTTCACCCATACTGATTTACTTGCATTTCATTTTTCAAATCCCATCTAAGGTAGCTTCCAAGATTGAGAAAATCGAGCAGGATTTCCTGTAAGCCTGGACGAGGGTCAGAACTTGTTGTATTAATCAAACCCATTTTTCAATTAATTGAGATTTGAGATACTGATGCAAGTTCTTTCCTTATGAATCAAATTGAGCATTTTGCTTTCCTACCAACTCCTTTGATGACATGTATACAGAGGAAAACTAGAATACTTAAAGGAAAGATAGGCCTCTCCCAAGAGTTAACAGGACTAGATCTGTTTCTTGGCCTCTTTATTAAGTCCATGACAAAAAAAGAGTTTGTTAGCACTGATTGTTAGACAACCAATTTCCTGACTCAAACTTCCCTTAGTGAAGATTCACCACATAGCGTGACTACTATTTTATTGGAAATGTCCTAAATATGTTAAATTGATTATAACATGCATAGGGTGCATTCCTCTAAATAGCAAACACATTTTTTTGAAACCTTATGAAAATTATGGATTTAAGTTGAGGATCAATCAAAACATACCTGGGGATGGACCATTGATCCTCCAGCTGCCAAGGAATATGCAGTACTTCCAGATGTTGTTGACAAGATCAGTCCATCTCCTTGCACACATGTGACAAATGAGCTATCACAATAGCATTCCAAATTTGTCAGGAATGATGATATTCCACGATCGATTGTAACCTCATTTAAAACAAGAATAGGCCCTTCGCTTTCATATTCACTTTTAGCTGTGTCTCGGATAACATGGCATTGCAACCGGTGTCGTAATGTGATACTAAAAGGACCCCTTAGGATTGAATCAAGACATTCTCTGTAATGTTCACTATCTGAATGATGTTAAAGATTACTTTGAAATGGATTCAGGAAAAAATAATTTACTCAGTAAAAGATAAGCTAAAACTAAGGGTATGTCCAGAATACCAATTTCAATTTATTAAAAGAAACGGACACCTCATAAAAATGCAGGATACGAAATGGAGTCATAAATCCCAGAGAGCCCAAAGAAAAAGGGATTACAGGAGGAACTGGCCCTTTGAACAAGGATGCTGCCTGCAAATAACAATCAGATGGTAACCGATAGCTATGGTTGAAACCAAAAGAATGATAATGTAACATACTTTTTTTTTTTTTGAAAGCAATAATGTAACACACTTACAAATGAAGTTTTTATGAAAATTCAAGGTTGATCTTATTGAACTTCCAAGAATGAATTTCCTCCCACAGTCATTGAGATTTAGCTTAACAAAATCTTGGAATATGCAAAATTTAAGTTTATGGTTTCAAATTTAAAAAGTTTCAGAGTGATATTGATTAAACCTAACTTGAAATACAATACTTCGCTGATCAACAGATGGCAGGAGAAGCGAACATACTCAAAGTCCCCCTATCCAGTCTTGGTTCAATTTTATTCCAGCAAGTATCACAACATAAGAAGTTCACATCCAACTATACAGAATCAGGCTTATCAAAAAAGTAAGGAAAACTATTTCAAACTTGGTTGTTGCTTTTGTGCTGAAAAGAAAAAAAATTAAAACCCTTATGCGTCATAGCTTTTGGCTTATGCCACCCTCTACTGCATAGTGAAAACACCTCAAAACACTAATACAAATGTACTATTAGATCAAAAGTAAACAAACATAAACTATACCCTAACTTTTTTTTTTTTGAGCGAAAACATCCAGAATAGTATTAACAAAGGAAGGACGAGATTTCCTTCCAAAAAACATACAACCTGAACCTGGAGTTTAAAACTCCAACCAACAAGTGTCTCTTAAGACCCATTCTATTCCCTATTTAAGTGGTTTAGACACAAAACCGCTCAACCACTAAGCTGTAAAACGAAAGTGGCACTTGTCTAAATACAGGGGGTACATGATGCCCACAAAAGAGTAAAAGAAGTGAAAAAAGTCACACACGTCCCCTTCCATTCTCTTTTTATCCTCAAAAATTTTCGCATTTCTCTCTTGCCAAACAAACCATACTAAAGAAAGCATAGTTATCAAAGGCACGCCTCAGGCGCGCTTAAAGCCTAGGTGGCACAACTCCTGACGGCGCCGCCTCGCCTCAAGCATTTTCTTCCAAAAGGGCCAAAACGACGTCGTTTTGGGCCCACATGCTTTATTTTCGAGATTTCAGCCCCTTTAGCCCCATTTCTACCATGTTTCAACTCCAAAAAAAAGCCCTAACCCTCCCAACTATTGTATAATCCCTATAGAAGAGGAGAAAAAGCAAAAAATCAACTAAAATAGCCAAGAAATAGCAAGAAAGTCACGTAAAAATAGGAAACAACCATCAAAATAATCCTTAAATATATATTTGACATATGGTGAGCCTCACTTAAAAAAGCCCGCGCCTCAAGTGCGCCTTGTGCCTCAAGGCCCCAAGAGACTTTTGTGCCTCGATACGCATTGTGCCTCAATGCCTCAAGAGGCTTTTGCGCCTTGTGCCTTGAATAACTATGAAAGAAAGGCATGCAATTTGCCACAAAGTATTGCCTCTAGTACAACTTCCAAAACCTTTAAAGGCAATTGTAAACATATCTTCAATTCTCCTTAGGAAACCCATACCAATCCAACTGAATTGAAAAGTTTATTCCACAGACCAATAGTGTATGGGCAATGAAGAAAAAGATGATCAATTACCTCTCCTTCTCCTTTGCAAAGAATACACCATTGAGGATCAAGAGATTTGAAAGGTCATCTCACTTGTAGTAAGTCATTGGTGTTTACCTTCCTATGAGATACCAACCAAGCAAAGGCCTTAACCTTTAGAGGGGCTTTTGCTTCCCATAGAAACATTGTTGGTTGAAACAAGGTAAGGTTAGAGGACAAAGATAAAGCCAAGGAAAATGATTTAACAGTAAACAAGATTGTGGATGACACAGACCAAGATCTTGAATCTACAGTAGAAAGGGAGAGATGCACAGGAGCAATAGAAAACAAAAGTACCTGAAGGTGATTAATTTCTATATCAGTGAGATTACGTCGGAATTGTAGGTTCAAAGTTGGAGGAGAAGGGACAAGAACCAATGAAGGATGTTGAGAATCAGAGGATATTCTCTGGTTTATTCCTTTCCTTTCTTGTACAATATTTTCCTTCCTTTTTGTACTTTATTTATTTCCTTTTTATGTCTCCCTGATGTATATAAGTACGTAGGACTTGTACTATTCTTTTTATCAATTCAATAAAGAAAAGCACTATTTTCTTCTCTCATTTCACATGGTATCAAAGCCATGGAAGGCTCGGGTTAAGGTTTTGTCATGGTTCAAACTCTGGCAACCCATCTAGTGGTCGTATCGCACTCCGACCAACTCACCTCCATCTTTGGAATCCTCTGCCGCCATCAAACTACCTCAGCTATCAGGAAAATTTTTCGACGACTACTCCATCTCCGGCCAACAACCCCACCACCAAAGCGCCAAAGACTCGACCCACCGGGCCGGAGTGAACCCCAAGATCAACCAAAGGCTGATCGACGCACCTCCACGCGCCGATCTTCTCTCCGGCGAACTCCTCCACGCGCCAGCGCGTGGGCTTGCGTGTGGGCGCTTGATTCATTATCCGGCTACGTGCTTCCGCGCGGACTAAGCCGTAGATTGTGAGCCTCCTATGCCCTAGTTCTTCCATTTTGACACATAGTAGTTGTACAGGTTTTAAGGTTTTTGGCCTCATGGCCACGGCATTATGCTCTTGTTGTGCCCATCTCAGTCATTAGTCAGATTAGCCGTGATTCTCGTACCTAGATAGACCTGTGGTAAGCTCTTGGTTACCTTTTTTGTTGATTCAGAAGTTTATTTGATTGTTTTCTCCTCTATGGCTGTCAAAGGGAGCTCATCTCCACCTTCGAGAGTTATTCTTATGCCCAAAGAGTATAAGGAGTACATCCACCACACTCAAGCAACCAAATCTGCATCCATTTCGTCCATTGTTCAGATCGGTAATGCATGTGCTTGCCTTTCACATTCATCTGGACCCTAGATTCTTGATTTTGAAGTCTCTGATCATATTTCTAGTAATAAGGATCTTTTTTCTTCCCCAACTATTACATCACCTTTACCTATGATTACTTTAGCTAATGGATCGCAAGTCATGGCTAAAGGAATCGGTTCGACAAGTCCTCTTCCTTCCATACCCCTTAGTTCTAATGTCATATCTCTACCCCTTCTTTATCCCGTCCTGGATACCACATACGTACCTCCGACTACTCCACCTCAAACATTGCAAGTTTATACTCATCGCCCGCGTACTGACATCAGGCCTCCATCTTACTCATCTCCTATGGCGCCCTCCTCCACGACACCAGTCTTGTCGTCTCCCGCTGCTCTTCCCATTGCCGTTCGGAAAGGTACCTGTTCCTCTTATAACTCTCATCCTATTTATAATTTCCTGATTTATCACCGCTTATCTTCACCATATTCTGCTTTTATTTCCACCTAGTATTTTGTTTCTCTTCCTAAAATTATGCATGAGGCACTCTCTCGTAGTGGAATTATGCATGGAGCCTCTCTCATCGAAATTTGAAACAAGCAATGGTTGAAGAAATACAGGTACAACTCTGCGATGCGGCACATGGACTAGTCACCTTGCACCTTTAGTAAGTCTCATACTGTTAAAATTGGTTCGGATGGCGGTGTGGACCGTCTTAAGGCTCGTTTAGTTGCCAAGGGGTATACTCAGATATATGGTTCCCACTACTATGACACTTTTTCTCCTGTTCCCAAGATGGCTGTTGTCTTCTCTCTTCTCTATAGTTTGCTGCGAGATCTTGGCTTTATATCGATTTGGGCTGTCAGTATTCTCGGCTGACCTGCCCGAGGAGGTATATATGGAGCACCTGGGTTGTTGCTTAGAAGTCGGTTTTGGTATGCAGGTTACATCATTCCTTATATGGCTTAAAGCAGTCCCCTCGAGCCTAGTTTGACCACTTTAGCTCCATGGTATAGGAGTTCGATATGACTCGGAGTACATCAGACCACTCTGTCTTCTATCATCATACTTCATCTGGACAGTGCATCTATCCGATTGTTTATGTGGACGACATTGTTATAACAGGCAGTGATCAGGATGGTATTCGAAAACTTAAACAGCATCTCTTCAGCCACTTTTAGACAAAAGACTTGGGGGAACTCAAGTACTTTCTGGGGATTGAGATAGATCAATCTAAGTCCAGTGTGGTTATGTCTCAGAGGAAGTATGTCTCAGATACATTGGAGGAAATGGGTATGCTAGGCCCATGGCTTGTAGACCTCCTATGGATCCAAATGTCGACTTATGCTGGGCCCGGAGGCCTCATGAGAATCTAGGAAGATATCGGAGACTAGTGGGGAGACTAAACTACCTCACCATTACCTGACCGGACATTTCCTTCCCTGTGAGTTTAGTTAGTCAGTTCCTGCAGTCACCATGTGATAGTCACTGGAATGTGGTGATCCATATCCTCTGTTATATCAATGGAACACCAGGTCAGGGGGTGTTATATGAAAATAGAGGTCACACCCAGGTTATTGGATATTGTGATGTAAATTTGGGTGGCTAAGCCCTGAATAATACGCTCCACTTCGGGATATTGTGTATTTGTTGGAGGCCGACACAATATCTGGAAGAGTAAACGAGGATGTTGGTAGTGATCTAGTGCTAAAGGCGAGTAGTGAGTTGCCTGGCTGGCAACTTATTAGTCGCTATGGCCAGCAGCTTAACAGGAATTTAAGATTTGGGAAGGATGGACGAATAGCGACATGCCTTGATAACCAAGCAGCCACACATTGCTTTAACCCTAGTCTTATAAGAGGACCAAACATATTAGAGTGGGTACATCACTTTGTCGAGAGAAGATTGCCTCAGGATGCATGACTATTAGTTTCGTCAACTCAAGTGACCAACTAGCAGACATTTTCACCAAGTATCTTCGAGGTCCAAGGATTCGGTACATTTGTAACAAGCTTGGTGCATATGACTTATATGCTCCATCTTAAGGGGGAGTGTTGAGAATCGGAGGATATTCTTAGGATATTCTCTGGTTTATTCCATTCCTTTCTTGTTCAATTTTTTCCTTCCTTTTTGTACTTTATTTATTTCCTTTTTATGTCTCCCTGATGTATAAAAGTAGGTAGGACTTATACTGTTCTTTTTATCAATTCAATAAAGAAAAACACTCTTTTCTTCTTTCATTTCACAAAGGATAAGAAGCAATAGCTCGATGGTTGGCAAACTAAACATTGACAATTCTTGATATGAGTTTGATGTCCCACCCTGAATGATGGACACATCCAATGCTTAAATTCTTTTCGTTTATTTAACTACATTTTTTATGCTCCTTTATTCTTAGATCCAACAGGGCACTGATGATAAGCTGGATTGGACTTGTGAGCGCCTCCTTTTCAGTAAAGGTGCCATCTGCAAGGACACTGCTAAGCCTCTAAACAGCTTTCCATTTCCAGAAAGTACCACTTAAAAAGGAGCACAAGTAAATGATCCGAAACATGAAATACTATAACAAGTTACACTAAATTCCTCCAGGCAATAACAGAAACTTATCACCACAATGTTTGAAAAGATGATGGCACGAATAATTCAATTAAATGAAATTGAATGAACATACCCAAAGGACAGTTCCATCCCCGCCGAGAGTTACAACAAGGTCAACATTTGTGTGCAGGAGCAAAGCTTCCTTGTCTGTAATTAACAAGCAAAAATGTGAAACAAACAGAGACAAAAACCAAGACAATAATTTAAATGACATTTGTGTGCAGGAGCAAAGCTTCCTTGTCTGTAATTAACAAGCATAAATGTGAAACAAACAGAGACAAAAACCAAGACAATAATTTAAATGACAGTGGCACTAGAAAGAATTATTGCATGATCATCTAATCAACGTCTTGTGTAGAGCCCACACAGTGCTATAACAAGAACCATCAGTAGAAATTTAGTATATACATTCCAATCTTAACATAGTCGGATAATATCATAAATACACTCGAATAACGCAAAGGATTGAAAGCCTACTAACATGAAGGCTTTTCCTTATGTAGCACCAAGAAAAGAGCTTAAAATGCTAATAGATGAAATAACAACTGAAGAAGTAATCATACAAGTGAATTTGAATAACCATAGTATTATTGCTCACCATCTTTCCAAGTTTGTACAAAGTCGAAGTAAGATGACTCTGTCATAAGTTCAACTTTGACACGTGGTTCCACAAAAATTTCCATCTTTTTCTGCTCTCTAAGCCATCTGGTGATAACAAAATGATGAATGAGAAAGATAACAATATCACAATATTTAATTATTAAGCTAGAAAGGTACACAAGTAGCACATCAAAATAATTCTGATTAACCATGCTAGTAAAGAACAATGAGTGCCGCTGAAGTGATCAAAAACCAAAATGAATGTTATTTCAATTTTTGTAGTGGGCCTTGCAACAATTGTGGCATAGCATCACATTATCCATTTATAAACCAGTCCTTCATCCATGTAGTGCCTTCAATAATTAGAGCTAAAATCTAGCCTAATACTGAAAGCAACCAAAGACATTGCTTTCTGAATGCAATATGGGAAACCACAGGTATTTTAATATCCACACCTGACCATTTCTGCACATAGAATTCGAACAGAAGTTGAATTTGGTTTGGTCAAAATAAGCACAGTCTGTGGGTGAGATTCCCACTGCAAAGAAATCTGAAAATGAAAATGAGAATTTAATTAGAGGATATGTTGGAGGCACCAGGCAACTGATTCTGGAAGTTAAACAAACAGAACTCTCAGAACTTTTATCAAATGATCATGAATAGAATTAGACAATAAAGTAGTACAAAAAACAGTAGCAACAAATTACCAACAAAAACTGATGTATATAGCAATGTCAAAAACTAACACCTGCTTACTGCTGCGCTCTGCAGTTGTTATGTTCCCTCTTTCAAACGAGACGATATCATGCTTGTGCTGATCACTTTTCTCTCCTTTGCACCACCATGAAAGTTTAAATGATGCCTGCCCGATGAAGCACAGTTTAGTAACAGTTCAATCTGGGCATTTAAAGCATTCATTTTCTTGCAACTTGTATAAGACATTTTACTAATTTATTTAATTATGAATTTCAAAGAATAGATATCAGGAATAATATATTTTTTGATAAGTAAAATTTATAGGGATATATGGTGGGTGGCAACATCTCTCATGGAGTATTATATATTGCATTGGATAGGCAAGGACACATTGAAGGGGTATTACATGATTGGACAGAAGATGGATGGACTATAATCCAACTTCTGAGAGAAAGTTTCATGAATAGAAGTTATAGGAATCTGTACTTTTCTTTGAGAAGCTAAATCATAAGCACACATAGGGAAGATAACATGAACATATAGGAAAAGATCTAATGTCCTATTCTTGGTAAAGACAAGACTATAGTCAGTTGCGAAGATCAAATGATAAAGAATTTGCAAGTTAAACGGAGATCTTTTTCATGCCTAACCTAAAGCGGTGTTTTGGTTCAATGGTAGCAAGAGTTGAATGTTAGTTGTTGATTGCTGGATTGGAAGGAGATGGTTAATCCAACAGAAATCCTGTAAACAAGAGGATGAGAAATTTCTAGTCCACCTCCCATGGTTGAAAGAAAAGAAAAAAACAAACAAACAAACAAAACAAAACAAAAAAACAAGGCCACCTTCATTGTTTGGTAAGTCACAAAGTTTGAGTTCTGTTCTTTGGTGAGGTCTGTGGATCAACATTGTGAGCAAGTAGTATAAAATCATTTAGGAGGTGGCACCACTTTGTCCATTTAAGCGTAATAAAGGGAATTAAAATAATAATGACAACCAAAACAACAACAGTAAAAATAATGAGAATAATAAGAATGACAACAACAACAACAATAATAATAAAGCGTAACAAAATCATAACAATGTTTGAGAGCCCATTTTGAAGTTCCAAGATGCATAGACATTTCCTTTTTGGATTCCTGGATTGGGGTTGCCTGACCCAAGCTTTTTCTATCCTCATATACCTTAGCATTTTATGCCTTGGCCCACTTCTTGCTTGATAGTATGTTTCATTTATAAACTCCATAAATAATTGATAAAAATATTAACGGCTACAACCACCACCTCTATAGGAAAAGCTATCTAGAAACTTCATATTTGATAATAAACACAATTAAGAAGTTTGGTCTTAAGTGATCCTTCAGATGTATATCAACATAGAGATAAGCAATTTAATTGACAAACATTTCACTATCATAAAGCCATCAATTAAGAGGACAGAAAACAACCTACCTTTCTCATAAACTTATTGTTAACCACCTCATTGTCAGAACCAATTTCCCCATTATGAAGAACCTCATGGGAAAAAATTCCATGCTTCCCACAACACCTCTCAGATTGCTTCCTAGCTTCCATGCACATCATTGGCTCATTGGTCAAGTTCTCTGCACTATAATCACCATTATGCTCTCCAGATGACAGCTCTATAATACAAGCCAATAAAGTTCATGGTTAGGAAGATAGTCTTCAGGATTTGTTTTTCCTTTCAAAATTAATGGCAAATTTCAGTGCATGCAAAAGCGTGGATTAAAAAAAGGAGAACATGCATTCATCACTGTAAGGTACATATCTCTTATATGTTCAGGATTGAACCATAAAAAAAGTACTAATAATATTGTATTTAGTTTCTGCAACCATGATGAACTGAGATACATTTGCGGTCAAATATATATTCACTTAAGAACATGAAAGGAACTTGTTTTGCCAACCCCAAAAAGTTGAATATAGGGCTATTGTGTTGCTGATATGGTTTTTGATATCTCAATTTATGCAGCTGTACAAATCATCATTAAAGTAGTTCTTTATTTATAATTGAAGAAAATTGAGGAGTAAAGCTACTTTACCAAAGTTTAGAAGATGAAGAAGCAAGCCAGATCAAAGAAGAAAAAAAAACAAAATGAAAGTTATATTAAAGAGTGCTCAGTTATGGCAGGCAAGCTACTATAGAAAAGTGCAACAAGAATAAAAAAAAAACACAAGGGCATTAACCTATAATATTATTCCAATAACTAAAAACTGCAAGCAAATCCACTCAAAATCCAATAAAGACATAATTAGAAACCTACTGAATAAATTGCATTTTGATTTTCTCCTTGGCTTCAGATATATTCAAGAACACCCAACTAAGATCCTATAGCATCTTCTTCCTTCCAGATATACCATAAAGCACCAGAGAATTTTCAAAGCATCTTTCCTATAGAACCAATGGCCTCAATCAAGTATAGAGGTACCAGGTAAATAGGTTGCAAAGCCCCATAAACCCCAAATCAAGCATAATTTTGTGGAGACAGCAGAAGTAGAATGTCCATCAGTAACTGGCAGAGCCACAATGTCTCTGCCGCCAATATAATTGTGTTACTGTTTCATCAATGTCAAACCCCTGTAATAGCTTCGTTTATAATGAGAAGTCCATCCCGAAAAGCTGCCTAGGTGAAGAATGAAAATTTTAAGACATATTTGAAAATGAATATTCGAATCCTAAAGAACCCTTAAAAAGAAATAAACTCAGTAGGAGAGAATCTTTATTGCTAAGTGGCAGTAGTATGAGCAGCAAGAGGCAGTGTGCATTGTTAGCACACCAAGAAGGCAGTGGCATGAGTGGCAAAGAATCTGCATTGCTAAGACATGCGTTGATGGTGCACATTGGATGATTGGGGGTTGTAGCCATGCCTAAGCACAAATAGGCAAAAGAATATCAAGGAAAGGAGTGGTGGAGACCCTTGCTAAGCACACACAAATGGATAGGCAGACCATGGCATAGTGCAACTTGTGGGCACATGGGATGTGGGTGGATGCGAGACGGTGGCCTTAGATTAAAACATGATCCTAAGGATGGTGACACACATGGGAGGATATTACGTATGAAGTGCCAAAAGGAAGAACCAGGACACTCCAATTCTGCCAGGGAGCTTATTATGTTCACAGAAGGCCATAGTGCACCCTATTTATACTAGAAGGTTGGCACCAGGATGCTTAACAGGAGGGAGGCACTTAGCACAAGCTGGATAGTTCTCTCACCCACTTGGGCAAGTGGGAAGTTATCCATAAAGTGGAAAAGTGGGATTTGTTGAGGTTAGCACCAAGGCAACGCCTAATGCATAGAAAACGATTCCAAAGAAGGGAGTGGCACATGTCTTCCTTCCTTTAGTATAGGTTTTGTAAGTTATTGTACTGATGAAAGGAAATCTCTTCCTTCCTTTGTACTTTTGTTTTTCTATCAACATATTTCTCTTCTCATTTCTGATAAAATAAAAAAAAAGGGAGAGGCACATGTTGTAGCACCAGATTGGAAATTGTGGTCTTGGTGGCTAGGCAGTTGCTAGGTAGTGGGAAGGTGGCTAGGCCATTAGTCTATATAAGGAGGCCTAGGGAACCTTCCAAAAGCATTGAACTCACCAAGTTATTTTGGGAGTATTCAGTAAGAGTTTCTTGTAAAGTTTAGAGTAATATTTTTTTTGATAAGAAAGAGAAAGAATGCATTAAGAGGCACAAAAAGGTGCCAAAAAGTATACAGGAAGTATACAACCAGCCCCCAAAGCTGGCAAAAAGCAAAAAACACCCACAGCTAAGAAAAAAGAGACCCTCAACCTGGACCTAATTAATCCACAAAATCTACAATATAGGAGGGACCTTGAACCATGAAAACAAAAGCCCACACCCAAAGATTATACAAAAAATTTGACTTAATTTTGTGAATGATTGTCTCCTTGTTCTCAAAAACTCTTCTGTTCCATTCACGCCACACCGTCCAGAAAAGGCAAAGGGGAGCAGCATACCGCACCTTCTTTTTAGATCTTCCCACAAAAGGGTCATGCCAACTAAGAAGCACCTCCTTCACTATGAAAGGAAGCACCCAAAACACAACAAATAAGGAAAAAACAAAGTTCCATAAATCGCGTGTCAAGTCACAGTGAATGAGTAGGTGATCAGTGGATTCCTGCTCTTTCTTACAGAGATAGCACCTGTTTGCCACCACCTATCCCCTTTTTTGAATGTTGTCTGTTAAGGTTTAGTCTTCTAATCCATTTAGGATTCTTTTCCTTCTCCCTTTAGTCTCCTAATTAGACTCTAACTCTGTTTCTTTTTTGCCATAACACTAGAGTATAAATATGTATGTTTCCTCCTTTTGTAAATTAATGAGAATCAATGTATTCCTTTTCTCTCAACATGGTATCAGAGCCATAAAAGAGTTTGAGAATACTAGGGTTAGGGTTTTGGCGTGTGGTTAATTCCAACAACCCATCCAAAGACCATGTCACACTCCCGGTCGTATTCTGATATTCCACCCAGCCTCGAAGCCAAACCGCCATTCGGAAAACGCCTCAGACGCTTTTATCAATTTGTCGATGACCTCCATTCAGTTGAAGAAACACCAACGGGAGCGCCTCCTCGATCTACCTTAGATGGAAGCCTACTTTAGGAAATACCTTCCATGCGCCTGGCATACCGTCTAGGTTCGGTATTTGAAATTCAGCGTCGGTAGCGATGGTGATGCGTGAGACACCGTTTGGACACACACCTCCTCTAGCAGATGCGTCTGTCGCCGACAAGCCCATCCATCCACTCCACACGCCCCGACGTCGCCGGAAAAGCCCTTCTTTTTCACTTTTTCTCTCCGGCCACTGTTTCTGCGTTTTTCTATCGCCTAAATCTCCATTGTTTTTGTGTTTTCTAAAGCTCTACGACATCTTCAGGACCTTGGGAGTTGTTTCTGTTGATTCCTATTGATTTCTCATCTCTATGGCTAAAAAATACGTCTCTATGGCTGAAAAAGGTCAAACTTTTAATTCTTTTGTATCTAGAACTCCTATGATTACCTTGGATAAACTCACAGGGAGTGAAAATTATCAGTCATGGACAAACTCAGTGGACCTTTGGTTTATTGGTAATGGATGTGAGGATCATCTTACCCTCTTTGCGGACACAAGTATTCACGAGAGATAAAGCGTGCACCGATGGAAAAAACCGATGTTTTACTTTACTTGATATTCTTATGGCAATCTATTGATGTCGAACTCTAATGATATTAGGACTCTGAAACTTGCTACACTCTATAGAAGATCAATTAAAGAACTTTGCACTAAGCCATTGACATCTCTGTAGAATGTAATATCCTCCATTGCCAATTTGAAGCATTTCGGTATGGATATATCTTCTTATGATCAAATATTACATACCAAGATATTATCTCTATTTTATAAGTACACTATCACGAGACTTCCTTGTCGAGATGGATTGATCTTTATGATCATTCTTACGCAACCTCGGGCGAATTTTGAAACGTCGAACGGATACTCTTTGGAGGCGGTTATTCGAACTTTGATGAGGTTCTTGATCGGTTGCCGCCCATACCTTCATTGCCGCGCTGATCGTACGATACGAATTACGAACGCTTTGTGATGGTTTGGATCTCATGCTCGAAGTGATTCTAGAGGTAGATGCGGTAGCAACCGAGGTAGAGAACAACATCCTCAATGCAAATACTGTCATAGGCTTAGACACACTCGTGATCGATGCTATCAGTTACATGGCCGACCTCCGTCTTTGCTCGATGAAACCGATCTTTTTGGTCGTTGGCATGTTCGAGTTACGTCTCGGGAGCTCATCCACCTTAGGGGGTCATTCTTACTCATGTGAATTATGAGGGAATCTTATCTCCTCGAGCAATCAAATCTTCCTCCTTTGCTTCTGTTGCCCAGACCAGTAATGTCTCTACTTGCCTTACACATTCATCTGCACCTTAGATCCTTGATACTGGAGCCTCTGATCATATCTCTGGTAATAAAGACCTTTTTTCTTCTCTTACCTTTTCGTCTCCTTTACCTACTATTACCTTAGCTAATGGTTCTCAAACCATAGCTAAAGGCATTGGCTCGATTTGTTCCCTCCCTTCCTTGCCCCTTACCTCTGTCCTTTATGTTCCTAATTTTCTTTTTAATCTTATTTCCATTAATAAGTTGACTCGTGACCTTCATTGTGTACTTACTTTTTTACACAACTCTGTAACCTTGCAGGACCGGGGTACGGGGAAGACGATTGTCATTGAACATGAGTCACAAGGCCTCTTTCACCTCAGCTCGCCTCTTTGTTCCACTGCTTGCACTTCCACGGAAGCTCCTCTCCTCCTCCACAGTCGTCTCGGTCATCCAAGCCTCTCCAAGTTTCGGAAGTTGGTTCCTCATTTTTCTAGTTTATCTTCGCTTGAGTGTGAGTCCTATCAACTTGGGAAACATATTCGTGTCTTGTTCCCAAAGCGTTTAGATCCTCGGACAAAGTCGCCTTTTTCCTGTGATGTTTAGAGGTCTTTGGAGTCACACCTCTGCCCTTTAGGATTTCGTTACTTTGTTACTTATATAGATGATTATTCTCGATGTACTTGATTATTTTTAATGAAAACTCGAGCTGGGTTATTTTCTATCTTTCAAAATTTCATGCTGAAATTCGCACTCAATTCAATACTTCTATTCGTATTTTAAGAAGTGATAATGCAAAGGAATATTTCTCTACGCCATTCTCTTCTTGGAATATTTCTCTACGTCATTCTCTTCTTTTATGTCTTCTCATGGGATTCTTCACCAATCATCTTGTGCTTACGCTCCTAAACAGAATGGGGTGGCTGGCGTAAAAAATGTCATTTAGTTGAGACAGCTCGCACTCTCCTCCTCCATTATAAGGTTCCTCAACATTTATGGGGGGATGCTATCTTAACTGCTTGTTATTTGCTTAATCGTATGTCATCCTCTGTTTTGCATGATCGAGATCCTCATTACGTCTTACTGCAATCCAGCCTCTCTTTTGCCTCCCTCCTCGTGTCTTTGGTTGTGTTTGTTTTGTTCATATTCTCCTCTGGCGAACAAACTCTACCAAAGCGAAGAATGTGTCTTCTTAGGTTATTCTGCCGTAGCCGGATGAGTTATCGTTTGTTATTCTCAGACACTAATTCTTTGCTTTATCTCTGTTGATGTCACCTTCTTTGAGGATTCCTCCTTCTTCTCCTCTGCAGTGCGTCCTTCTATTCCAGATGTCTTATCTATTCCTCTTGTCTTACTGTCTCCTGATTTCCCTTCTCCACCTACAGATGTAAACAGTAGACCACTTGAGTCTATACGCCTCCCACGTCCTCCTATAGGGCCTCGTGTTGACTCATCTCTTATGATGCAATCCTCTCATACTCCCGATTCCATAGCGAATGCAATGATCACACCTATGTGCCATTCGGAAAGGTACCGCTCTACTTCTAACCCACATCCTGTATAATTTTCTAAATATTGTCGTTTATTTTACCTACTTTGCCTTTATTTCCACGTGTATGTCTCTACGCAAAGCACTAGTGAGGCTCTCTATCATACGAAATTTAAAGCGACGATAGTTGAGGAAATTGATACTCTTTACTCACAATGACATAGGAACATTTGCTCTTCCTCCACAGTGATCTATTTATATAGTAAAGGTGGAACCTAATGTGAATTGATCGAAACAAGAGCTGTTTGGTTGTCGAGGGTACACTCGTGATATAGCTCGAGCTGTGCAATCACGTTTTCTCTAGTGGCTGACATTGCCTCTGTTCATTGCTTCTTTCTGCCGTGTATCACGTTCATGGCCCTTTTTCAATTGGATATCGAATGTCTTTCTTCATGGTGATCAGCGGGGAGGTTTATATGTATCAACCACTTGGTTTTGTTGTTAATAGGGATGCAGTTTGGTATGCAAACTCGTATTCGCTATATAGTGCAAACGATCTCATCGACTTGGTTTAGTCGGTTTAGCTGATGGTTGGGGAGTTTGGAATGATTCAAGCGCAGCGAACCATGCATAGTTTTATCATCATTCATGTCTTTGAATGATATATTTACGATTATTAATGTAGATGGCAAATTGTCATTGGTAGTAAGCCAGGGATGGTATTTAGGAAACTCGAGCAAACACCTCTTGACCTTCAGACAAAGGCTTTAGGGGAAGCTGAGTATTTTCTAGGCATTAAGGTAGCTGGTCCCAATTAGGGTGGTTCATTTCTCAAATGAAGTATGCGCCAGGATATTGACGGACGGTATGTTTAGAGTTAGTAAGCTGTAGACACTTCAGTAGTCCAGAATGTCAAACTTGTACCAGGTTAGGGAGAGCTTCTACGAGATCCAAGGAGATATGGATGACTTGTAGGTAAGCTGAACTATCCCACTATCACTCAACCTAACATCTTTTTTCCTATGAGTGTAGTTGGCCAGTTCCTACAATCACCTTGTGATAGCCATTAGGATGTTGTAGTTCGTATTTATCTTAGTATATCAAGGAACACGGTCGAGGGTGTTATATGAGAACGAGAGTCATACTCGAGTTATTTGGCCTAGAGTGATCTGGGCCAGGCGGGCTTACCCACAGATAGGCGTTTTACATTCAAAATTATTGTGTTCATTGGAGGGTAAGCAATATCACTTGGAAGAGTAAGAAACAAGATGTAGTGCCGGATCGAGTCTTGAAGCCAAGTCTGGGTATGGCATATGGCAATGTGAACTCATATGGTTGAAGCATCTCCTCCAAGAGCTAAGATTTGGGAAGGATGAACAAATGAGCTTATATGTGATAATCAAGCCGCCTTACATATTTCATCTAACCTAATTTTCCATGATAGGACCAAACACATAGAAGTGGATTGCCACTTTATCAGATAACAGATTGCATCGGGATGCATGACTACTAGTTTTGTCAACTCTAATGACCAACTACCAGATATCTTCACTAAGTCTCTTAAAGGTCCTAGGATAAAGTATATAAGTGACAAGCTTGATGATTTTTTGACTATGTCTCCGGCTTGAGAAGTGTTAAGGTTTAGTCTCCTAATCCATTTAGGATTCTTTCCTTCTCTTTTTAGTCTATTAATTAGACTCTAACTCAGTTTCTTTTTTGCCCTAACACTATTTTGTAAATTAATGAGAATCAATGAATTCATTCTCTCAACATTGTATAAAGTCAATTTTTTTTATTCCACATAGCCTCCCAAGCAAAAATCTATGCTTTAGGAGGCACCCAGGAGTTCCAAATTACCTTGGAAAAAACTATCCCCTCCTTAGCTCCAACTCGCCATACCACCGTTGGACAGCAAATCTACCATCCTTCGCCCCGACCCACACCACTTTGTCCTCTAAATCATGCAGTCTTTTCCTTTGCGATCTCGAAAGAAATCTCTCTTCCTCCTCCAGTTCCCAATCGTTAAAAGCTCTAGCAAAACACGAAGCCTAACCACCTGCCTCCATAGAGTCATCCCGGCCAACTCCGAATGGCCCTCCCAACCTCACACGTTCTCCAACCACCCTCCTCTTCCCCATACTTCCTCCTAATAACATTATGCCACAAAGCCCCTCTCTCGCATGCCTTGATTCCATTTACCCCAGTAAGGCTCTGTGGGCGGTCAAGCCTTCTTACTCCCGGAAACCTCCCCATGCTGAAAAACAAACGGTGTCTGAGTTAGCGAATGAGGTTTGGCAGATCTAAATTGCCATCGCCCCAAAGAAAGTCCCTTTGAATCTTCTCCAAACTCAATCTGATTATCCTTGGAATGCGAAAAAGAGACATACTGGATAGAGTACTTCGAATTAGAGTCAGCAGCCCCCCTTTTGAGATATATTGTCTTTTCCACAAGGCTAACCTCCTTTGAAGTCTCTCCTCAACTCCATCCCACACGGTAATAGACTTAAAAGGAGAACCCAATGGCGGGCTAAATGAAGACGAGACTGACTTGACGCAGCTTGACTAAGAAAATCCAATGTCTCGCTCTGCCCATTGGGATGATCTCACTTTCCAAATTAATCTTGACGGAAGCGCTTGAGCCACGCAAGAGCCCGGCTCGAGTGAGTGGCGGGTCCTCATCCGGTAAATGAAACCAGAGTATCATCATGCTGCCTTGGCATTAAAAATTGGGGATTTAACTTGTAGACTCTTGAGTGTCTTGTGCTCATGGCTTTTTAATTCTAAATCTCATGTTGCCTTGGGGTTTGGTTTGGAGCACGTCTAGGGACTGCCCGGCCTCACAAAAATTAGAGCAAGTTGTTGTGGTTGTGACAAGCTACCATTCCCAGCTAAAACAATTCCAGAGCAAAGCATTCTCTTTGGAGCCCAGATGGAAAGAGAAGTGTGATGAGAGTCTTATTGTGGGGTGGTACCATCGGTAGTTTACAAATTTCAAGCATGCCTTTGAAGGTGTGCTTCTTTTTCTGGAAGGTGGTTTGGGAAAAGATAATGATTTTTATGACTGGTCAACTCATGACGGTAGGTTTTTGGTTCACAAATGTTTCTTATACAAAATGGGGAGAGGAATTAGTGAACCACTAAGACATCCATGTTGGAAAGGCTAACATGTAGCAGAATCTTTTATTTCTCATTAGGTTTCCACTTTATTTGCCTGCTAGGTGATATAATTGTTGTTTGGTTGGTACAGTAACTCTGTTGGTGAGCAGCATTTAAAGGATCACACTATACCTCCCTTTTCTTGTCTCAAAGAATCTGGATAAAAAAAAGAAAAAAAAGAAGAAGAAGAAGAAGAAGAAGAAGAAGAACAGTAGCTTCTCGGAGAAGGAGAGCATAGCTCAGATTCTGTAATATTTTGTAGGTCTTGCATGAATTATCAAGAGGTCCAATAGGTGAAGCCAATTTACTTTCTAGAGTTTAATTATGGTTCAGAGATGAGTTAAATTCATGGTAGGACAATTCTGTATTTTCTTTCCGGCTACATAGACCTCTTTGTAGTTTTGAAGCCTAGATGATTTGGTGAGAAGTTGGGGGAGGGAATGTGGGAGGTTCTAGGTTCAATTTCTAAGAAGTAAAAGATCGAGTTACCTAATAAAAAACTCTTAGTCCTTTTTGTACGCTTCCTGTATTGGGGATTCATGCACTTCATTGTCATGTGCATAAGAATATATTTCTTATTTCAACTTTAAGTACAGCAGCATGTGTAAGATATCAGTAGAGCTTTTGTAAGCACCCCTAGAATGGAGGACAGCTAAAATTGGAGTTCAATTACTACACCGAGACTCAAATAGATAGTCTACAAAAAATTGAAATGAAATAAGAAAAAACTAACAATTTTTAGTTATAGACCACAAACTTGAGACAAAGAAAAGCAAGACTCATAAACAAATATTCGATAGCAATAAATTAAATTTAAAATGTTAAGGCATGATACGCATATTGACCCAAATCCTACAAGCTTGAGCGTTTAGGAAAATTGGTTGCTTAACATGGTATTAGAATCTGGTTTGACAGGAGATCATGGGTTCGAGTCACCTCTCACTACAATCTGAATATTTGTTCCTTATTTGCATATTGACATGCATTGGTTTTTTTGCCTCTCCACGTGCGGGTATGGGGCCGCACATGAGGGAGGGTGTTAAGGCATGATACTAACCTAAATCATACAAGCTTGAACTTTTAGGAAAATTGGTTGTTTAACAAAAAGAAAAGGAAAAAAAACCCTAGCACTAAGAACTGTATGGTTAGGTCTTTATATTGATAGGGAAAATTTGTTCATGTCCAGATGCATTGACTTTTCCTCTTCTAATATACATAAAAAAGAGTGTAGAATATTCGAGATAAAATCAAATATTTACAACTAATCCTTTTCCCCTTCTCTTTTTTTATCTTTTCTATTTCTTAGAATTTTATAATGGAGGAAGTGTAAAAGAGAATAAAAGGGGATTCAACCTCAGTGAAACCTCTGCTTTCATTTGGAGTGAAGCTACAACAAAGGGCAAAAAAAGGAATCAACTGACCGAGTAATCCAAGTGCATAAGAAAGATGAGGAGGGAAGCATACATATACGTGTCTCATCCATATTGAATCCCAGATATAGAAATAATAAGATCATTCTGATTAACAATGCTCTAGATACAGATACAAACTTTGGGGCATTTACACACAAATAGAAAGAAAGAGATTTGATGGGAATAACTGCCAAATAAATATGTTGTGTGTGAGTGTGTGTGTGTAGCTGGAGTCAAATAATGAGAATGTTATCTTGAAATTGTTAACTGGAAATTTTAGACAAATAGATTCAACAGCCTCTGATGGACGAGAAAACTTTTACAGCACAACACTTAAAATGGGCACTTAATAGTGATATTAGAATTCATTATTATTGGATTTGGATATACATGGAAGTGATGCAGGAGAAAATTCTTTTTGGAAGGGATTTAAATAGTTGCTCAAGGAAAAATAGGGATTGTAGGGATCATAACTTTCAAGAAATGAAGCAAAACATGGAAACTTAAAACATTCAGGAACATGTGACATGATGAAAACATAAATCGTGCAGGGACAAGCAACATATATTAGCTTATATGGAAAGTGCATACATGAAAACAATTAAAAGATATTTATTTACCTTAAATGAATTAAAGGCAGTCGGACAAACTCTTTTGATATTAATTCAAGTATGAGAAAAATATACTGGAGCAAAGCTTGACTCAAAGCATGGGCTTGTGAATGTCTTACGAGTTTTATATGTTGTCAATAATCTTGATCCCTTAAATAAGCTATTAAAGGTTCAATAAAACAAAAGACAAAGAAAATAGAAAACTGGTGACCAAAGATTTGAGAGAAGAAAGGCTGAAACCTACGTATTAATGATAAAAGAAGGGGAAAGCATTCCGAAAAAGAAAACCAGTGTAATGTGTTTTTTGCTGGCTGATTGTGGTAACAGCAATTACAAGTTCTTGGAGAATCTAGGAGAAATGGGACAGCATCCGAAGAAACTGGAACTGGAAAGATCAAACTGGGATTAGAATAGGGAGGGGAATATAATGAAACCACCATTTTTACTTAGAATTTTCATGGTGATTTAAGGGGTTAGGCATCCAATCCTACCAGCCTACATAAACAAGAAACTAATGTTAGTGATAAAAGGAAATACAAGGATAGATGAAATAGCCGTCAAGTAATCTATGGAATGGGAAAAAGGGGGTGATAACTAGCAAGGCAGTTCCCAAAAAAAAAAAAAAGAAACAATCCCCTAATGAATCCAGCAAAGAGATCTAAGAAACATCTTTGCACTAGTGATGGGGGCAAGAAAGTCCCAATCCTATTACAAGGTGACTAACTTTTCATCCAAACAATAAGATTTCTGGTTAGCTGACATAGACGTCTACATGAAGGAATAACTCAGGCTTCTAGAAATATCAGCAATTCAGTGGATGCATGCATCATATCTCCAAAGTCCCTTGTACCACAAGCACCCACAAGATTACAAAAATCTAAAAGAAAAAATAAATAAATGAAGAGAAAAAAAAAAAAAAAAAGTCACATTCATCAAGAACATCATTTCAAGTCCTCCAAACAAATCAAGATCTTCACCTCTATGGAACTTTAAGTATCCTTGGGCTCATAGGATAAATTCATAACCACTTCATTGTGATCTTTGAGAAAGTCATCAGTACCAACTACCAACCCACCCAAACTTGAGAAAAGAATGAAAATAAAAATTAAGATTAAGGAAAGAGAGGGAGATAGAGATGAGACTTATGCTACACATAGCTCTCCTCTGGAAAAGAAATTCACATGGCTACCTACGACAAAACTCAACCAAAGATTTCTTGTGGAAGCTGGAAGCCCCAAAAACATCAACCAGGATATCCCCAATAACTCCAAGGAAATCTAAAAAAAACAATGCAGAGAACCTCTACAAGTCATCTAAGGTGAAAATAAAACTATCCACAGAGAAAGAAAGACCTATAAAGATTCATGCAAGCGGAAACCCACCCCAGTGAGCTATCTCAAGCTTAATTTTGATGTCGTTCTCTAAAAACGCTGGCACATCTTAGGATTGGAGGTGACCTTAGAGACCATGCAAAACTTGTTCAAACTCTCTCCACTTATATTGGAAAGGGATTGGCTATCAAGGCCAAGATCCTTACTTTATTTCTTTTATCAAAAACGAAATATGAGTAATGTATTAATGATAATAAATAAAGGTACAAAAGAAGGATAAGAGTTCCTTCCCTCAAGAATAAATTCTGATAGAAGTAAGAAACCCCTCCATACAAAAACAATCCCAACTATCTCAAACTTTTGCAACACAAACAACAAGCCAGTTAAGTTGTATAACACTAAGTAGAACTCCTCTGAAAGAAACAGTACAAAAAGCCCACAGAGAGAAGCAGAAGTGAAGTAAATTCCGTAACATCCCTTTTGGATCTCCCCTTATCCTCAAAAATCCTAAAATTTATCTCTTCCCACACAATCCATAATAAAGTGAGGCAAGCTATTTGTCAAGGAATCTTGCATTTGACTGAGTTCCCCAACCTCTAAAAGCAACAATCATCATGTCTGCAATGCCCTTTGTGAAATGTCCTTACTCTTTTGGAAGGATTAGCCCTTGGAAGCACAATGATCTACTAACTCAATGAAACTCAACAATGGTCTTAGGTTGGGTTTCCCCAAAGGAAGCTAGGTTTCGTAAAAGTTGGAATCTTAAAGTCTGCAAAACCATTATTTCACTAGAGCTTTGAGATGCTCCCTCTCTTTGCTATTTGTAGATATATGTGCTAAATGCTAGACCTCTAAAGCAATGCACTTCATAGGAGATTTCTTGCCTTCTTGGTAGTTTTTTGTTATGCTGCATTTTTCTCTCTTTTCTGTTGTAGTGTTTGTTTGACCAAAGCCCTCCTTAAAGAATGGCTCATCCTTCCCTTTGTCTCATTACATTCATTTTTCTATGAACAGATTGTTTATAATAAAAGGAAACAGGCTTTCATTTTACATTTTCATGGGAGTGAAGGAACCAAGAAGAAGGAAATTTCAAGTATTTCCACAAGCCTGATTAATGAAGTAGTTGCCAACCTAATTGTCTTTAATGATGACCCCTGGGCAATGGTCCTTACTTCAAGCCCCCCTAGTATTTAAGTAAATGCAAGGTAAAAGGGTACTTAACCTAAGGTCTGCTTCGCCATCAGTTGGAGTAAACGTCCCACCGTCAAGGCGGATTCCCCATTATTAAAAGTGTAAATAGGAAAAACTTCCTTGAGATTCTTGCATCTTCCCCACCTTATGTAAATTATTTCTCAAAGATAAGAAACCTCCTTTACCGGAACACTTCAGAATGTATTTTAAGGAGAATATTCCTGAACCCAATTAACTCCATGTTTAAGAATCTCAGATAAAGCATTCATTTCTTAACAAAATTAAAACCAATTCCCTGAGAAACTATAACCCACAAAGATCTTCAACAATTCCACCCAAATTTCTCAGGATGCCATGTCTCAAACCACCTTAACTGATGTTTGCACAGCCTATTGCCATTTTTACAACTTTTAAACCCTGAAGGTTTCTAAAGAATTTGATTCCAAAAAGGAAAAATACGGGGAATTGGTTTTCTGAAGAAAAGGTAGGCAAAGTTCTTTAATGGAAGCATCAGCATGGCCAAGACTGCGTAAGTTAAAGAAAGTACCTCTCCTATTTTGTTCTCTCCAATTTTCCCAGCAAAGAAGACATGGAAGAATTAGTTTTATTATTCCCATTGCATTATGTGGAGAAGCCCGAGTCCACCAACTTCGAAGCTCCTTACAAATTCCGTCGCCTGATATTGGAATACCCATTTTCTGATAATAGTGAGTCCAATTTCAATTAGTAAACTCCCCAAATTGAAACAAATTGTCCAATCACTATTTGTAGAAGTGAGAAAATAAAAGATAAAACACACAACCACACATACAGCAACCTAACACCTTTTTAAAAATGATTTCTTAACATATAGAAGTGTTTCGAAAAATTTTCCAAATAAAGAATACAACTTTTGAAGAAACTGTTTCATAGAAAATTTTCTTGAGACTGTTAGAAACCTCTTCTTCAAACAGATGACTTGCAGAGCCAAACTTCAAATGAAATTACCAGAAGAACGCGCTTCAGCATTCCAAGCCTCTTTAGAAACAATGTGGTAGTGAAATGATTTGTAAAACATAGCTGAGCTGGAAAGGAATAAAAGAATGCACTAATCCAAGAAAAATACATAAAACAAACTTGATAGGCTAGAAGGGAGCAAAAAAATGCAAAAACTTGCATCATGACCCATGCCAGATGAACTGAAGGAAAGATCAAATGTGCATTCTCGGCACCATATTTTCTATTTCTAGTTATCAAATGTATTTTTTCTGGTTTTCTTCTTTCCTTTTCTTCTATTGAACAAAATTTTATTTTCAAAAACAATTGCCAGATGAGGCCTACAGAAGGGGTTTAAGTTTAAGTTTAAGTTTAAGTTTGTAAGTAGTATACTTTAACTAAACTTAAGGAAGAAAGTCGTCATAATTTGATTTATTTTTTTCTTTTGAGGCTTGGAAGTGTATGGATGATCATATTTTTTTTTTTTTTTGATGGGCAAACAAAACAGTTTATTAAAAAGGGGAAGCCAAAACAGGCACCCCTAAAGAGTACACAGGAAGTATACAAAGGGGGCCAAAACCAGCACAAAAGGAGGGCTAAGACAAAAACCTACCAGCCCACCACACAAGCTATAGAGGACACAACAAGCTTCTTACAAAAGAAAGGTCCACATTAGGAATCATAGTTGCCCAAGAACAAAAAGACCTTAAATAAAAGGACCTCAGCCAATCAAATGAAAACCGCATGTCCTCAAACACAATAGGCAAACTGCTTGACAAGACCATATAATGGAAGAAAATGTCAAATGAAAACTCATGGTTTGAAAACGTTGAATGAGCATTAGTGGCAAAGAACTGGGGACATTAGGAAATTGCCAAAGAAAAGAAAAAGAAGAAGAAATAGAAGCCAGACAGTAGCAACATTGCAGGCTGTAAATCAATGAAATCAGGCTAGTTTTCCTCTTAGGCAGCCTAATTTTTGGGCCTCCACACTGCCTAGAAAGGGTTGCTGGGTTGAACCAATTACATCTTTAGATTTAAAAGGACTGCTGAAGTAGGCTAGAGCTTTTTAAATGTTATGTCATTGATCAGTACCTATAAAATAAAGGAAATTAAAGGAAAGGTTCTGAAAAAAGGACATGACGCCAATCATTCATTTTGGTGCCAAGCATTTAAGAGGATGTATCTGCATGCTAACCTGAAAGAGGATGTTGGGAAAGATGACTCATTAGAAGCTGAAGAAGGGACCAGTTTGGGAACAAGAGAACATATGCAACAAATACCAACAAATATAAGAAAAAAAGGGAGCGATCTAGTTAAGACAGAGAACATATGCAACAAATACCAACAAATATAACAATAAAAGGGAGTGATCTAGTTACGACGGTACAGAGGAACAAGAAAGATAAAAAAAGATTCAAAGAGAGACTATAAGCAAACACACAATGATTACAGGTTAACAAATATATGGCCCTGGAGGCCTAAGTATACCAAAGGCAAGCAAGGAACTTGTGTAGTCAAAAAGATTCAAGACTCCTAGTAGTTGCAACAAGATTTAGTATTGTTGACTTTATATGCATAAATATTTAATAGTTTTTATTTGCATCTCAGCAATTATATATGCAATCTCTAAATGCATGCAACCAGTATCTACACTTAATTCATGCAGCTTAATCATCAGAAAACCTTTACGCTCCAGTTGCAGACTCCGTGCCCTCTCTAATTCATATTTACGCTTCCATTCGGCTGCCTCAGCTTGAGCAGAAGCCTTTCCTTCAGAAACTCGTCTTAATGCTTTAGCAACAGCTAAAAATGAGTTTAAAAAAAAAGGGAAAAAAAAAAAGAAAAATATGAGTTTCATTGGAGATCACAGTCCTGGTTAAAACAGAAAGTGCCATCAAAGATATTAGCAGTTTCAAGGACTAAATACAATCATACTCCTCAGAGCCTCTGAGAACTCTATAAGATGATCATCAATTCCTTGTACAGGAGGTTGTTGAAGAAGCTCCTGAACTGCCTTCTCAGAATTGAAATCAACTAAACAATTCTCTGGCTGTGAACCTGACACACTGACATCTCCCTGCCCAGATGAAGTCTATTAGACAATAAACACAATTAAGCCCTCATATTAAATATATATCCAACAATATCTAATATAAAAGTCTCCACTATAATACATTGAAGATATACTGAGATACATTGCATGTAGTATGAGCATAGCGAAAGTTTATTAAAGTATAGAAACATAAGACAATAGCATTTCACTTGATAAATAAAAGAATGTCATTGGATTCCTTTCACTATATGGTTGTCCTTTCATGAAAAGAATGTTAATATATATATATACCATGCATTTCAAATATTACATGGATGAGTTGAAACCCATGAGACCTTGTATCCTGCTGTATCATTCCAGCTGTGAATAACCATAAAATACATCTTTTGTATCTTGAACTAAAGAAAGGGATATCCTTCAAGCCAAAGACAGACAAGAAAAAGCAGGACACTACAAAAGGCAGCAGCTCCCCATAAACAAATGAGCAATTCCTTGACAAGTTTCAAGGGGGAAGACATCGTCTTAAAAAATAAAATAAAATAAAATCTCGACGAGGAAGATCCTGCGTACCCGGCCAAACGATATGTTAACTAATGCCAAGCCAGACTTGCAAAAGAGCACACAATTGTTTGTAAAAGATCAACAGTATATTGGATCCACAAGTCACTTTTCCAAGGCCTTTCCCCACTCTAAGAAACCCATGAAAGAACATTGAGCCTCCCTTCATCCAAAGATCACTAACATGCATCAACAATGACTTGTCAAGAAGTTCAATGAGGCTAAGATGTTTGTGCCAATAGTTAAACCATACACCAGCCACCAGCTGGCTGAGAGACACCATAGCAACCTTTTCCTTTCATGAAAAACCCCAATATTCATCTGCCCTTATTACCCAGAGAACAATAACTGAAAATCAACTCAGATCTGCTTGGGGGAAGAGCACTCAACTCTGGAAACAACCATCCACCTGCCCAGGTAGAAGCAAATCATCCTCATTTTGGAAATTTACAAGTCTGGCAAAATTCCACCCAAAGAGAAGTGAATTATCAAATACTATCTGAAAAACCATCAACATAGCTCCTCCCATCCCCTAGCATCATTTCAAGTAAACTCGCGGAAGGAGTGGCGCCAAAGGTCCCTGGCCATGAGATTCTCCCCCAAACACTCCTCAGTGTCCCAAAATTCACATACTTTCAAAATTTCTAGGAGCCAACAAATGTATGCATCACAATTCCAAGGCGATAAAACAGCGGTGGCAGCATACTTTTTTATCTCCCCACCCTTCATATGAAATGGCACTCAAGGTGACAGCTTCATAGGCCCTCCTAATCTCCAAAAAGTGATTAGCATTGAGTCTATTGACCTTATTTTTAGCAACTTAGTGCAGAAGTGATGCATTTCTATGTAAACTCCGGCTGAGGAATAAAATTTGTACTGTCACTATTAAGAAGGATGCAAAACAAGAGATTCAGGAGAGCCTCGGTGAGAGAAAGAGATGGGAAAATCGAATTTACTGACAGTTACAGTTTCAAGAAGGGAAGAGTGTCTAGAAATAGAAAAAATATAGAAACAAGGGAAAAAGTAAAACAAAGCAAAGAGGTTGTTCATCCCACACAAGTGGCCCATAAACAAATCTTTAACAATCACAATGATAAATGAAAACGCTATAGAGCAAAGTTGCATCCACCACTAATGCGCAATTCATAAATGCTTGTGATGGATAATCTTGAATTCCCATACACATGCAGAGGGTGAGTCTCCAGCAGTAGAAATTAGCTTGCAGAGGGTTCATTAATGTTTTGAGTTGTTGTTCTATTTTGCAGTCAGTGTATTCTTCTGGTGCAATTGGATTGCAATCCCTTTAGCATTTTCTCCATAATTCTCTACCGACCAGCACCATAAAAGGGAAACAATCAGGAAGGAAGAAAAGAAGGAAAGAAGGAAAAAAGAAAGAAAATAAGTCAAAATGATCTCTCTTCCTTCACTAACTCCAGACCATAAGGATTCTTGGAGATTACCTAATAGGAATTGAAAAAATGGATGAGAAGGATGTGCACAAGAACAGTAGAAGAGGACCCTCCTAAGCAAGGAAAGTGAGGCTTCTTCCAATCATCCAGCCTTCTAGGAGCTTTTCACAATGGGATATCGAAATTGAATGATGCAGGAGCTTCTACAATATACATTAGGAATTCGATCTTAATTATGGAAAATTCAAATTCGGGAGGCTGTGAAACCTTGGAGACACCAAATATGTTTCTAAATCCAAGTAGTTTGAGTGTAGTTACTATTTTTATTTGGAGTTGTTTTACATTAGAAATATTTGTTCTCCTAGTCAAAGTAGTAGTTGCTTTATTTAATTTAGAAAGTTTGTTTTCCTAGTCAAAGTAGGAGTTTCTATTTCTTTTTAAGAGTTGCTTCATTTAAATTAGAAGAAAGTCTTTGTTTTCCAAGTCGAAGTAGGAGTTTCTATTTTTTTTTTAGGAGTTGCTTTATTTAAATTAGAAAGTTTTTGTTTTCCAAGTCAAAGTAGAAGTTTATTTACTTGCTTTAGAAAGCATGGGGCTATATATACCCCCCCTAATTTAGTCTTTTGACAAACAGTTCAAATTTAATAATATTTTCAGATTTCTCTTTTTAAGAGTTCTCTCTTATTCTCTTATTTCTTGGGTGGATTAGCAGGTAGCGGTTGGTGACTCTTATCTCTTGGTAGATTCTACCAGGTGCTGAAGTAAGTCATCATCTTTTCTTTTTAACTTTCCAAATCCAAATTTTCAACCTTAACCCAATACTTTCCAAATCTAGTTCCATACTTCTAAAACCTTTCCAAATACTTTGTTTCACCCTAGAAACCATACAAACCATCTTCCCTAACCTTAGAGAAACCCCAAATCTGTGCATAGCCCTAGCCTAGCTTAGAAAAACCCGAAAACCGCAAACTAGCTCAAAACAAGATTGTTTTGCATCAAATCAAACCCGGACCTTTCCAAACCTAAAATCATTCATTCTAAACCTTAATTCCATCATAAATAAACCTCAAATAAGCCCTATAACCTTTAGAACCAAACCTATCCCTTATATTTTAAAGTTATATCCTACACCCTTAAACTACCACAAACTCATCTCTAACTTACCCAAACCATTAGATCATCCATCACGGTCTCATCCTTGCATCACTAAAGCACTCGACGATTACACACCAAGATGGGTAACATGCAAGCAGATCGAAGTCCAAACCAGCAATGGTGCTCTCCTCCATGGTGTCCTTCAGATTAGACCCTTTGTAAAAGATTTAAGGATGAGTTCCATGTTAGTTGTTGTTTCTTCATTCACACAAAAGAAAATGGTGTCCTGTATAAATGTCAATGAGATATCCCCACATAATTCAATTCCCCCACCCCCTCCCCTCCAAAAGACTGAATAAGACCATGTTCTTCACATCTTCAAATCCCATTTAAGCAAATACACAAGACAAATGAAAATTTCAGAAAGACGGCAATCCTGAAAAAGACCCAGTACCTCGATCCAACCATGGCTCTACCATTAATAAGCAGAAGACAAATAAGGATAGACTCCAGAACTGTGATTCCACCATCTAGACCCAAACTCTTCCCTTTTTTTTTTTTTTTTTTAATTGGAAACAGATTGCATCATAAATAAATAAAAGAATGTAACTAGAGTTTGAAATAATGTTAATTATCAGCCCACCAAAAGAACAGAAAACAAAGAAAATTTTGCCAAAACAAACCAAACATCTTGCGCTAAAAACCATAATATGCAGGTTAAATCCCAAATTTAAAACAAAGCTAAAGGTTTCCACAGACATAGCAATGTTTGACAGAAGGTAAAGCACAGATTTCAAGAGACATTCAGCTTAAACTTTCAACATGTATCACTAGCATTAACCAATACAGAATTTTCCATAGAAAATAAATAACTTTTTTGTTCCTTTGAAACCAATTATTGCTTGATGTACTTTATTTCTCCAGCTCTACATAATCAACTTCTTTGAGCCATCCGTGTTTTCCCATGAATAGAGGACACTTTCAAGTCTGTCTTATTCTCTCTCTCTCTCTCTCTCTCTATTATGATGTTTCAGAAATATAAGTTGACTTTTTTCCTTTATTTTCAGAAATCAAAACAATGAGAAACATGGATTTTCTTTTCCTTTCTCTTGTGTAAAAAGGTAAAAACCTATCATATAAAGGAATACACAAACTAGCAACTCGAACCAAAGGGAACAAATTTTCTTTTCTACGGTTTTCTTTTCTTATCCTTTAATTTCTCAGAAACCAAGTGAAGCATCACAAACAAATGTTGCAATTCAATCCCCCAAGCAAAAATACAAAATAAGATCAATTCTCACTCCAAATTATCAGTGACTCCACTGCTTCTTAAAACTGAATTCCATTGAGTTTACCATATAACCAGCACCAAATGTACACTCCAAAACTCAAGCAGACCCTTAAACTCATGCCTTCACACACATACACACATACACACAAACAAACAAATAAACAATGATAAACTCATGCATAATCAGAAAAAAGAAAAGAAAAAAAAAAAAAAACCCACCATGGTAGATACGACAGATAAGAGATAGAGTGATGTATATGCAAATACACAAGTGAGAATCAAACGAAGCTATAACCCCCAAAATTGACAACGTCCCCACCCAAATGATCAGAGACCCCACTACTGCACAAACTTATTCAACTAAGACTCCCAACCAAACAGTACGAAATGCTCTCACTTCCCAAACTCCCTAAAACCAACACCTCAACAAAAAATGAAATATAAAGAAGTAAATAAATAAATAAACTGAACCAATCAAAATTGAATATAGAGAAAGAGATGGAATCCTGATGCAAATACTGAATACAGTCGGAGAGAAGGAAAAAAAAATCAAATCAAGATGAACTTCCATAATTATCCATTTCCCCAATACAATTTATTGCATGCAAACACAAAAATAATCAACACCCCCAAATGATCAGTGACTCCACTATCCCACATACTTATTCCACCAAAAAAACCAAATGCATACTTACCAAACTCCCTAAAACCTACAACTCCACACCGGAAAATTTTTAAAAATGGAGAGAACAATCATAAACAGAAACAACCTCGTAAATTCAATCAAACGAGTAAATCAAGAATTAAATTCCGAAAAAGAAATTCAAACTACGTAGACAAATACAGAGAAAGAGAGAGAGAGAGAAGAGGTTGATACAATGGAATTGAGCTTGGAAGGAGCCATGGGATTGTCGAGGTAGAGAGCTTGAGACTGAGAGACAGAAAGAGAGATCTCCACCTGCCCTCACAACTGTCTGCCTTCTTCCTCAGAAATCATCCCCTACTTATATGTATTGTGAAGAGAGGGTTGGTTGGTCTGCATTTGCCAACCTCCTCCGATGGGCTCCATTTTACGCGTGGCGGTTCCCTGATTAATAAGTCAGACGATCGTGCGGTCGGCGGTCGTCGGTCAACCGCCCCCTAAACCAGCTGACAAGCAGCAAATCACTTCTTTTTGTGATATTCTGGTGCTTCGCGGACCACCGTGTTAATGTGACAAGAAAATAAAAAAGATAAAAAGGCTATGTTTGTTTAGTGGAAGGAAAAGGGAATAGGGATAACAAGTGCAAGGAAATAAAAACAAAGTTTAATCTAGGGTATTATTTTACTTATTTTTTAAATAAAATTTATTTAGAAAATAAGGAAAAAAAAAGTGAAAGAAATAACAAAATTGAAGAAATTGAGTTAAATCTAACATAATATTTTACTTATTTCTTTAAAAAAAATTTAGTTATATTAACTCATTAATATAAAAACTAAATAATTTAAAAAAATTTTAAGTTTTTTATTTTTATTAAAAATTTTCATAAGATATGAAAAATCATTTTCAAGTTTTTTTTTTCTTTCAAGGTAAGGGGGCAATTGGTGTATGGGATGTCCTATAGGAATAAAGTACTAACCAAGGAAACGTGAAAATATGTCAAAAATAATTTAAGACCTTTATTAATACTACCAATGAAAAGTGAAAATAAGTCAAAAAAATTATTAAAATATAATATCTAACTTTTTTTGTTTTCTCCAACTTATATTTTTTTAAGTCCTTTATTGGGGGTGATTTATTTGGTCATTATTGACTTAAAATAACTTATTTTTCATCCATGGTTTTTCTTTATTTTTTCGTAATTTTTTATCGATATGTTATAACGTGTTTTATCACCAACTTGTTACAGCAGGGTTGGTTTTGAATTAGTAAATTTATCTATTTAAAAAAAAAAATGTTTTCTTATTTTCAAAAAAAATAAAATTAGAATAATGATAAAATATTTTACATTGTAAATATTGAATAAAAATGTATATAAATGTATCTGATACCTACTCAATGAATAATGCCCTATCATTTTCCTTAATTATTAAAATATTATAATTAGCTTTTCTTGTTTAAAAAATGAATAATAAATATTTTTTATATTGTAATATTGAATAAAAATTTATATAAAAATATTCGATAACTTCTCAATCAATAATTTTTATAAGCTATTTTGAAAAAAAAATTGAATAAATTTTAAAATTAATATTTGCATGAAAACTGTTTTTTAATATTCTATAAAGTGAGTTTGATAAACTATTTTAAATAATCCTTAATATTTTTAATATTTTCATGTCAGTTACGACTTATTATTGCCGGCTTCATACATCTACAAGAGATTTTGATGGCCATCACACATGACAGAATGTTTTCACATCTTATTACAATTGCTTAATTTATAAGATTTTATTCAAGTAGACAAAAATTTTAATCAATCAATATATTTACATATACAAGCATGATATCAATAATTAGCCATAAATATTATAATAACTATATTATCAAATTTATAGTTTTATGTCAATTTATTATACTATTAATCCGAATATTCTTTTATTATTTGTGGTTTTTGGCAACTTGTACCTTGGATATATTACAAGTTTGAATCAATAAAATTATTTTTATTTTTTTAAGTTAGATTTAGGACATATATTTTCGGATCGTTTTATTTTATTTTAAATTAAAAAGTTATCTTACAACACATTTTTCAAAAGAAGAAAAACATTAAATTTCTGAAAATTTTGGAGAGCAGACCTGTTATATATATATAATCAAAAGAAGCAAAAATGGAAAAGTTAGATTTGGGACAAAATAACCTTGGTTTTTTAAAAAATAAATTGCTTTTAATAGTTAATTATGCTTAAAATGCTTAATTTTTAAAAAAGACATGACATTGGAAAGAGAAGTTCAAGCTGCTAAAACAATTTACTATATTATAATTAAAGTTTTTAGTTATAAAAAAAATTTTATTTTAACATTTTTTACAAACATATGTTTAATGATACCCTTAAAAACCGTAGTTGACGTAGTAGTGAATTACGATTTCATTTTTATATTAAAATCTTAATTAATAACTACTATTTCTGACTTAGATTACAAATATATAAAAAAGAAAAAAGTTGAATACCTCTTTTAGGTGGCATCAAGAAGGTTAAATTCAACAATAGTTATGAAGGTTTAAAATCAATATTTTTTTTTTTTTAAAAGGTAATTTTGACGCAAATTCTAAGTTCAAATAAAGCACTGTTTTGTAGGTCACTGTCCAATCATTGAACGATTTGTGTTGAACTTGTAGAAGTGGTCCCACATTCCATTTTGACCTCCACGTGTTGTCTTGAAAGAGAATGATTGCTTCCCATGTGGTTGTAACTTATTATCCTTGATGATCCTATTGAAAAATGGGAAAAACTTATTAAAAAGTAATTTTATATATTTGATTTTATTTATATAAAATATAAAGTAAAATATAGTTTTTTTTAAAGCTAACTTTAATACAATATAATAACTGTTTATTTGGCACTATGCGCTCATAAGAGGTAGAAAATTTTCTCGTTTTATCCAAACTTTTCGAAAACAAGAAAACGCTATTGGGCCATTTAGACAAGACGAAAAACAAATTTCAAAACAGCAAACGACCACTGGCCAATGATTATATAATAATCTGCAGGAAAACAGCAAGAAATTGTTTGCCACCTCAAATTCAACCAAATTCAACCAAACGTAATGAAATGAAACGATTTTCAACCAAATCTGCACGAAACGATTTTCCGAAAAACGAAAACTAAAGACAATTACATCAAAATTTTCATATTCTGACTTTGGATATCAAAATTCGAACTAAACGCTTCTAATATTTTTCCTTATGTGTCTAGCAATTTTAATATTGATGTTGTAATCAATTTAGTTAGACTTATGGATATAAAGTAAAATATAGTTAGAATTACTATAAATATTTAAAAATTTTAATTTTTTCCGCTAAAAATAAGATCATATAAATAAATTTAAAAAATATATAACATAGTTTATATCAAATGAATATTCCTTTTTTAAAACCAACATTCAAATACTTAATTGTTGTGAAAAAAAACATTTACATGATAGAGCTCTCAACGTTTTAAAAAGGCAAAGAATAGGAAATAGATAAGTCTCAAGTTCGAGTCTCAATTGAGACAATTAACTATATTGTAACTAAAACTAGCAAATTGAGCCAAGTCAACCCGGAATTATGATTAGGATGGGTTACTATTTTATTGATCCAAAAAAATCGAATCAAATTTGGCTTAGCCCCACTTGAATTGACTACTTTAATGTTTTATAAGGTAATTTGATCCTCGTCTATCCAAAATTAGGATTGAGCTGACTACTGTTTTATCGACCTGAAAAAAACTTGACCAAAATTGGCCTGGCTTGTGTGCTCGATTGCCAACTCTAATTTTAACTAGCATGGTTAGATGTAAAAAAGAAAGTACCTTTAAATGTAGAAAGAACAGTTTACTTCTTTTTTTTTTGCTGGTTCTAAGAAATTTGAAAAAATTTGTTGATAAGCATTTATGTGACCATTAGAATGTGATTGATAGTGTTTACATTTGAATTTTTTTTTTTTTTAAGTAATCATTTTATTTGAAAATGTTTTCATAAGAATCATTCTCTTTATAATTCTTATAAATGAAATTTTAATATTATAAGTAATTTTTTAAAATATTCAAAGATCTGGATAGATTTTTTTACTTGTTTTTTTTAAAAATTGATGTCATAAATAATTTTTATAATCATTATCAAATGGACGTTAAATTCATCTATAATTTTTATTGATTAATTAATTGATTTTATTAATATTTATATTAATTATAGTTACTGTTGTTTTATTTTTATGTTTTTAACATCTATTCAATAAAACCTGGTTCAAGTGGTTAAAATATTTTAATTTATAAGAATTTTTTCTATGATTATAGCATAAGCTTTTGGGATAAAAATATATTTCTCAAAAATACTTTGGAATAAAATTATTGTTAGCAAATGAGTGTATAATGATTAAAAAAGCTATTCTCAATGTACAACAATAAAAATAAAATAAAATCCAAAACAAATTTGTATTTTATTAACTAAATTTATATATTTGAATCCAAAAATCATAATAAAAAATAGTTTATTTCCCAATTGTCATAAGTTATAGTTCTCTTAAGGTCATTAAAGGATTTACCTGAATGTTAACATTAGGTTTAATTTATTATTTCAAAAAAAAAAACTTTGAGTTTAATTTATAAAAATTCATTTTATAGTGATTAAAGGATATGCTTGACATAAAAATTATTTTTGAAAAATACTTTAGAATAAACATACCAATTAAAAAAAAATGAGGGTGATTTAAAAAGTCATTCTTAATGTGGGACAACAGAAAATAAAAACCCAACAAGTTTTGTATTTTATTAACTGAATTTATATATTTGAATCCAAAAACCATAAGAAAAAGGTTAGCTCCCAAAGAGTTATCGGTTAAGTTCTCAAGCTCATTAAAAGTATAAAAAAACTTGTGATTCAGTTTATTGATTTAAAAATAATATAAATAAAGTATAAATAATATAAAATACATGATTAAATATGGTTTCAAGTATAGTAACCACTTTAATGGATCGTAAGTATCACTTGGCATTGTTTAGTATAGTAGTATCTAAATATTGTTAAACTCGAAATTCAATTATTTTTTATAAAATTATATTAAATAATGTATTTTGTATTCCTTATATTATTATTTTTTTTGTAATTAATCTCACATGAATGGGTTGAAATACAGGTGTCCCTAAAACATGAGAAGAGAAAATCTTAAGTACATAAATATATACAAAAATTGTTATTAAATGGGGTTGGCGGTATGAATTGTGATGGGTATACCAACACCCACTTGCCGTTTTTCTTCCAATAATCAATACATCGTTGAAAGATCATAAAAAATGTAAATAAATCAATCAACTAAAAAAGGAAAACAAAAAAAAAAAAGAGTAGTTGAACATTTAAGAGGACCAAGTCAAGTCAATGTTTTCCTTCATATTTTTTTTCCGATTGAAGTCCACAAAAATGGGAGAGAGAAAGCAAAAAAAGGTGGGGCATAGCTATGAGTTGTCATCTACAGACTACTTTGTGAATAATGAAGTTGACTTTTATAAGGTTTTTCCAAAACGTGTCTCCCACTCTACAATATTCAACTTTATTTTATTTTTAAATTAAAAATTTAACTCACGGCACATTTTTTAAAAAGAAGAAAAATATGAAATTTCTGAAATTTTTGGAGGGCAGCACTGTTTTATATATAGCAGAGTATATATATATATATATATATATATATATATAATCAAAAGTAGCAAAAATGAAAAGTTAGATTTTGGACAAAATAACCATGGTTTTGAAAAAAGAAATTGTTTTTAATAGTTAATCATGTTTAGCTCTTCGGGTAGAATGTTTAATATTTAAAAAAAAAGGATATTAAAATATAGGAATTAAAATTGTGAAAATAATTTATAATATTGTAACTAAAGTTTTTATTTATAAAAAAAAGAACTATTTTTTAACCTTTTTACAAACGTATATTTAATGATGACTTTAAAACCGTAATCCTCGTTGTCGTCAACTACGATTTTTAACTTAGATTAAAAATATTTAAAAAAAAATTGAATATCCCTCTTAGTTGGCATCAACAAGGTTAAATTAAATAATAGTTTTGAAAGTCTAAAATCAATATTTATTAAAAATAAAATAAAATGTCATTTTAACCCAAATTATAAGTTCACATAACTCACTCTTTTGTAGGTCACTGTCCAATCATTAGACGATTTGTGTTGAACTTGTTGAAGTGGTCCCACATTCCATTTTGACCTCCACGTGTTGTCTTGAAAGAGAATGATTTTGTGGAATATATCCTCGTTTTACGTTATATGCTTGTAACTTTGAGTCATCGTCTGCCTCACGTGATGTATGAAAACTGGAGTTTTGTACGGATATAAGTTGTTTAAAAAAATTAAATTAAATTAATACGGCAGCCCAAAAATAATTCCCGGCAATTAACGCCAAGAACTTAACGCCAAGATTTGTAATACTGCTCTGCATCCCATCGACGCTAATCTTACTTCGTTAATCGCTGTTTGCCGCAACGACTAAGATTGACTAGTTTCAAATGCCTACATTACAACGACTATGACTTACTGAATTCAGTTTTTCCCGCTTCTCTAATAATTGCTCATATTTTTAAAATTTAACTTCTTTTCAAGCTTCTATTTTTTTTTTGCATAAGTTTCATTTTTTTGGTTTTTCTTTTTCATTATTTTGTTATGATTTAGCTATTCAGCATTTCAGGTTGTGGGTTTGGTTCAAAGTGTTGATGGGTTCACTTTATTTTTCAGTAATCCATTTGGGTTAAGGTTTTCTGTTCTGTTCACATCGTTTATGTTTGAATGGCGAATTATTGTTGTAATTTATCTGAAAAGGTCGATGGGTTCGCTTTTATTTTTCATTATTCTGTTATAATTCTGTTATTCAGCATTTTCAGGTTGGTGGTTTCAGTTCAAAGCTTTGATGGGTTCAATTTATTTTTCAGTAATCAGTTTGCCAAGGATTTGTTCTGTTTAGGTTGCTTCGTTTGAATGGTGAATGATTGTTGTAATTTATCTGAAAATTTTTTGATGGGTTGGCTTTATTTTTTCAGTATTCTGTTATTCAGCATTTTCAGGTTGTAGGGTTTGATTCAAACTGCTTGATGGGTCTACTTACTTTTGCAATTAATTTGGGTTAAGGTTTTCGTTTTGTCTGCTTGTTTTTGTTTGAATAGTGATTAATTCAAAGGGGACTTGTCTGGAAATTAGCTCTCAACTGGATTAAGTGTCCAAAGAGTGAATGGATATCACTGGGCCATGAAGTTTTATGCTTAAATTCCTTCATAACAAAGTTCAAAGATACGTGGTAAAGATGAAAACTTATCTGACTGAACAAGCTGCTGACAACGCCTAAGATTTGACTTAGTTAAACGCCGTACGCTCACAACGATCAAGAATCGAAGAAATAAAATTCAAAACTGTCATCTTTAATGCTCATCAGATTTTCTTTCAAATCTTCCACGCTCTCGTCACAGATGTTCTACTTAACTATTTCTGACTTTTCATATTAATTTAATCTAATTTTTTTAAATAACTTATATCCGCACAAAACTCAAAACTCAGATTTCTTTTTTTTTTTTATCATGGTATCAAAGTAGGCATAAGGGAGAAAAGTGTGAAAGAATTTTTTTTTCTTTCAAGCCAAACATAGTAAGTAGATATGAAATAGATGAAAATAGGGAAGATGAATGGGGATCAAGAATCCAGATCTAGTCACGTGGTTTCTGGAAATCTCAAAGAGACTAGTAATGAAAATAGAGAGACGAAGAGGAGATGGATCTTCCTCCTCACTCCAAGATGAAGAAGCGCTTAGTCTCCATAATTCAAATCACCCTGGGATGACATTGTTGACAACGCCATTGACAGGAAACAATTTCCTATCATGGAGGAAATATGTGAAAATTGCGTTGGGAGTCAAAAACAAGTTGTCCTTCATAGATGGGACATACACTCCACTATCTTTAAATTCACCTTTATATGGAGGCTGGAAAAAGGCAGACTGCATGATTTTCTCTTGGCAATTGAACTCCATTTGTAAGGATATTTTAGAATCCTTTATTTACGCAAACTCAGCCCGAGATTTGTGGTTAGAGGTTGAGGCACATTTCGATGAAAGTAATGGGCCAATGATTTATCAATTACAATGGGAAATCAAGGCTACTATACAAGGTAATGCATATGTTAATCAATACTTCTCTAACCTTAAAAAATTGTGGGATGAATTGTCCTGTTTGGAGTCTCTACCACCTTATACGTGTGGTGTTGCAAGAATATTTTATGACTTTGTTAAGTCTCACAAAATTATGCAATTTTTTTATGGGACTCAATGGGGAGTTTGACAATTCAAAGGATCATATTCTCTTACTGGATCCATTGCCATCTTTGAGCAAGGTATGCTCCATGGTTTTGAAGGTTGAGAAACAACATATGGCAAATATGATGAAAACAAGTCACACAAAAATGACTGCATTGTTGGCAAAAACCTATGGATAAAGTAACAGACAGACTAATGATGCTCGAGGAATTTTACAATCAAGATTTGGAAATGGTAATGGTATTACTTAGTCCTACCCAGCATCTAAAGGATCTATTAAGAGAGGAAATTTTTAGAATTTTGATGGAGCACCCCAACATAAAGATCATCTACATTGTGAACATTGTGGGATGACAAGACACACCATGGCTAGTTGTTTTAAAATCCAAGTTTATCCAGATTGGTATAAGGCATTGAAGACTAGCATAATGCCTCAACAAACAAGAGGACACCTTGCAAATGCAACTATGGATACTCCTCTTGACTGTGACAACACGATTGATTCCAATAGTGAAGAAAAGATCCTTGATTCATCTCCACATGATATTTATCTCTCCTCACTTATACAATAAGAAATAACAAAATATATGAAGGATAAAGGACATGTTGTCATGCCCCTACCCTCGCCTGGTCGAAGAGAGGGGGGCGTGGCATGGGATTGGGACTCTTTAACCTGCTTTCCTGACCTTTGTGGGCTCATTTCATATATAAATCCATAAGGAAATAAAACTTATAGTATTACCACCAAGTGGTGTTTAAATTTTCTGTATATACATGCCTGAGTCTCATTTACTTGTACTTACACAAACCCCACTATTACAAAAACTTTTACATTTACATTCTGAAACCAAAAAGCAAAACCTACATCAGGTGGACTCTCATTGATGTGTTGGCTCTATTGTATGTGGAATGCCTCGGATGTCCTCTTCAATACCTATACGAATGAAACACCCATGCTAAGCATATAGCTTAGTGGGAAACAGATAAAATATATGACCACTTAAAGTGGTCCACAATTACATGATACATATAACATAATGCATATGTCAGAGTTTATGTATAACAAAGTTTTCATATAACATAATTCTTATAAAGGGTTTTCATATCTCCCGTAGGAGTTCAGAACAAATATCTTATACAGAAGGTACATTACAAAACAAAACATAATTGATTACTTATACTTTCTTATTGTTTGTTATTCATATTCTTAAGAAGGTACCCATAGGTACAGAACTGAACTGAATTGATTACTTATACTTTCTTATTGTTTGTTATTTATATTCGTATCATATGAATATTTGCATGTATAAACCAGTAACAATGAATGAGAGAGACGCAGTACAATAGGTACCCGAAAGTATTGTACAATACTGAACAGAGGTGTTGAAGCACACGTGCTTGCCCATGATGTAGTGTCGCTATGACGCCTCATCCGACCCGACCTGGCTGATCGATCCGAACCGAGTCCGGATGCCACTAAAAATCACCCAAAATTACTCAAAATCATATTCATAAGCGACACGAAATCAAGCCCATAAACATTTACATTTAACAAAAATCCATTTACAACGTAGGCATCCAAGCCTTTTCAAAAATGATTTACTGTAAAATAGGATGTTCAAAGATTCAAATCTTCGTTTATACAAAATATCCATATCAAAAAGAACACATGAAATGAGTGCACATGTCGGAGCATACCCGAGATTTCTTTCTTTATGACTCGACGCCCCATCTTGGGTCCGCTTTATCGATCACTATCTATCACTTGCATCACGCACGCAGAATGCATTACTAAGCATTTTCATGCTTAGTGATTCTATACAATCCATTCCTCAGTTCCAGCTTAAATCAATTTATGCAATTTAATAATTCAGAACTTTCAATCATTTGGATGATCAATATAAATACATTACATATACTTTGTTATATATATACAATAAATTATAGTTCATTGATCATCCCATAAATACATTTTCTATAATCAATATTTCACAATCTCAAATCAATTCAAATATGCTCACAAATTCAAATTTAGTTATGACATTCAATTCACCTCGAAAATCAATCGCCTCTCGAAAATAAATTCGAAGTTATGCCAATCAATTCTGCTCATTAATCACTCCGCTACGCCTAATCATTTCGCTATGCCCTTAACGACTTAACCCATGTTCGACATACAGATATCGAGTCACCGGAGACGGTCCCGCTGGGCTGCGTGCTCGTATCACATGGTTTTATAACACAAGACGGTCTCCGCTGGGCTGCTGGATCGGGTTATAAACAATCAAATAGTGAACACTACTCAATACGCCCGCCGCGACACATCGATAGTTTGCGATGCTATTTATTTGACCTGTTGGTATGCCGATCTATCACTTATCTTGAAAATAAGCGGTTAACATTACATTAAGGGCGTTCAAATCCTTTATAGCAAATAATATGCGCTTGTATAACAGTTTATTTTCAATAATCGGCCAGAATTTTTTATATGCAAAATATTTCTGATCACTTTACTCCAAATCAATTAAATCAATTGATATGCTTTTAGAGCAGGCTTGTGCAAAAAACTTGGAAGCGAGGAATAGGAGTTGGTAGAAACGAAACCTAAAAATATTTACTTTGATTCCAATCCTTGGAATGCCGATCATGATTTAGGCTTTCCTCATAAATCGATCCACATTCAAAAACATTAAAGAACAATATTATTCGAAGTGTACTAGTGGTTTTGGTTAGGATTGATTACCCCCGGAGTTTAATATGAGTTCCAACCCAAACATTCTATGTAGATGGATTAACTGGCTGATGAGACTGTGAGTCACGAGAACACTTTCGAATCGAAGTTCGGACGTAGGAGTTAGGACCTTAGAAGTTGGAAGTCATCTGCAGTCAAATCTAGTGTGGCTGAGGCGGCTAGCAGACCGAGCTCGTCTGACTCAGTAAAACATCTTCCTATACTCCTCGGGAATGGTAATGTATTCTGACTCAATGGGATTTCATAGAGTCCGAGGAACACCCAATCAATTCCAAGCGAAGGATATATGACCTTCAGTTGGAGGTCATGTGTAGTCAGCACAATGGCGACTGGTGACGGTACGCGAAGTGGCGAGCTCGATTAAACACCGATCTGACATCTAACATCCTCCTCAGACATATGAATGTATTCTTGACTCGTGGGCTTTTGTAGGTCAAAGAACACCAATCGATTCAAGCGAAGGAGATATGACGCTAGAAGTTGGAGGTCATACGTGTCGAAACTTTGGCGACTGACCCAACTGGCTTGTTTAACCAGCTATTTGTTGGCGGCCATTTGTTTATTCTCGCTTGTTGGGCGACCAGCATTTGGGCGACCAGCATTGGGCCAGCCGTATTTGGCGACCCTTGTTTGTGACATTGGGTGACCACTATTTGGCGACCAGCGTTTTGGCGACCTTTGTTTGGCGACCAGCGTTTGGCGATCGTTTGGCGACCCTTTGTTTGGCGACCTCGGTTTGGCGACCTCGGTTTGGCGACCAGCGTTTGGCGACCCTTTGTTTGGCGACCTTGTTTGGCGACTTGTTTGGCGACCAGCATTTGGCGACCTCGGTTTGGCGACCTCGGTTTGGCGACCTCGGTTTGGCGATATGACCCGTTGGTATTCGGTCAAAAAGACAACGGTCTCACGAGTCGGTCAGAAATTCAAAGCTAACATCAATTTCATTGATGTAATACAATTTCCTTGAAGGACTTACTGCGAAATTCTCTTCAGTGTTTCTGTAGAGACGCCCCGTTCTAAGGTGCGGTTTGGTTGACCGGCGGACAAGCCCGGCAGGCGGATTTAGGCGACCTCATTAAAAGGACCCTATGCTTAGTCTACGAGAGGTCCCAGTCGAGAGAGATTCAAAGCCTAACATCGAAATTTAATTGATGAGGCTACAATTTACTAGAAGGGCGCACCAATTTCCTTCACTTAGTACTTGAAAAATCGGCTCTAAGGTTCGGTTGAAATTTGCAGTACCACGTCTTAAGCTGACTTCCACGTAGTTTAAAATGCAAACCAAACTTTCCCCAAGACGGATATTCGCAACCAATCCTTAGGGTGAAAGACCAGAAGTAGGGAGAAAGACCTACCTCATGGAGTTTGTCGAAAGTCCTGGGTTCAGGTCTACTTGTAGCTCTTGTCAGCAGGAAGACTTCCGCCGTGCTTCGTAGGAGACACATGGTCCGTCGTCGGAAAATCTAGAGAAGGGTGGAGCCTCTCTCTCTAACTCACTTTTCTACATTTTCTTTTCTTATGGATCGCTCTTGTCATTACTTTTAAAAAGGGCTTCCTCCCCTCTTTCCTACATGCCACGTGTCGTTTCCTTGATTTTTTCCTTTTACTCATTTATTTACTCACAATATCAGCTTGGAGCTTATAAACTTATTTACAATTGACCCTTGGGTCCACCATTTTACAATTTCTATATTTTCTCTTTCACTTAGGTTCATTTTGGATTCCATGATCATCTAATCGATATTAAAAAAAATTCGAGAAAAATACCCCGAGTTGGCTCGATTATACGAATATATAATTTTTATTATAAAAATTTTAGGGTATTTTTTAGGGTGTTACAACTCCCCAGCTTAATAAAATTTAAGTCAGCAGAAATTACCTTGGTAACAGGTTCTTGGGATCTCTTCTTTATCGTTTCCTCACTTTCCCAGTGAGCCTTCCCGGTCTTATGGTTTCTCACTTTGACACCTTGACTAATGGAATCTTCTTATTCAGTAAATTCCTTCACTTCAGAGCCAAAATCTTTGCGGCTCTTCTTCATATGTCAAATCGACCTCGACTCAATTGTCTCAGAAGAGACTACATGTGACGGTCGTCGGTACCCTCCGTAACGCATGGACCGTGAAACACATCATGGATCTTTCGAGTCGGGAGTAATGCCCGATCCTATATTAACCCTTTGGTCACACTTTGCCGATCGACGTAGGTACGATAAATCTGAGGCTCGACTTACTTACTTTATCTAATCTCATCACCTTCTTCGAAGCGATACTTTCAAAAACACCTTTTCATGGAATCTCATATCGAATATCTTTTCTTTCATGTCGACATATAGTTTTACGTCTGCTCCGGTGGCACCTTGATCTCTCTAATCATTTCACTTTTCTTAGTCTCTTGTATCAAGTCGGGGCCAATCACTTTCTTTTAACTTTGGTCGAGTCGGCTCCTGATAATTACCATTTTCTCGTATAAGAAGCCTCGCCAAGGCGCCATTCCGATACGATTGGAAATTGTTGTTATCACCTGGAAATTCAACTAAAGCAATGTGTTGATCCCAGCTACCCTGGTCGATCCACCGCAAACTCCTTAACATATCTTCGAATGCGGATCACTCTCTCGAGATTGTCCATCCCAGGTTTATTAAGGTGGAGCAATCATGCGAAATTGATCGCGTGCGAGGCTGCTGCGATTTTCCCGAAAATCTAAAGTAAACCTCGGATCTCGATTACGAGAAATAATGGATATAGAATCCCATGTAGTAGAACTATTTCATGATATACGGCTACGCTTCTTGTCAAGTGAATAATCCGTTCGCTGATAGGAAATGGTGACTTGGTTAATCGATCTCTTCGACCCGGCGAGTCATGTCTTCTACCTTGATAGTGGCAAACCCTGAAAATCCATGGTGATTCGGTCCCATTTCCACTCCGTTATTCTAATAGGTTGCCGCAATAATCGAAGGAACGATGCTCTTGCCTTTACTCTTTGGCACGAAACGCGCTCTGAGTCGACACATCTCTTTTTCATCCGGACTACGAATGACATTTTTAAATCTCGATACATCTTTGTGCTCAGGGATGGATAGCGAAGATCGTATGTCGTCTTCCGGTATGGATTTCCTCGAATCATTACAATCGGTACACACACGATCCTTATAATCTAAAACTCCATTTTAGTTTCTTTGTGAACTCGGTTTTCCTTACCATTTCTAATCGATTTATTATACTTGACAATTTTCTCTTCTTTCCTTTGTGCCTCAGCACTTGATTCAATAAACTTCCGGTCTCATTATCGATTCACCGCCACTGTTACCATCGTCATATAATGACAAATGGGCATTCATGATTCAACGCTCGAAGGGTTCGTATTGACTTTACACTTTCAAGCGTCGGCCCCTTTACATTGGCACTCCAGGGTGATATCCAGTGAGTCATAATCTTTGCTCCAGTTCCATCCATCTCAGTTGCCTCGAGTTAAGCTCATTGACGAATACTTAAGACTCTTATGATCAGTGTAGATGAAACTCACTTCTCTCCATACGAAATAATGTCTCCAATTTTGTTATGAAATACGATTGCGGCGATTCAATCATGCGTGGGGTAGTTCCTCATGCGGCTTCATGTCTTGAAGCATGAGCTACTTTACCCTCTTGCATTAAGACACATCGAGTCCATCCCAGCGACATCACTTAAAAATCACATATTCTCTGGCCGTCGGTTGAGTAAAGCAGGAACCTCGGTTAAGAATGCTTTCAACTTGAAACTTACATGACATTTTCACTTTCTATTCATACTTTACATTTTACGGAGCGATCTAGGTCATCGAGTACGCGGTCATAGAAACCCCTTAACGAATCTTCACGTAGTATCTGCTAGTCGAGGAAACTACACGCCTGTAACATTTCTAGGTGGCTTCCATTAATGACCACTTATTTTCTTTGGATCTACTGAGTTCCTTCTTTCGATACTATATGCCCGAAAGGACACTTCATTCTTCGAAAACTCACACTTGCTCGGTTTCTGGTGCCTTTCTTTTCTCAGAGTCTCACAACAGCACTTTCCCCAGGTGTGTGTCATAGTATCCCCCGATCTTTTGAATACCACAAGAATATCGTCTATGAACAACTACGACAATGATCCCTGTCTGGTGGAAAACCGCGATTCATTAGGTCACGTGAGCAGATTTGGAGCATTTGTCGATCAAACGGCATTCTGAGGGAACTCGTAATGTCATATCGCGTCTAGCAGTCTTATACACATCGACATCTTTAATTCTCAAGCGTGGTACCCGGTCATGAGTTAATCTTTGAAAAGATACTTGCACCTTTTAATGGTCAAACAAAATCACATCGATTACGGGTAACGGATACTTATTCTTCTTGTTAACTTGTTATTCGATTGTGCGCTAATCAATACATAGTGAAGTGTACCATCTTTCTTTTTAACAACACGGGGAAGCTCCGTAGTGATACCTTGGGTACAAATAAACCCTTTCTAGTAATTCTTTCAAATGCAATTTCAATTCCTTTAGCTCTAGTGGAGCCATTAAATGCGATGTAATGGATGGGTGTGGCACACAGTGCCGGCGTCGATATGACTTCGATCTCCTTGTGTGAGTGATCGGTAACTCTTGGGAAACACATCGGAAAGTCGCTAACGATAGGGATATTGAATCGCAACAAATTGCCTTCACCATATCAATCTGCGGCAGTAGGCTTCACATCCTTTAGGCACCATTGTTACAGCGGTGAGCGGCGGATATCACGTTAGATAGATGATTTGACCTCTCAGATGAAGGTTACTTCATCTTCATTCAGTGTCTTTAAGGTTACTCTTTTCATTACCTGATCGTATTAGCGATGTCGGAACCGACCGGTCGTCCCGATATCACATCAGGCTCACGAAGGATAACTTCGATCAAATCTCCAAAATTCATACTCTTATTTTGATGGAGACCCGGTCTATGGAAGCTACATTCCTGTGCTGTATGTGGCGACGGGTTCGTCACGAATGTCATACTCGGTTTCATAAAGCCGATTTACTGAGTTGGGTATGTAGGTACATATGTATGAATGATCGATCTTTGAGATCTATCGATGCATGCATAATAGTATCAAAGATAGTAAAATTATCGTATCACGTGGGCGTCGGTATCTTCCTTTGCTTTCATTCTAGCATGCTCTATTTGAGCATGGCCATCTTGCTGCCCACGAAGTTTTGTGATCGCGTGCCGGGCACTGGGTGATGCAACACTCTTGTGCCTTTTTGTAACGCAAAGGCTGTACCCCTGATACGTGGTCATTTGTAAATGAGCAGGCTCTGAGACGATCTCTTGCTCTGTCACTCTTTGGATCCCTGAATCAACGAGCACTGTGAGGTCTCGGCGTTCTCCTTTATGATTTCTCCCACATGATGGGGCGATGGGGGCGATACGTCCCAGAAGGACCTCTGGTGTACTCGCGATGGTCTTTGGTAGAGTAGTATTCTACCAGATAACTGTCTTTATAGGGTGATTGGAACCTGTGGTCCCATAATTTCTTATTTCTTTGTTATTTGCGGTGGGCCACTGGATTTTTCTTTCCACATCTTTTATCCTTTCTCTCTTTTTCCTCTTTCTTTACTCTTTCACATTGATGCACATGTCCACGATTTTGGAGAAATCCTCGGCAAAAAAATCTTTGTGACATGGGCTCAGATATAGTCATTAAGAAGTCTTCAAACCTACGGCACTTTTCTTCCTTCGCTCCATAGTATCTCAGAGCATACTTGCTCCAGCCGTGTGAATTCTCTTTGATATTGATCACACTCATCTGTCTTTACTTGGATTATGAACTCTCATCTCATGTTGTTTTCAAATAAATCACGACCCACATAATTTCTTGAACTCATCGAAAGAACTCCAGTAACTCTACCACAATAGTGCGGTCTGGTCACGAAAACCCACTTATTTGATAAGCCTCATCTTGTAATGTGAAGGTTCGCGCATTCGACTTCTCTTGATTTATTAAATGCATTTGCCTGCCAACGTCGCTTTCGGTTCTCTCGAGCGATTTTACTATATATAAGGCTCATCACTGCTCTTCCCATCAAAATCTGGTCGGTACCTTGCCGTTCTCGTGGTGATCGCACTGGAGACGATTGCAGTGGTTGCGGCTGCTTTCTGATGCTGAACTAGGCTATTTGGAGGATACCAGTAGTACCTCCTGCCACTTTTTCTGGTTCATTCATTGGTGGGGCATGGGATGCTTGCCCACCTTCCACGCTGCGAATTTGTTGGCGAGTCCACAGTCGTCTCGACCACCCCAGGGAAGCCAGAATCGTCGTACTTATCCTATTAAGACAGTAGATCCGCGTCGAGTCGTATCATCCTTTATATGCAAATGAAATGCATGTTAAACACAATTTCAAAATCGTTTACAAACAATTTAAAAATCATTTTGTAGGAACCACCCAGCTGAGCTCGATACGATAAAGTTGTAGCCCTTACGGGCAGGCAGCAGGCGGTCAGAGGCAGTCAGGGATACCCTTAAAATCACTGAGTACTCGAAATCATATCTTTCTTGGAGCGTACGAAATTAGACGGCCAGTAAACATTTACATTTAACAAAATCCATTTCTGATGTAGGCATCAAAGCCTTTTCAAAATGATTTACAAAATAGATGTTCGATATTCAAATTGTTTATACAAAAAATATCTATATCAAAAGAACACATGAAATGAGTGCACATGTCGAGACATACTTTCAGAGATTTCTTTCTTTATGACTCGGCGGCTCCTCGATCTTGGGTCTCACATCGTCAGTATCTATCACTCGATTACTGCGCATTGGTAAACAAATACGCTAAGCATTTTCATGCTTAGTGGTTTATACAAATCCATTCCTCGATTCGGCTTAAATCAATTTATGCAATTTTAATAATTGAGAACTTTCAATCATTTGGATGTTCAAATATAAATACATTACATATACATTATTATATATATACAATAAATTATAGTTCATTGATAAATCCCATAAATACATTTCATAATCAATATTTCCCGCAATCCAATGTTCGATCTCAAATCAATTCAAATATGCTCCTGAAATTCAATTTAGTTATGACATTCAATTCAATTACGAAAATCAATTCCAGTTACGAAAATAGAACCGATTATCGCCCGTCAATTACAACATGTCCAATTGATTATCTGTCGGTCGGTTATGCCCGTCCCGATTGGTTATGCCATGCGAATTTAACATGTCGCCGATATCACGAGGATATCGAGTCAAACGCGGTCCATTGAAACTGCGGCCAGGTATCACATGGTTTTATAACACGATAAGGTCCGCATTGGCTGGCGGCGGTTATAAACAATCAAATAGTGAACAAGCTACCGTCACGGTCCGGGGCAGCGTCGGAGTGACACATCAATAGTTCGCGATCACTATTTGTTGACCACTGTTGGTATACCAATCTATCCCTTATGCGAAATAAACGGTTAACATTCTATTAGGAAGTTGAATCCTTTATAGCAAAATATGCGGCTTGTATAAACGGTTTATTTTCAATAATCATGAAATTTTTATATGCAAATATTTGTGATATTTTTCTCAATCGATTCATCGATTGATATGCTTTAGAACAAACATACAAAAACTTGAAGCAGGAATAGGAGTTGGTAGAACAAACCAATATTTGCACTTTGATTCCAATCCTTGGAATCTCGATCATGATTTGGCTTTTCCTCCTCGTCAGGTCCTTATTCCAAAACCATTAAAGAACAATATTATTCAAAGTGTACTAGTGGTTTGGTTGGGATTGATTTTCGGAGTTTAATATGAGTTCCAATTTAAACATTCCATATGTAGATGGATTCTTGACTCGATAGACTTTCCATGAGTCGCGAGAACACTCAGTCGGAGTTCGGACGTAGGAGTTAGGACCTTCGAGTTGGAGGTCATGCACGGTCAATCCCGAATTGTGAGGCGGGCCGGCGGAATGAGCTCGTCTACCATCTCGGTCGAGCATCTTATGCTCCTCGGGAATATTAATGTATTCTTGACTCGATGGGATTTCCATAGAGTCGAGAACACCAATCAGTTCAAAAGGAGATATGACCTTCCAGAAGTTGGAGGTCATGTGTAGTCGGCTGTGAGGCGACTGGCCCGACAAAGCGCCTTTGAGAAGTGACGAGCTCGGTCGAACACCTCGATCACGACATCTAACATCCTCCTCGGACATATGAATGTATTCTTGACTCCATGGGCTTCCGAAGAATTAAAGCCACGAATCGGAGTTAAGCGAAGGAGATATGACGCCAGTTGGAGGTCATCGTGATCAACGTGGCCCGGCGGCTGACGAGCATTGTTTGAAACCTTGTTGGCGAGCATTGGGCTGACCCTTTGTTGGGCGACCCTTTGTTGGGCGACCACTTTTGGGCGATGCTATTGGCGACCTTGTTTGGCGACAAGCGTTTTGACGATCCAGCATTTGGCGGCCGTTGTTTTAGCGTATTTGTTGGCCGTGTTTGGCGACCTCGGTTTGGCAGCCCTTGTTTGGCGACCCTTGATGAGTGCTAAAACGCCATATTATGCTGGCGTCGATACACATTTTCTTGTTTATTTTAGGTAATTTTATAGACTTCGCGACTAGAATCTTGAATTGATGTCTTTGTGAATGCGGGAGCATTAGGGTGAAAAGCGACAACGAGAAGCGAGATCTTGGAAGCGAAATGGGAACCGCGATGAAGTGCACATCCGCGTCGCGGCGTCCCACGTCGCGATGTCCCCGTCGCGATGCATGCGTCGCGGCGTCCAGCGTCGTGACACACCACCCGCGTCGCGGCCTCACCCGTCGCGGCGATGGCGCTTCTATCTGCTCTCATCATTAAAGCACATTAGGGTTCGAGAAATCGGGAGATCGGAGTGCGGATGGAGCGCAGTTTCGAGAGGCCAGTGACAAGCGACTTTGAGGAAGTGCGCAGGGAATGTAGCGATTTTTCATTTTTTTCGTATATTTTCGGATCCTGAACAATGTTTCCTTATTAAACACTTTATTTTCTTGAAATTATGTTACAGATCTCTTTCTAAGGTTACGCCAGGCCACGTCATGCGATATGGATTAAGGATTGATCTTTTATGTTATTAAATTGTTTATAAATTGTCGAATCTATACATACTGTATTTAAATTATATGATAATGTTTGGCCAGCATTAGCATAAGCGCCTTTGGAGATCCAGAGATTCGAGATGAGGTGTCGGGGATGCGGGTAGAAGTGGCGCGGTGATTCGGTCAATAGAGATATTCCGGACCTGAAGGTGGTATCTAGGGGTAGAACATTTAAGCATTTCGGAATACCGAGTCGAGATAGAGATATACTCGATTCTATTTGCGAGATAGGCGGATATACCTCGAGAGAGGATATCCCGTAGGCAAGATCACCTCGCCGTGGCGATTATAAATGTATTGAATAAGTCTCTTTAGAAAACAATCCATTGAGCGTGACGAGGGAGATATAACCACAGGCTAAAAGCAACACTTTAATTAAATCAACGAGTTCGAGTTAGTTTTTACATAATAGAATTCCTCTTAAAGTCATTCTTGAATATTATGCAGCGGAACCTCTATGGTCGATTGACCTTTCCCTGTGGATCGATGTATCAAAATGCGTTAAATTACCCTTTATATTACTTGGAATTTCTGGCGTTACTTGCGCATAGGCATTCATTTTATACCGCCGCGTTTATTTTGTAAGTTTTGGCAGATTCTTAGGAAAGGTTTAAATTGATATAGAAAGTGAGCACGTAGATAATATTCTGAATTTTTTTTTTTCTTTGCACGTTATTTTTTACAGTGTGGTAATTGGGTTTGTTAGTTTGTGTGTTATTGCGATCTGGGTTCGGTGAAGGTACATGCGATGACAATAAATTAATCAAACACTTGTGTGATCTGAGCCGGAAAGACACGCGCAGTTAGCATGGAACGAAGAAACGAAGCAGTAGAACGGTCATGGAAAACGCGAAGAAACGAAGATTTTGGCGTTGAACAAATGAGACCGCAGTGAAGCGAAATAGGAACCAAGCGCCCGGGCCATTTATACAACCCGAACGATCCTTACATCTTTATTAGGCGAGTTTGTTTTACCGCAGCGGTTGTTGGGCGGCGATCGGGCGCGATTCAAGCGACCATTGGTCGAAGTGGAGTCCACGATGCGGTGCTCCGAACATATTGTTCCATGGTACCCCACGAGAACGAACATGCATTTGGTAACTTCTCGAAGTTTGCGATACCATCGAATCTGGCGGAGTTCTTTGAAGAAGCCTAAGACTCTTGTTATTCCCGAGCTTTCACTTTCGAGGATAGAAGGCGACATTGGTAACCCGGTCTTCACGATTCCATTCTTACATGGAGGCAATTGAGTACGAGTTCGACGAGTTCTTTCCGCAGCCGGAATTGCCGCAACGTGCGAGAGATCCATCACGTTCGGTCGGTGGGGGGAGAAAATGGCGGAGGCATGGGACAGGTTCCATGAACTATTGCGGAGGTGTCCTCGCCCCACTTGAGCTAACCCGGATGGATCTGCGAGTCACGCAGCCTGATGGTCACGAAATACAAGCGAACAATGGTACGTGCCTCTCGGTTGGAGGATCATTGATGAAGAACCCGCAGGGCGGCGTATGAATATTGAAGATCTTTACTTGGCGGCCCATTGTCAGTGGCACAGAGAAGGCTACACCGGTAAACACGGTGGGTGGCACGAAACCGATGAAGTCCTCAGCAATCGTGACAAATCATGTGGCTCGGTGACTAAGCCATTCAGCCGTGACGGGGGAACAACACATGCTATCTGAGACCCACTCCATGGGAGTTGTGTGAATTACATTGAATGACATAGTAGTGTAGAGATGTCGGTCGAGAAACCTCTGATGGAGCGAGCCCGATCACGTGTCGAGGTTTAATCGGAATCAATCACGGCGGGGGCCAGGTAGGTGCTTGACTACGAGTCGAGTCGAGGGACGAGGATGGCGTAACGATCGGGACGGAATAATCAAAGCGACGAGGTATGGATGGCGGAGCAATCGGAACAATACCGCAATCGAGCCAGAGCTAATGAACAGCTACGAAAGAAATTTGGATTTAAAAGCGAAGCTACATACGATGTTAACTTCTCATTAAGCGTTTATGAATGAGACTAAAGCCCGAACATGCGGCGGCAAACAACCCGGTTAAACGATCAAGCGGCCACGGCTAAAGGAGTTTGGAGAGCGCAAAATGGAGCCCAGATAATGAGCTGCCTGAAGGCAGCCGGGTTCTCTGTAGAAGCGGTGGTAAACCCGAAGAGATGGAATGTGAAACACGTTCGCCGATCACGGCGAGAAGTGGGAGAGAATTGGAATCCTAAGTCTGACCCCAGCTCGTAGAAGCGATTAGAAGCGAGAGATCACCACAGCCCGAAACGAAAGATAATCTGATCGAAGAACGATCCACGGGAGAAAGCAGTCGGCGAGACCTGCAGTGAAGCCCGAGGCCCGGCATACCGGTCACTTACCCGCGGCGTCTCAAGAAACATAAAGCCCGGACAAGCAATTCCACGAAGTTCATGGATGTTTTCAAAGGCGCATATAAACATCCCATTTCTTGATGCCCCAAACTGAATGCTGCAGGATTATGTAAAGTTCGCGAAAGACATTTTGTCGAGAAGAGAAGATTAGCGAGACTTCGAGAGCGGTAAGCTTAGCAGAATGCGGTGCCATCCTTCGGAAGGAAGCTACGCATTTCAGACCCGAGCTGATTTCACTATCAGGTGCCTGATTGGAAATCGATTTTTGAAGCTATTTGTGTGATTTGGGTGCGGCGTTAATCTTATGCCTTATCGATCTTTAAGCGTTTGGGATTAGGAGAAGCCGGGTGGGCCTACGATCACTCTTCGACTTGCGAGACCAGTCTTTGAAACACCAGAGAGAGGATAATAGAAGATGTCTTAGTAAAGGTCGTGAGTTTATCTTCGGCCAGTTTCATAGTTTAGACATGGAGGAAGATAAGAAATGGAATTATCTTAGGTAGACCTTTTAACATTGTGACGATGATTGATGTACGGAGAGTTGGCGAAACTAAGAGTGCAAAGAAGAAGAAGTAAAATTCAATGTCTTCAGCGATGAGACACCCAGTGAAAGTGATACGTGCTTAATGGATTTGATATAGTAGAGCATAGTGTACAGCGAAGTGGTCTCAGTGACCCTTTGGAGACTAGCTAGTAAGCGAATGCATGCGAGAACACAGTGAGCGAGAAGAATACGTTAAGTGGATGGATTCTTTTGGGAGATGATAGAGGAAATACTTCGAGATCATTGGCGGAGAATTTCGCAATGGGTTAAATGGAGATTGACGACCACCAGAGATGGAGCAAAACCTACACCTAGCCATTTGAAGTATGCATACTGAGGTAGAATTTACGCTACCGTAATTATCTACATCATCCACTGGCGAAATGGAGGAAGAAGTTGTGAGGTTCTTGTGACCTGAAACAAGCGCTCGGATGGTCTCTAGGCGACTAAAGGGATCTGCCGCTCTATGTGTATGCAGAAGTATTTTATTAGAAGATGGCTCTGAAGCCCTCGTGGAAACTCTGAGAGGAGGTTGAATCCAAACCGATGAGTAGTTCGGAAAGAAGTTCTAAAATGGCTGAATCTTGGGGTGATTTACCGTTTCGAATTGGCACTAGGTAAGCCCGGTTAGTAGTGCCCAAGAAGGGAGGAACAAGCGTCATCGGGGTGAAAAATAACATCCCCATTGCTTAGTGAGAGCGTTGGCCGTTGGAGAATTTGTATTGTATAGAAGGTACGAAACGAGGCCACTTTCGAAAAGATCACTTTCCAGCGCCATTTCTAGATCGGATGCTTGATCGATTGGCCAGGGTCTGATGTATTGCTTTTGGATGGATATTAGGTTCTGACGAATCGCCATGGCGCTGAAGATCGAGGAAGACAACTTTCACTTGCCCTTATGGTACATTCGTTTCCGTGGATGCCCTTTGGGTATCTGATGCTCGGGTACTTTTCGGCGATGCATGATGGCCATATTCTACGGCGTAGTAGAGAAGGCGATTGAGATTTTCATGGGCCGATTTCTCGGTAATGGGAGAAATTCATTTGAAAGATTGTCTAGCAAATTTGGAGAATTTGTACTTTCGCAAGATGTGAAGAAACCAGTGGTACTCGATTGGGAGAAGTGCCATTTCGTAGTACGAAGTATTGTTCTTGGACATCGGATCTGCAGGGATAGAGGTAGATAGGGCGAAGATTGAGCGATTGAAGTTACCTCCACGCACAATACGTGAAGGGATCAGAGTTTTCTGAGCCATCTTTGGATTTTATAGGCGGTTTATCAAAGATTTTCTCCGCAGTTGCGAAACCATTGTCGATTTGTTAGTCCCGGGGGGATCCCGATTCGGAATTTGACTCCCCCGTGCGTACATCTTTCAGCATGTTGAAGAATAAGTTGATCTCGGCTCTATTGTTGTAGCTCAGGATTGGTCTTTTCCATTTGGTGATGTGTGATCTGTGACTATCTGGTGGAGCGATGCAGAGCGGCGAGAGAAAATCTTTCGGTGATTTACTATGCAAGCGGGACTTTGAATGGCCTTCAATGAATTATCATACTACTAAAGCTATTGGCCATTGTCTTTGCTTTCGATAAATTCGGGCCATATTTGATTACGGCAACAAAGTCAGGTAGTGCACATGATCATTCGGCCATTAAGTACTGACGAAGAGCATAAAACCAGTTGATTAGGTGGGTCCTTACATTGCAAATTGCGGCATTAAGAAATCAAGGGTGAGGGCCCGAAAATTTAGTGGCGAACCACCTTTCGCGGCCCCGGAAGGGCGAGATGATGTCGGTGAATGGCGAATTTCAGACGAGAAACTTTTCTTTATTAAGGGCCGAGAGAGGCTGAGTTCCGCAGTTTGCGAGATTATATGAACTATTTGGTGGCGAGTGATTCCGGAGTTTAGCCCACATCAAAGAAGAAGAGTTTTAGCACCTTAAACACTCTTATTGGGAAGAGCCCAATTCTCTACCGGACATTGTCTTTGATCAGGTGATAAGAGATGTGTGCGAAAGATGAAATGCATAGTATTACGAACCATTGTCACGCACTCTGGTGTGGTGGACACTTTGGTGGCGGAGAAGCGGCCGGCGAGGTTCTACGGTCGGGTTTTATTGGCGCTATTTAAGTGCTCCGCCGGTCGTTTCCACTTGCGTGGAAATGTCGGCGAATGAACATCTCTAGAAGACGAGCCACCCATGCATCCCGTCTTGGAGGGTGAGTTGTTTTGATTTATGGGATCGATTTCATGGGACCATTTCACACGCCGTCTGACAACTTTTACATTTGTTGGCGATGAATTATGTCTGAAAGTGGGTGGAAAGCGATTCTACGCGCAGTGATGCGGAGTGGTGGCTCAAATTCTGCGACAATATATTCGCGCGTTTGGCACTCCTCGAGCTTTAATCCGCGGATAATGGTACTCATTTACGCAGCCAAAGTGTCGATAAGGTATTTGCAAAAAGTATGAGTGCGCCCGTACGTACATCTACTTGCATATCACCTTGTCGAGCGAAGCGGCGGTATCGATCGCGTCGAGTACATTCTCGAGAAAGCATCGCGAGTTCCGGGAAAGATTTGGTGCAAAGATAGGCGATGTGCTCTGGGCATCTGCGCCACCGCATTTAAAACTCCCTTTGGGTATGTCTCGTTCGGACTCGTATATGGTAAACACCTTCGGTGGAATTAGACATCGAACTGTGGACCACTTTCGACTGACTAAACATGGACCGGTACATTGCATTTGGTGAAAAGCGACTACTCATTTCATTGAGCTAGATGAGTTGAAGCAGAAGCATATGAAACGCCCATCTAGGAAAAGACTAAAGCAGCGCGATGAGCACATCGCTAGAAAGGTTCCGCGGCCAGGACGACAAGTCATATTCAATTCTCGATTAAAGCTTTTCAGGGAAATTGAAGTCTCGATGAAATTAGGGCCTTTCACGGTAACAAAGGTCTTTCATATGGTGGAAGCGAAGTTTCACATCACGAAAAAGAGCACATTCACGATCGCCACACACAACGCTTGAAATCGTCTTATGGAGCGAGTTTCCTGTTCAAGGCAATCATCCCTTTGACAAGCTATGAGTGAAGTGTAATCAATGTCAGCATGCGTTTAGGTTCTAGGCAATGAGATTCGAGATCGTCGAGCTAACGACGATGAAACATACTTGTGGCCAGCTTCTTGGGAGCGACCAAGTGTTACCAAACTTTGTTTTTAAGTTTTGATTCTATTATTTGTTTTTCGGCAATTCTTGATTTCTAGGCGTATCGATCGGTGTTTTACGTTTGTTGGTTTAATTTCGGGGAGCCGGAAGAGTAGGTGAGAGGCTTGCGAGTGTTGAGAATCCCGAAGGGGAAGTTTCTGAGTGGAAGTTCTCGGAAAATTGGGGTGTTCGTATATAAAATCTCTTGGAACCTTCTGCGCCCGCGTCGCGACGTGAAGTTTCCGCGTCATGACGTCATTTTTGAAGCTCTGCGCCGCGTCGCGGCGTGAGATTTCACGTCATGACGTCTTTAGCTCACGTCGCGTCAGCGGCGTGGATTTCTCCGCGTCAGCGGCGTCATTTTCACACTCCTGTCGCGTCGCGGCGTGTATTCTCACGTCAGCGGCGATCAAATTGTAAAGCCCTACGTCGCGTCGCGGCGTGAAATTTCCGCGTCGCGGCGTGGATTAAATATACCCTGCGTCGCGTCGCGGCGTGAGACCTGCGTCGCGACGTCGGCAGTTATACTCACGTCGTCGCGGCGTCACCCGCCGTCAGCGACGGTATTTTGTTCCAGCCAAGGGTTCATTTCACACCTTCTTAAATACGCCTCTTTACTGCGAAACCTAGCTCCCTGCATCCCGGCCTTCAGGACTTGTCGGGCGCCCATTCCAAATTGGAATTTTCCGCCCTTTCGTAGATCCTTTGTAAGTCACCCTCGTTGGCGGAGTTTTGGTCATAGTGGCATCCTACTGCTTTAATGTGCAGATTCTAACAGATGTGATGATCAGGGTTAGGTTATTCTTTCGTAGACTAGGATTCTAGTTTTGGTGCAGTAGACCCTTATTTTTGGGTTATTAGATTCCATTAGGGTTTTGAGTCTCATTTAGAGTGTTTGAGTCCATAGGTAGTTATTAGTTGTTTGGTTGTGGTACACATTAGGTGTTAATTTTGCCTAGGTTAATATGTGCGGCGAAGCCAGAATTGCTGCTGGCAGTCGGCAGTGAGGACGGAGCTCCGCGTCGGGTCTCGAGGTTTGTAAATCACGAGTCGCCGCCGTCCGGTTTGGCATCATTTGCAAATGGTTCATACGTGAGAGAGAGGGTTTCATCGCCCCAGACGTTTCTTCCATGAGCGATTCTGCCGAATAGAGGATGGCGTGCCTTATGCGACCCTCGTCGGCGATGGCGTGGTGCGTAATTTCGCCAAACCTCGCTCGTGTCGCCAAAAGGTCGGTGCGAGGGTGTGATGATGGAAACTTCGGTCACGGTCGATCAATAAGCTCTATGGCTAGGAACATGTCCCCGCCCAGGGTTCAGCTGTCGACTCGTGAGCATCAGGCTACCGTGGTCATTCGTGACCCGAGGCCGGTGAGTGGAGGATAAATGGTGCGGGCCCGTGCGGTCCCGATTTGAGCGGCATTTGTGCATTCCTGAGTTTGGCACCATTTCATCGCCGCGTCTTATCCAGAGCTGACGAATGTGTGAGGTAACCGCCAGCCGTTCCACAGCCTTCTTTGCCATTATCAGATATACCATTCGATGTAGGAAGCGAAGTTATAGGGGATCACGATCCTCATGGCCGAGATCTTGAAAATGAACACAGGACACCCGCACCGATATTTGGCTTGTACGAAACAAGCCCAGGGGTATATGGGCGACAACGACACTTGGCTTCACCACTATAAAAGCCATATCGTCCCAGCGGGACACACTGGTGTTCGCGACACGAGGACCTACGATTCGGGTCAGAGGCCCTCGGACGGACGAGCTTTATGAGTGTCGGGCTCGTTATGGATCCTGGGCAATCCCAGGGGAGACCTTGGCAGTCTCGTCTGACCACCCCACCCTTATCGGCCCGGCTCGCGCCTCCCTGCGGCCACGGGCCCGCTCCCCACAGTCGCCACGGATCTTGGGGGCCGGTGCTCGCTCACTGGCGTTTTGACTGCGGGATGAGACCCGAGAGCAGAGTCCCCTTGTTACGGGGCATGGGCGTTGCGCGTGGCGATATGCGGGCGGTCCCGGCCCGGTCGAGGCCATCATTCTCTGGCCGGCGGTCGATGCGAGCCCGGCTGCCCGGCTCTTGGCTTTCACCATCCGCGCGCGCCCGGTGATATTCGGGGAGTTCCACTTGCATCTCCGTTTTTATCTTGCCGGTGGGGACCTTCGGATATTTTACGTTTGGGGGAGGGTGTGGTGATTGGAAGTGATATGTTTTTGCGTTTGTTTGTGTGTTTGGTTATTGTTGTGTTGGTTTTAGTAGTATGTAGTCCTTTTGAATTATTATTCGCGTATTAGTGGAGTGTTTTGTTGTTAGTATTGCATACGGATTGAGTGGTAGTGTTTAGGTTTAGTTTTGGTTTATTTTGCATCACACTTTCATGTTGTTGATGGGTCGTGTATGTTAGTTGTTTGCGTGTGTTTAGGACATTTTGCATGTAGTAATTGTATACATGTGTGCCATGTTGAAAATTGAGGATCAATTTTGGATTGAGTTCACTAAAAACTTGTTCAACTGCATACAGTTGCTTGATGCTCGGTAGTTAGGTTGAATAGTTGAAAAGGGCTAGTGAACCAATTCCCGATCAATCGAAAGCAGGTTCTCGAAAACCACATCACACTCGCACATAGTGACTTTCAGGTAGCATAAGTCTTGAACGACTACTAAAAGTTCGTCGACTGGGAGATTCGAACCATTTGAGTGATAAGGACTTTTTAATCAAAGAGGATTGCCATTGAGCCCCAGTAAAAAGAAAAATGTGATAGAAAAAAGAAAAAGAAAAAGAAATATGACAAAAAATAGGTATATGCTTAGGAATAAAGCGAGATCATCGATCAGATAAGGCACGATGGGGGCTATCGAAGCCTAATGCCTGATGTGGCCAGGAGTCATTGACTTCCTTTATGGGGACGAAGATGGATCATTCACGCAACCTAGGGCCGTTGAGTTTGGTTGAGTGCTCGGGGTGAAGTTTGAAGGGAATTGAATGCTGGTGCTTGCCAACAACGGGTGAAGTCTGATGGATCCCATTCTGAGAACACTTCGAGTGAACTTCTTGGCACTAAGTCTTCTTCCATTTTGTTTTTAAGTGCGTAGGAAATTTCTAAGTGAGGACATATAAATAAATGGGTGCGTTCTATCCTTGTCTAGTTAGCTTCTTCTAATAGGTGGGTTGAGCTTAAGTTTGGGGTATCGAACTGAGGCATATCATGAAAGTCACTCATTATAAGCACATAGGGATTTTGGGAAAGGCTATTGAACACCATGGGATTTGATGCACTGGTCGAGTTTCTATCTATTCCAATTCTGGAGTAGTTAAATATACGTATGCCTTTACTGAACATTGAGAAAAATAGTGGGTATGTGAGTCGGGTCAATTGATCCCGTTGTCGGCGTAATGCGTCAACGTATTAGTGTAGGTTACATTATGTTGGGTGATGTGTCACAATCCCAGAGTCGGTTCTTGCGAGGGCCAAAGCGAAACTAAGTTTGGGGTGTGATGGAGTGCAAAACACTTCGTATTATGCTGCGTCAGTCTACGTTTTCTTGTTTATTTTAGAGTAATTTTATAGTTTTGGAGAGCTAGAATCTTGAGATTGATGTCTTTTGAATCTGCGAGAGCATTGGGGTGAAAAGAGCGACGAGAGCGGATCTTGGAGCAAATGGGAACAAAGCGTGGGTGCACATCCACGTCGCGGCGTCCCCCGCGTCGCGATGTCGCCACGTCGCGGCGTCCCAATCGTGTTTACCGCGCGTGTGACGATCACCGGCCTCAGCTGACGTCGGCCACGAAAATCTGCTCGTCATTAAAGCACATTAGGGTTGAAATCGGGAGATCGGGGCGTACGGACGGAGGCCTGATTTCGAGCCCGAAAGTGACTTGACTTTGAGGAAGTGCCGGGAGTGTAACGATTTTTCATTTTAAGTATATTTTCGGATCCTAAGAACAATGTTTTCCTTATTAAACACTTTTACATTTTCTTCCATTATGTTAGATCTCTTTACAAGGTTCATCAAATACTGTCATACGGGGGATATGGATTAAGGTTGATCTTTATGTTATTCGATTGTTTATAAATTGTCGAATCTACTACATACGTATTTAAACTATATGATAATGTTTGGCCGGCGATAGCATAAGCGCCTTTGGAGATCAGGATTCGAGAGAGATGAGGTATTCGGGGATCTGAGTAAGAGTAGCCTTCGGTGATTCGATTGATAGAGATAATGCGGACACGAAGGTGGTATCTAGGGGTAGAACATTTAAGCATTTGAGAATCTTAGGAGGTCGAGATAGAGATATACTCGATTCTATTTGCGAGATAGGCGGATATACCTCGAGAGGATATCCGCGTAGAGCGAATCCTACTCACCTCGTGGCCGTGAATTATAAATGTATTGAATAAGCAATGCTGAAAACAATCCATTAGGCGGCCCGGGGGGGAGATACTGTACTAGGCACTAAGCGACACTTTAATTAAATCAACAGTTCGGTTAGTTTTACGTAATAGAATTCCCTCTTAAAGTCATTCTTCGAGGATATTGTGCGGCGAGAACCTACGTAGTCGATTGACTTTCACGTGGATCGATATCGGAATGCGTTAAGTACACTATATTACCCAGGGCTACAGCGTGCGCCTTGCGCGTAGGCATTCATTTCGCCTGCCGCGTTTTCTGGCTATCAACCAGCGTTTGTGACCTTTGTTTGGCGACCAACGTTTTGGCGACCTCGGTTTGAAGACCGTGGCGAACGGCATTGAGTAAAGACCATAACTTGGTGCAGTCGAATTAAGAAATTCAAAAGCTGACATCAAGTTCATTGATGTGTTGCAATTCCTGAGCGATTTACCAAATTCTCTTTATTTCTGATCAAAAAACCCGTTCTAAGATGCAGTAGTTGACTGAGGCTGAATAATGACGTGGATTTCGTGGTGGCTATCATTAAAAGGACTATACTTAGTCTGCAGTCCCAATCGAGGGTTAAAGCTAACATCAAGATAATTGATGAGTACAATTTAATAGAAGGGCGCACTACGATTTCCCTTCATAGTACCCCAATCATTTCCCCAGGTTCGAATTGTATTCTTGTATTTATATGATGTGGCTGACTTCCCATGGTTTAAAATGCAGCAGGCTTTCCTGAAATTTTAGATAAGCGCAATGATCATAGGGTAGAAGAAGACCCAGTAGGAAGACCTACCTCGTGGAGTTTGTCGAAAGTCTGGAGTTCAGGTCTCACTTTAGCTCTTGTCCTTTAGGAAGGACTTCCTTCATGCTTCGCCCAGAAGACCTATGGTCAGATCGTGCGAATCTAGAGAGAAGGTGGGCCTCTCTCTCTAACTTTCCTTTTCTCTATTTTCTTTTCTTATGGATCACTCTTAATCGTACTTTTAAGGAGGAAGCTTCCTCACATCTTTCTAAATGCACATGTCATTTCCTTGATTTTTCGCTTTTACTCATTTATTTCTCCTAATATCCAAACGTATAAACTTATTTACAATTGTGTGGGTGTTTACAATTTACATATTTTCTCTTTTCACTTGGGTTCATTTAAGATTAATGATCATCTAATCAATATTAAAAAATTCAGGAAAAATACCCTAGGGTTGGCTCAATATACGAATATATAATAATTTTATTATAAAAATTTTAGGAATTATTTTGAGGGTGTTACGATCGTAGCACTAACGGGAGTGCGATTAGCGCGATAAAGAGGCGATGTGCGCTTGCGTGGCGTGTCATGGCAGTAAGTCGCAGAGGCACTAAACATAGGCGTGCCTACCCGCGTAGCGGGGTTGCATAACCTTAGCGGGGTGTCGTCATGAGCAGAGGGCATTGCCTGTTCATTCCTTATCGATCTTTCAGGCAAGCATCTGATTATATGTGTTTCAAGCATTTATTTTTGTTATTCACATTGTTAGCAAATAAGAGGCGAAAGCTTGATGTTTGCTGACGACGGGATTCTTAGGGCGTTATTATTTGGCGTTTGGAGTAAAGAGCATTTTTCATATAACTTTTATACATGTACTAATCCTTTCATTCGAAATTAATGGAAGAACATAACAAAACAAGGTTGCAGGATCAGTACTTGGACCTTAAACAACTTTGAGTCTAGGTCACTTTCGACTTTAATTCTGATACTTAACATATTCCCGAACCTTAAACCACTTTAGTCGTACTCAACTTCAATCTTAGGTATAACATCGCTAGACCTTAAACCACTTTAGTCATAGGTGCTCGATATCCTCTGGACAATGACTGATCTTGGTACTTTCGCTTGTGATTCTGATAAGCGGTTGCCTTTTTTTATGCAGAAATTTCAGCAAAGAAACCTAAAAGCCAAACCATAAAAAACTAAACTAAAATGAATGAAAATCACTTTTATACAAAGTGAGTTCTTAATTAAACATAGGCAAAGAGAGAGTTAGGAGGGTTTCCTAACCGACAAATCCATACTTTCCTTACAAGAATTCGATACAAAAGTTCCATACTAACAAATATGAGAGTTCCAAACCTAGATTTCTTATCTTCTTCTTTTCCTTCTCTTTGCTTGTATAATTTGAAAATCCAAAAATGGCTTCTCCTCCTCTCAAACCGTAAGCCCTAACCTTCTCTAAGCCACATGCTAAAATGTTCTCTACTATAAGGCCATGTTTGGCTTTAAGGCATTTGGCCTACAATTTTTCCTTTTGCTTATTATTCATTCCATTTCATTCTCTTTGAAAACAAACTTGTCATATTTCCACTTTAACATATAATCTTTTCATCTTATGTCACTTGGGTCATAATTAACAAATTACCAATTTACCTTTAATCTTAGATTTAGAAAAATGTAAATTTTACTTATATTATACCCTAAACATGTAATAAACTACTAGGGTATAATTTGGGGGTGTTACATGTCACCGGGGATCTTTTGCTTGAATGAGCATTCCGAGGTAACTATCTCTTGTAGTGCGACCCACGGTTTACCGGATGAATTCCTCACGGAATGAAGATTTTTGATAATAGACCTTTGGTGCCTTCGAATCCACATGTGCCATGACCTGAGTCTTATGAGTGATGTTAAAGACGTTCAATCTCCACTTCCAGTTTTCCTTCCTGATGGAAGTACACATTATGTTGACAAAGTGGGACAAGTCATTCCTAATGAGGTTTGTTTGGAAATAGCATGTTTGACAAAAAGGACAAATGCTTCAAAATAGTGAAAGAAGCATGATCAAAACGTTGGTGCCATAACTAGATAGCAACTGTAATAGGCTTGAAAACAGGGGAAACATCTTTGGATGAAGAAGAAAATTGCACATTAAGTGTTGTTGGGTGATATTTGCAATCTTTGTAGTTGGACTGATCAAGGACGTAAAGAGTACCAAGTAACAAACAAAGATTGCAATTATCACCCTACAACACTTAATGTGCAATTTTCTTCTTAATCCAAAGATGTTTCCCCTGTTTTTAAGCTTACTATAACTGCTATCTAGTTATGGCACCAACGTTTTGGTCATGCTTCTTTCACTATTTTGAAGCATTTGTCTTTTTGTCAAACATGTTGTTTCCAAACAAACCTCACTGTGATATTTGTCCTTTAGCTAAACAACAACGCCTACCTTTCTCTTCCAGTTCTATTCATACACTTTCTCCTTTTGAGTTGATACATGTTGACCTTTGGGGTCCTTATCGCCATGACTGTTTAAGTGGAGCTCGATTCATGGTAACTATAATGGATGATTATAGCATAGCTCGTGGACTATCTGGTCCAGGCAGGTCTCGAGCTCTCTGTATCATACCGGTTTGCAAAATGAATTCGGTTTCCATTTCACGGCAATATTAAGACTCTCAGGATCGGTCAGATGTGCCAGGTTCACGTCACGCACTGGCTCATTTCTTGCCTAACATGGTATTCTCCATCAAAGGAGTTGTGTGTATACTCCTCAGCAAAATGGTGTCATCGAACCTGAAACCTGAAACACTTGCTCGACTTTCGAAGCCCTATTGTTTGATCTGATTATCAAATTTTTTTTTGGATCATGCCTCCCTTATGGCTACTCATCTAGTAAATAGACTTCCCTCTTCTCTCCTCAGTTGGAAAAATCCTTATGAAGTTCTCTATGGTCATCCTCCAGACTGTACTTCTCTTCGTTGTTTTGGTTGCTTGTGTTTCGCCACTAATATCAAACCTCACAAAGATAAGTTTTCCCCACGTGCTTCAAAATGTGTTTTTTTTGGGTTTCCAACCAGGCATGAAGGCATACAAAGTTTATGATCTTAAACTCTAAATACGATTTCCACTCACAGGGATGTTGTTTTGATGAAAGCGTTTTCCCATCCTTCTCATTCCCTTTGTTGCCTTCTTCCCCCTCTCCCCCTCTCCTACTCTCCCTTTTTCTCTTCCTGATGACTTGTCCCCGTCCTCTGCCCCATGCTCTGTTTCTATTTCTTCTCCAGATTGCTCTATTTCTCTTCCTTCTTCTCCTACTTCCCCAAACTCTTATGATCTTCCTTCCTCTCATTTCTTTGTTTCTCCTTCCTCTCTTGCTTCTCTTCCTCCAAAAACTCGGCACCCCCTACTTGGCTACAGGATTTCATGAAAAATTGTTCCTTCGTTTCCTTTCTTATGCCTTCATATTGTTCTCCTATTCCTCCATCTTCTCCTCACACTCCCCCTACTTTTCCCTACGTCTCTTTCTCCCATTTTTCCTTTTCCTACCTTGGCTTTCTTGGCTAGGTCTCTTCATTCCATGAGCCTACTTTTTATGCCTAGGCTGGTCTTTATCCTGAATGGTGTCATGCCATGCACTAAGAGCTACAGGCCCTTGAATCCAACCACACCTGGGACCTCATTCCACTTCCCTCTGGCAAGAAACCGATTGGTTGTCGTTGGGTTTTTAAAACTAAGCTTTCTCCATATGGCACTATTGATCGTTATAAGGCATGTCTTGTTGCCAAGGGAGTATCATCAGGTTGAGGGGGTTGATTATTTTGATAGTTTCTCCCCTGTGGCTAAATCGGTCACTGTTCACTTATTTTTTGTCGTGGCCACAGCTCATTCTTGGCCTATCATTAGTTGGACATAAATAACGCCTTCCTCCATGGTTTTTTGGATGAGGAGGTTTACATGCTCCCACCTGAAGGCTACCTCTTTATACTGGCCATGTTGCATGTCTTTGAATCTTACTATAGTACATAATTTAATATATATATTAGGAATTATAGATTAGAGCAGCTTGGGTTTTAAAGGAAAAATTGATAAATTGATAAATTATAAAAAATATAAATTTAAAGTGTGAGCATATGATTGAATATTATATGCTAAATTGAGAAATTTATTGGAACCGAAAAATAAACCCCAAGTAGAAAGAGACAAGCGTGGAAATTTGTAAATAAGGACTGAGGTTAGTATTATAAAGAATAAATGTCTAGAGTGAATTTACTGATAAATGAAAGACGAAGTGGAATAGTAGGAGACTTAAATGAGAATTTGATTTGGTAGAATTTGGCGAGCAAAGGGCATGAGGAGGAATAAGTGATTTAAGGCCAAAGAGATAAAAAATTAAAAAATAAAAAAAATTAAAAGAGAAATGATAAAAAGTGTGTAGGCAGGCAGGCCTTACACTTAAGTGGAAATTATAAAGACGAAAATATGGTCTTAGGGCTCATTGAAGAAACGAAATCTTGTTTTGGAGAAAGGAGAGAAAGGAAAAGGGAGAAAGAAATCTAGGGTTTGCAGGAGGAGTGGCTTCAAAGTTGGCTTTGCTTCCATTCTTGCTCCTATGAGACGAAAGCGACCTACAGAGGAGATTTGAAGAGGTAAATTGAAAAATCAAAGCCACAACCTCATTCTTTTTATTTTGGATTTTGGGAAAAGCTACAACAGAGAAAAAGGGTTTTCGTGATTGTAAACCACATTTGGAGTTGTTTGGGTAGATTCCATGGTGGATTTTTGATATGGGCGAATTGGAGAAGATTGGTGGATGAAAAAATGAGTGAAAATGCGAAAATTAAACATTTACGGGCAAAACCGTGAGAGATTATCTTGGAATGTGGTTGAGAGATATGTGCAAGGGATCTGAAAGAGCTTGTCGATGCAAGTCTGCTCAAACTGTACATGCGTGGCCAGAGGTAGCTGTTAAATCTGGTAGTTCCAATGACCACTGTTTGAAGCATATTTTCCTGCTAGTTAAGTCCGATAGTCGTGTCTGATTGTTTAGGGACCAGCGATTAATGGGGTTGAATAAGAATGAGACTAAGTGAAAACGCCACCTAGTACCCTCGCCGCGCTCCCGTGACTCAGCTTTCGCCTCGGCAATGTCGTTTAATTAATGATTATTGCTTAACCTTAAAGTGAAGAATTTGTATTTTACTAGAGTGCGGGTGAAGGCGACAGCTTTGACCTAGAGATTGATATCGAAAAGAAAGGAATCGATAGTGGTTTGTTCCACCTTTTCTCGTTCTCGTTCCGAATTTGATATTTGTTTCTTTTGTTCCACTATTTGTTTTCAGTTGTTCTCTATTTGTGAAATATACATATCAGTTGAATTATTAGTATTTGAAATGCTTGTCAAATATCTGCATGTAACATCTTTGATGTGTTGAACTACTCGAGTAATTATTGCATAAAAAATAAATTAGTTTGAAGTGTAATATTGAATGACCAACATAATGAGGATTCACCAGTGATTCGTCGTAAGAATTAACCGAGAATTGGATGTGGAGTCCACATTGCAAGTGAATAATAAAACAAGACATGATTCTGGCCCGAATGCATTAGAGCAGATATGTCGACTATAATGTATGTGAGATGGTAATATTGAATGTGAAACCACATTGCTACTAAATGACAAATAGGACGGGATTCACCATTTGAATCTATCGTGAATGTCCGAGCTCTATAAGCTATATAAGCAAATCAAGCCAGAAAGCGAAAATGATATAAAAAAATGTCTGTATAAGTATCTTTTACATTACCTGATTGACTGCATAAGAACATTATTTTATTAATGCTGATATATATTGAGCGAAATGGAATGAAGGTAACATAGGAAGCTAGCTGCTTGTAGAAAATGCTTAGCGTATTGTTTTATCGATGCGCAGTGAAATGATAGACGGTGAAGCCAGACCCTGGTCGAGGAGCTCAGTCGTAGAAAGAATTGCGGGTATGCTTTCGAGTCACAAGCATTCCTCCATTTCTTTGAAACATTGATATTTTGTAACAAATTTGAACTCACGAACTTCTATTTTTTTTGTAAATGCATTTTGATAAATGTAAATGTTATGGAGTCTTTTGAATTTTTGCCAAATGTTTATGGGCTTACTTGAAAGTGAAATGCTTTCGTAAATTAAAAAGTCTAAAAGGAATAACCTGAACAAAATGTTTGAGAAGATAATTGAAATGTCGAATGTAGGACTCAGGTTTGGATCATGACAGTGAGTCGAGGATTCGAGATTCGCGACACTTTTGAAAACAAAGATTTAATAAAGCGATAACTAAAAGAATTAACGGAGGCATCCCGGATCATGAAATGTAATTGCTAAAAAGGATTTGATTAATGACTTGATGGACGTCCTCGGGCTCGGTTCGGATTCGCCCAGCCGAGGGGTGGGGTCGGGGCTCGAAATTCGCTACAATGTTTGTCTCTTCACGTGGCTTACATATGGTCTCGGCGGGCCTCCTTGATGGAATGTTGAGCTCTCCTCAAGCTATTGGTTTTTGGTTTTCGGCTGATCCTGCTGATCTATGCCTGCTTTTTCTAGCGACATCGCGCTCTTTCTTGAACTTTATTGGTGTATGTAGATGAAGTGTTACATTAGTTGGAACTCATGAAACTCATATTCTTCGGACTGACGTTTCGCCCATTCTACTTTCACTATAAAGGATTTGAGGTACATGCAATACTTCATTAACATTAAAGTACTCGGAACCCTCATGGGACGTACACTGCCGGCCCTGAAATTTTTATTCGATATTCTCTCGTCGCGCTAGGCAAATATATCCACTTCGTAACACCCCAAATTATACTCTGACAGTTTTATAACATGTTTTGGGTGTAATAAAAGTAAATGTATATTTTTTCGGAATAAAAATAATTCTAAAAATAAAATAAGCAAAAATACGGAATTAACCACAAAGACAAGGTAAATTAATAATTCTGGAAATTAAGGACCAGTGCGTAATTTATAAAGAAGATTATATGATAAAATTGGAAATATTGAGAAATTCAATTCTGAAATAATAGCAAAATAAAGGGACCCGATAGCAAAACCAATGTATCTAAAATTTGTATAAGGCCCGAACATGGCTTGTGTGAAAGGCAAAATATCTCATTAATAGCTTTGGGATAGAGTGGCCGGAAGAAGAGAAAGAAGAGCGAAGAGAGATGTTCGAAAAAGCGGGTATGGAATGCGGTATGGAATACTAGTATGGAACTTGTTGGAGGAAAATATTTGTTTAAGTTAGGTTAGGAAAACCACTGACTTTTCAATAATGTGTATTTTTGGTTGAATTACAAGTTAGTTTGTAGTTTGTTTTGAAATGGGTTGATTTAGTTAAAAATTAATTGAAAATGGCTGAATTGGCCATTTTACGTTTTTACTTAGCACCCTGCAGCCCTGGGCGTAGGAGTCCATGCCTAGACGGAGGCTCCTTCGCCTAAGCGGACTCGAGCTAAGGTTTTGCTGGGGTCGCTGGCGTGCAATGCTCAAATTTAGGCGAACCTCCGCTAAGCGTAGCGAAGCTTCGCCTGGGCGTACCTATAAGCTCTGTTTTTGTTCCTACATTCGATAAGTCTAACGATGAGTCCATTGGATTAATGAGAATCTGTAAGTGAATGAAAGGGTTGTCTGAGTATTAAGCCGCCTCGCGATCAGTCGTGAAACGAAACATTGTTTCTTGCCCTCATTTGCTAATGTGTTCAATTGTAATGTTATTCCTTGGTTAAGGGATGAAAAGATAAATGTGTAATGAAGGCATATAAAAAAACGTATAAATATTTAAATAATACAAGAATAAAGATGCATGCGGAAATGATAAGAAAATATCGCATATGATTCTGGGATAACATTAGTTATTCGGGAATATAAGGATATATATTGTAAATGAAATAAAAGAAACAAATTATGCACTTAGAACCTAGTAGAGGATAGATGGGCATACATTAGGGAGAAAGGGTGCGGCATTGCGATCAGTTAGCCCTGGGTTTGGGTCATTACGGCGCCTTAGAGCCCTTATAGATGGTCATTGTCTTGTCTGATGATAACATCGCTTGAAGACACTATTGATGGTCATTGTCTCGTGATGATAAGCGGCACCTTCGGGTCCTTATAGTTCATTGTCGTCTGATGATTATAGCACGCCCGAGGTCCTTATAGTTATGTCACTTCTAAGTGTTCTGAGGCATGAAACATACAAGATAAATGACAAGAGGCCAAGACATGACATAATATGAGAAGCATAATATTCTTTATGTGATGATAAGTATCTGATGATAAGTACAAAAGCAAAAATAAATAAAAAGATGATATGGAATGAAACATGATAAGATGAATAAGGATGATATATGTAGAGGCATGTCATAAATGATATGTTGAAACATGGACTTAAGCATGTGTATATGTAAATGAATGTTAAAGTTATACGATTTGTCTAAAGTGTTTGATGACCCTTATTAGAGGTCTCATCCACATGTATTATTTCCCACTAAGCTATAAGCTTAGCATGTCCGTGTAATCACAGATAGGAACTAAACTTGGGACAATCCACATCGTGGCAAAGCCCGAGCCACACTACTAGGTGCCCATTGAAGACCTTTTGGTATATTTTTGTATATGTTTTGCTTTTGTAAGAAATGCAAAAAAATTTATATGTGGAACACTCCCATTTATGAAGTTTCAAATATATTTTGTGTCAGTTCTTCGTAATATATTTCAAGTTAAATCATTTTAGCAGTACATGGTCTTGAGTTAATAGTATGATAAAAAGAAAAAAGATAGTTACAAGTTAAGTGGCATCAGAGCACCCCATGTTGGGGGCGTCACAAGTTAGATGGTAAAGTTTGAGACATGACACTACGCCCTTGCCCAAAGGCCTTAAACTCACTGTTGATCATGGTACCTTGCTTGGTGATCCTGCTCTTTTTCGTCAGCTTGTTGGTCGCTTGCTATCTGACTTTTCACCTTCCGGATATCACTTCCTGATGTGCAACTTCTTAGTCGGTTGTTGGCTCTCCTCGCCCGACCCGTTGGGAAATTTGCTCTTCATCTCTTAAGGTATCACAAGGATCTCCATCCGGGGGCCTTTTTTTCCTACTTCGATTCTCTTTGGCTTGAGCTTTCTTTGATCTTGGTGACTTAGTGCCACGATTCGCGGCGATAAACTGCGGCTTTTGCATTTTTGTGGATTTACTCTAATTTCTTGGCGTACAAAGAAGTAACATACTGTCTCCAGTTCTTCGGCAAATGTTGAGCATCAAAGCATGGCTACTACCTCTTGTGAGCTTCAGTGGTGTGCTTCCATTATGCAGGAGTTTTTGTTATCCCTTCATCTTTCGATTCCTTTATGGTGCGACAACCAAGCTGCATTACATATTACTAATAATCCAGTTTTTCATGAGTGCACTAAGCACTTAGAGATTGATTGCCATCTTGTCACGAGAAGCTGAAAATTTGGTTTCCTCATTCTCGGCATGTGTCTTACGCTCTAGCACAGACATTTTTACCAAGTCTCTCTTTGGTCCTCTCTTTCACCGCGTGCTTTCCAAGTTGGGCTTGGTTGATGTTCATCAACCCGCTCCATCTTGAGGGGTGGATGTGGAATATATCCTCATTTTACATGATATGTTTGTACCACGTCTGCCTCACGTGATGTGGTGTATGTACTCTTAGCATTAGTAGGTCATTTTTTTTTGTTTTGCTTCTAGAGGTTTCTTCTTGGTTGTATAAAGGACCGATTGCTGCATTCCCCAGGAGTGTGATCTTTTGCTGAATAGCAGCGTATGGATTTCTTTTTTGATCAGATTTCTTTCCATATGGTTGTAATGATGGATGTCACATAGCTTAGTATTTCCTTTTAAGTTTAACCATTCTATTATCCTTGATGATCTTATTGGAAAAAGGGAAAAGCTTATTAAAAGGTAATTCTATATATTTGATTTTATTTATATAAAATATAAAGTAAAATATAGTTTTTTTTTTAAAGCTAATCACTTTTTAATACAATGTGGTGAACTACTTCCATTGAAACTCGAACCTTTTTCCTTCTCATGTTTAACCATTTTAATGTTGACATTCTAACCAACTGTGCTAGACTAGCGGATATAAAGTAAAATATAGTTAGAATTACTATAAATATTTAAAAAATTTTAATTTTATCCACTAATCATATAAATAAATTTTAAAAATATATAACATAGTTTATATCAAATAAATATTCCTTTTTAAAACCAACATTCAAATACTTAATTGTTGTGAAAAAATATTTTATGTGGTAGAGTGCTTAATGTTTCAAAAATGCAAAGAATAAGAATGAGAGAAGTCCCGAGTTTGAGTCTCAATGGGTACAATTTACTACATTATAACTAAAACTAGCAATTCAGTCGACACTTGGAATTGGGGCTAGGGCTAGTTACTATTTTATTGGCTTTGAGAAAAATCGAGATCAAATTTGGCTGGGCTGAGCTTTGATTGACGAAACTGTGTTTTATAAGGCAATTTGTTGGTATGTTCAAAAATTAGGACCAAGCTAAGCATTTATTTTATTGACCAGAAAAACTTGGTCAGGGTGGCTCGGCTGCCAAACAGTTGCACACTCTAACATGAACATGTTTAGTGTAAAAAGGTACCTTTAAATGTAGGAAAGCACAGTTTACTTCTTTATTTATTTATTTTTATTTTTTTGCTGGTTCTAAGAAATTTTAAAATTTGGTTGATAGGCATTTATGTGATTTTTTTTTTTATAATTTAATTTTATAAGTTTTTTTGACAACTTTGACAATTAATTGCAATTAATTGTCAAAGTTATGCTTCTATCGTATAATTGAATATATTGTATTTTATAACTAAGCCAATTTCTTAACTGTTGAGACCATTATAATGTGATTGATAGTGTTTACATTTGAATTGTTTTTTTTTTAATAATACTTTTATTTGAAATGTTTTTATAAGAATCATTCTCTTTACAATTCTTATAAATAAAATTTTAATATTATAAGTTTTTTTTTTAATTTTCAAAATTTTGATAGATTTTGTACTTGTTTTTTTAAAAAAAATTTATGTTATAAATAATTTTTAGAATCACTATCAAATGGACGTCAAATCCATCTATAATTTTTATTGATTAGTTAATTAATTTTATTAATATTTATATTAACTATATAGTTATTGATATTTTATTGTTTTTACATCTATGCATTAATCATGGACTATTCAATAAAATCTAGTTCAAGTGGTTAAAATAATTTAATTTTTAAGAATTGTTTCTATAGTGATTATAGAATAAGCTTTTGGGGTAAAAATATATTTCTCAAAAATAATTTAGAATAAAATTATTGTTAACAAATGAGTGTATAATGATTAACAAAACTATTCTTAATGTACAACAATAAAAATAAAATAAAATCCAAAACAAAGTTATTATTTTATCAACTAAATTTATATATTTGAATCCAAAAATCATAATAAAAATGAGTTTGTTTCCCAATTGTCATAAGTTCTAGTTCTTTTAAGGTCATTAGAGGATTTTACCATATTGTTAATTTTAGGTTTAATTTATTATTTAAAAAAAAACTGAGTTTAATTTATAAAAATTCATTTTATAGTGATTAAAGGATATGCTTGACATAAAAATTATACTTGAAAAATACTTTAATATAAAATTATAATTAAAAAATGAGGGTGATTTAAAAAGTCATTCTTAACGTGGGACAATAGAAAAATAAAATTCAATGTAAGATTTGTATTTTATTAATTGAAATTATATATTTGAATTCAAAAACCATAAGAAAAAAGTTTTGCTCCCAAAGAGTTATCCGTTTAAGTTCTCAAGCTCATAAAAAGCATAAGGAAACTTGTGTTTCAGTATATTGATTTGAAAATAATATAAATAAGATATAAATAATATAAAATACATAGTTAAATGTTGTTTCATAAAAAATAATTATGTTTCATAACACTTAGATACTATTAAACTTGAAATACAATTATTTTTTATAAAATTGTATTAAACTATATATTTTATATTACTTATATTTTTATTTTTTACAATTAATCTCTTATAAATGGGTTGAAATATAGGTGTCCCTAAAACATAAGAGAAGAAAATCTTAACTATAGAAATGTCCACAAAAATTGTTATTAAATGGGGTTGGCACTATGAATTGTGATGGGTATACCAACACCCACTTGCCCTTTTTCTTCCAATAATCAATACAATCGTTGAAGGAACATCACAAATGTAAATAAATCAATCAACTAAAAAAGGAAAAAAAAGAAAAAAAGTAGTTGAACATTTAGGAGGACTTGGCTAGGACAAACTACTAAGGGAGCAAAGGGGACCAAGTCCAGTCAATGTTTTCCGCCACATTTTTTCCGATTGAAGTCCACAAAAATGGGAGAGAGAAAGCAAAAAAGGTGGGGCCGGGGGAGTTGTGGTATCTTTTTCCGCCATAGCTATGAGTTGTCATCTACAAAGTACTTGTTAATAATGAAGTTGACTTTTGTAAGGCTTTTCCAAAACGTGTCTCCCACTCTACAATATTCAACTTTATTTTATTTTTAAATTAAAAAGTTACCTTACGGCACATATTTTTTAAAAGAAGAAAAATATTAAATTTCTGAAATTTTTGGAGGGCAGCACTGTTATATATATATATATATATAATCAAAAGTAACAAAAATGAAAAGTTAGATTTTGGACAAAATAACCTTGATTTTGAAAAAAGAAATTGCTTTTAATAGTTAATCATGTTTAGCTTATCCAATAAAGTGTTTAATATTTCAAAAAGATAAAACATTGGAAAACAAGAGTCAAAGTTGTAAAAACAATTTACAACATTAAAGTTTTTAGCTAAAAAAAAAAAAAATTATTTTAACCCTTTTTACAAACATATATTTAATAATGACTTTAAAACCGTAATCCTAGTGGTAGTGAACTACGATTTCTAAATTAAAAATGTAAAAAGAAAATTTGAATATTCCTCTTAGTTGGCATCAACAAGGTTAAATTAAATAATAGTTTTTGATCGGGTTTAAAATAATAAAGCGCATGCCGAGCATGGCTTCAAATATCGGGCTTAAGGGAGATTAAGGAGGCGGGACAGGTCTGGGTGCTCGACCGTAGTGATATCCCACGCCAACCGCGGGCCGAGAGACGAGGGCTCAGTCCATATCTTGGTAGTAATATAATCGATTCGAAAGGGTGTATTGAGAAAATACCCTAATTTCCGCTGATTAGGAAAGTAGGATGTTCACAATAATTGTCCGTCGATCATCCATATGGTCGGGATAACGATAAGAAAAAAAAATCTTCGTGATGGGAGAAATATTGTATCATCGTCAAACGAGTAATGTCGTTCACGTATCGTCGTCACGTAGGAAAATTATCGCTGATCCTTTTGCATTATAAATATCAGGTCACCCCATCGATGAAAGGTATGTACAAAAAATTCGATTCTGCAGCGAGTTGATTTTATCTTGGAGAGAGTGCAAACAGGCATCGGAGAGAGCGCGGCGGGAACCAGCGATCCTTTTGCCTCTTTTTTTCGTAGGGAGCCCAGGACGTCGAGTCGACGGGCCAGGCCGACAATCCGCCCGAGCTCCATCTAGTTTCGATTGAAAAAGCGTCGTCGGTTGAAGGCGGCTGTACGTAGGAGCAACCGATTCCTTTACAAAATAAAGTGATCTCTCTCGGTGGTGATGGTATCGACTCGAACCGCAATAGAGACCACGTCGATCCCAGGATCTGAGACCCGGCTGAGTGACATAAATGGCGGAGCCTCCCGGGAGCACTAGAAACTCTGCATGCGTGCAAACCAAGATGGAGTGCTTTCAGTCTGACGATGTTGGCGAGAGTTGGAGCAACTCACAGTGAAATGTAACACCCCGGGAGGCGCGGTGATTTAGAAGGCGAACAGCGGTTGCCCGAGAAGAGCGACAACACCTCGGCCTGCTCGAGAAGCGGATGGAGAAGGAGCGGCCGTTTAGGGAGCGGCCTTCTGAGCTCACCGGAGAAAATCCTGATGAGGAGACATGGTAGGAACAACGGGCGATGGGCCCACCTTATCGCGAAGCGGGAGCGGTCATGGGAGGCGAGGTTGAGACATCGGCAGGAGCTCGGCAGCATGAAGGAAGCGGTAAGGGCGCGCTCGATCTCTATGGACTCCACAGTACAGCAAAATTGAATCCCAGATTCTAGCAAGTCTTTGCCTTCCACTCCCCATGAAGTTGAATGCCTCATATCGAAGCGTTTGCGGAGCAGACATTGATCATATCAGTACATATAAAAACTAGATGGAGCTGCACGGATATCAGGACTCCATACAGTGCAGAGCCTTCGCTACCACACTAAAGGGCCCAGCGTTGGCCTGGTTTAATAGACTCCCGTCGTCTTCCATCTCATCGTTCACAGAGCTTTCCATCGCATTCGTCTCACACTTTATCGGATGCAGAGCTGTCTGGTAAGTTATCACCTTCGATCGTAAACGGAGGCTCGCGAGAAGAACTTTGAGTCGTACGTCGAGTGTGATCATTAAGGTGGATATTCTCGACCAAAGTTCACCGTCACAGCCTTCGTCGCATGGGCTTTTAGTGCAATCAAAGACTAATGTTCACTAAATCTCAAGGGCAGCCAAGTGAGCATGGCAGGAGTGCTCGCAAAACTGATATATCGGCGGTGAAGAAGCCCTCTTATCGAGCAAGGAGTTCCCTGCGAGGAAAGAGCCGGCGATAGAGCCAGGAGCGGCCCGAGGCGACGAATGGGACGGATCCACTGGGAGGAGTAGGGAAAAAGAGGCGTCACAGACGAGGGGCGTCGGAGGCTGGCTTGGGGCCATGCCGGTAGGAGGCTGCGGCATTGGTATTCACCTCGGCGATACCCCACGGCTGACACCAGTGTCACATGTTTTACTCGAGGTGCAACATGAAAAATTTATGAGGTGGTCATCTCATATAAAGTTAGACCCGTGAGAGACAATACGGAAATGCGTGAGGTTCCCTGAGGACCGTATTGGACAGAGCAGATGACAGCATCTAACTAGGGGAAAGAGATTGAATACGATCCAATGCGGACATCTTCGCCCTGGATTCGTGGCCTTAAAGAGCGAAAAGCAACGGCCGCTATACCTCGTCGACTGACTCCGGCTTGCAGCCTTTGGGAGAAATCCACGTGATCTCGGAGGGTTCGCGGGGTGAAAGAGTCAGCCGGCCCGGGAAGGCCTACTGTAGCGGCATCGAATCGAAACATTATAAGTCTGGCCATTATCAAATTTTCTCTACGGATACTACCGTAACCTTTCGAATTTCACGACATGAAGGGTGCCAGCATCCCGTGGCGATCCACTGTTGATGGCGTGGCAGCAGCCAGCGAATCGCCGGATCTTGTGACGGAAGCTGTGGCATCATCTTTACATCATCTTTCAGCAAGCCAGGCATTTGGAAGTGGCGGTCGCACTACGTGGGTTCTCACGGAGAAGAGTCTTGGGATTGATACGGTAGTGCTTTCTCTTTGGGAGCCCACATTGCTGAGGCTGCAATGATGATACGATTTCGTAGTAAATGCCCCGTCGGCTTCTGACATGTTCTTGGGTAGGCTTCTCTGATACCATAAAGTGCATCCCCTCAGAGCGCATAGCTAGGGAGTGTTACTCGGCTTGATGAAGCGAACGGTCGGCCTGACATCTGGGCGAGCTGCGACATGCGAATGGGGTAAGCACTTTCGACTGCACCCTCGGAAAATAGAGCTTGTATCTTAATGGTAGCGAACGCCCCCTCGTCTACATAGGATTTGCATTTGGCGAAGACATCAGCCTCTCGTCCCAGTTTCTAAGCGGAACATGGAGGTATTCGCTGAAGCGAAGACATGGCGGAATCGGGCCAGCGGTGATCGCACGATTTAGCGATCGATCCGTCAGCTAAGCCGGTCGAGCAAAGTTTTACCGGAAAGGCGGAAGGCAGTGTAGAGAGATTAGGCCAAACCATCGAGCAAACCTGTCGGAGAAGGTAGAATATCTTGGTGGTTTGGCGATGAACATCACCAGTTCAAAAAGCAGCAGCGGTAGCGTTTGTGTTCTGCCAGTCATCAATGGGACGCCGAAAAAATTAGCATGCTTCCACCACACCTCAGTTGACCTCATAGTGGGCTACGGTAGTCATGAACTCCTCGGCCATGGGCGCCTTCACGGATCTGTCGGTCATTATGGATCAATGACGAAGACCTCATTGATCAGCAGGCGAGGAACTCTTTTGTTATCAGTGATGCCGCTTCAGTGAAACGCGGGGAGCCACTACGAGGTTGGTAGATAAGATGTTCCCAGAAAATCGGGCATCATGGAGGTATATATAGATGACATGTTGGTAAATCGGTAAAGGCAAGGCTCCCACGTAACCCACTTAGTGACGAGGGCGGAAACGCGATTGTATAAAATATGCGCCTATATGCGCGAGTGCACGATCGCCCCAGTAGTATAGTGTGTACTCGTGGAGTACGAATGTCGATCCACGAGGACGGGTGTATTATTCCTGAGGTTGCCTTTTTGGAGCATATCGAAAGATGACTCACAGAGAGATTCAGTAAGATTACTACAAGCTATTGATTCAATTAAAGTATTGGTTTTGAAGCTAGGGTTATATCTCCTTGTCACGTTCGATGGATTAATCTTCTAAATATGTTATTATTACATTATATTTCCGATATGTCAATGAGGTGATCTTTTCTATAAGGTATCCTCTCTCGAAGTATGTCAGCCTATCTCGCGAATAGAATCGGGTATATCTCTATCGGGCTCGGTATTCGAAATGCATTAATGTCCCCAGCTTGATTGCCACCTTCGGGTTCGAATATCTCTGACTAGAATCATTTGGAAGTCTCTTTCTCTGAGATCACGAATACCCTCATCTCTCGAGATCTCGGATCTTGGTGTAATTATGCCAATGTTGGCCATATCATTATACGATTAAATCATAGGCATAGAATAGTTACAACATATTAGAATCTTGAATAATATAAAGGATTTGAGCTTTGTAATCCATGAACATATAATGAAGTTCATTATAACCACAGAAATAAATCTAGAACATCATGAATGAAAAGAAGAAAAATGTTTAGAATTAAAAACATCATTCTCTGTCAGAAAATATCAAAACAATGAAAGCGGAGTCAAATCAGGGCACTTCCTGCAAATTACAGTAATCTTCGATCAAGGATTAGTGCCTTGGATCGTCACGCTTCCGTGCGCTTCCGAGAATCGCCGTGCTAAATGATAGGGTCGCGGATCTGTTGGCGATGTAGCGTGGGGAAAGCGTCAGCGGCGTGGGCTAGCATCACTGACGTGGAGGCGTCGCGGCGTGGAGAGCGTCATGACGTGACATGTACTAAATCATGTTCCCATTTGCTCCCAATGCGCTTCATAACTGCTTTCTTTTCGTGATGCTCTACGTTACTTATGAGACATGAATCAATTATTCTAGTCACAAAAACTATAAAATTACTCTAAAATAAACGGGAAAATGGAAGGCGGCGAGTATAATATGAGTGTTTTGGGCACTCATCACTTAGTAGGGCGTTCAGTCTGAAAAGGGATTCTGATATGAAGTTAAACCCAGGCGAATGCGCCTTAGGTCAGTGAGGAAGTTCTTGGGCTTTATAGTCTGGGAATAGAGGCAAACCAGGATAAGATAGAGGGGCGGTGCTTTCAGATGTCTTTGCCTCCTTGAGCATTAAGGACATTGACACACGACGGGGAGAATAGGCATGTTGGTAAACCGTGTGCAAGACGTGATAAATGTCGACTCTTTTTAGGTTACGAAAAAGCCTTTTAGGTGGGATGCATTGCGAGGCATTCGCGGCCTTAAAACCTATGCGAGCTCTCCCGGTTTTTACAGTAAGCCCTTCCAGGGAGAACTCCTCGCTCTTTACTGTGGTTTCAAACTTCTCGACTAGTGCCATCTGGTCGGAGAATGGAATGAGTGCGACACGTCTCTTATTACATTGACCTCTAAGGGGAGCGGAGGAGAGGTACCACTAAGATGGAAGTTGATCTGGCGTTGGTAACTAAATCACAGAAAACTCAGACCTTGACCCATGCAGTGAGAGTCCAGGCTTTGAATGTCAAGTGAATGAATACTATAAACCATAAACCTGCGGAAGGCGATAAAGTGGGGTACATGTTTGAGTGGAGATTCGACATCGGGTGAAGCGAGGGCCGGCGATAAAAGAGCGAATCTTGTGATTTCATCATGGAATTCTCACCCAGTGAGTGCAGGCTTCTGTTGGCCTTGGGCCTCCTGCGTCGAAGATTATCACGTGGGCTGGCGTGCCTTGAGACGGTGCGGGTTTGATCACGTTCTACAGACGGGGATAGATGTGGAATACGCCCTCAGTTCGGCTTCGAGCCTCGATGTAGTAGAATATGAAGGGTTGTCATAGTAGACTTAACCTCGCCCTCCCATGGAGGCCGTCCCGGTGGAAGTGACGGCGACTCGGTGGTGGTAAACGGATAGAAGACTCCTCTGAGAAGCAGGTGAGAAAATGATCTATATCTTAAGGTCGCGAGAATTGCTTAAAAGTTCATACGAGTTCGGGTCGAACATGTACGAAGCGGAGAGAATTCAGGGCGATGCCTTATGGCGCGTGACCTCATGAAGACTTGGGCGGCCCGGTACCATTGAACACCTCGGGAACCCTCGATCAGCATCGACCAGCGTAGAAGTCTCCCCTGTGATGTCGAGAGCCGAAATTTTGGATGGACCCTATATGGGATTACTTGGTGGAAGGAACATTCTTAGAAGCGACCGAAAGGGGCATCGAACTTAGGCAAGATTAGTAAGATTCAGTTCATCGGGGGACCCTTTATAAACAGGAGCTTCCTCACGCCCATCCTTAAGTGTGTAGGGAAGGAAGGCATGATACGCTCGGGGAGGTACGAAGGCATCTGTGGCAACCACATCGGACTCGGTTGCGGGAAAAACCTTGAGGCGAGGAGGTACTCTGCGGCCCACAATGCTTTCAGGCGCGACAAGCGGTCGGAAAATCTGAGCTTGTCGAGAGGCATGCGAGATCTCTCGTCTCCCATCGGGCCGCTTCACGTCGATCCATGAGCCTGAGGGCCTTTTCGTGATAGAGTGGGCATATTGGGACCCTGCCCATTGGAATGGTACGTGCAAATTCATCATTGTGGTGGAAGTGGACTGTTTTTGCAGATGGCGGGGCGAGCCAGCAACTGTGATCATAGCGGAAGGTGCGCTGACTTAGGTGGCGTTCATGTGTCTGCGGGTTCGGGGATCGAGGTCGCCGTGTGCAATGTGGGAAGCAGTTCGGCGATCTTGAGTTAAGGGTTTAGCGCGGGCTCGGAATCGAGAACTCTTGCTCATCTCCCGGCTCATCATGAGTCCGATAGCGACCGGAAGTCATATAAGGACTCAGCGGCGTTGAAGACTAAATTGGAAGATCCCCAAGGGAAATGGGTAGAAGTGCCTCCCCGAGGTGTTGTGAGCTGGTATCTTGTCGTCAGTACTGAAACCAGTTATACGGCCTTTGTACCCGAAGTAGTAGCTCAGTCGAGGTTGGACAAAGTCACACGAAGGATTGAATTAGCAAGCCACCAGGAACACAGCAGAAGGGTTCTTAGCCTAAACACGGACCTCCCCAGAAGAAAAGCGTGAAGCGAGTCTAAAGCGTATTGAGAACATCATAGAAAGACGACGAATCTTATGACCCGAAGGGTCGACTAGGAGTTCTGAAACTGGCGACGAGTTACGAAAAACACGCGGCCGAGAAAGACCTTTGCCTTGGAAGGCGGGACCCTAATTAGGGAAGGGCCGCATGCGTATCTCGCATAATCGGGCACAGCGACTACGAACTCCAGGACGAGAAGAAGGAAAGACCTGCCCCTTATGGAGCAGCTGAACACCTCGAAAGCGGTTCTACCCGATAAGACCTTGGAATGTAGTCTTTAGTAAAGAATCTAACATTCTGATTCTAAATAACGATCAGTATGTTCATTTTTAAGGTTGTTTAAGGTAGTGATGGATCGAAAGCGTAGATTAATGATAAAGCGAGAACTGGCTACGGAAAGATCGGTGTAGCATGTTTCACAGATTGTTCTTCATGTCAAAAGGAATTACAGTTAAGCCATAGGCTGACATTCGATGAAGCTGGCTCCTATTATCTCGGGAGAAGCGGCTGCATGGATCTCTGCTCCTCGAAAGGAAAAGCCGCGAGGAAAGAAAGAGAGACGAGGAGCTCGGTTGGCAGAAGCTCTAAAAAAGTCACATAATACAAATACAAAATTTCATTGCAGGGAAGTTACAATCACCTTAGAGGGTTACAAAATCTTTCTTTACATTTTAGAAATTACAATGTATCAAAACCATTCGTCACATCGGCCAACACCCAGTCAAGGCAAAAACCACAAGAAAGGGAAAAAGAAAGAGAAGGAGAAAGGGAAAGAGAAAGAGAAGCGGAGAGGGTAAGAAAAAGAGAAAGAGAAAGAAAAAAGAAAAGAGACGAGAAAAAGGGACTTAGCTTTCCTTTGAAGTAGCGCCCCCGCAGTCGTTCCACCGCACGGTTCCATGATGGGGCGTAGCTAGGGAACGACACATTTCCCATAAAGGGAGGAATGGGGAAAAACCACGGCGCTCACACCTGAGTGGTAGGCCATCGAGATTGGCTTAGGCCCACGATCCATCGGACGGGGCTTCGTGCGTGACAGTCGAACCTTGTACCCGTTTCATTATGCGCGAACTCAGGCTACGTCGAAAGGGGAAGGAGTTTGGAAAGCAGTATGATCGAAGGGCCCTTATTTATAAGGAAACCGGGACATAGGAAACCAAGCGGTCGAGTCTAATTCTCCATAGATCCATATTAAAACCATGCGCTTTCGAGGGAAGGAAGGCGAAGAGCGAAGAGCCATGTAGCTGGAGAGGCCTGTGATCACCAAGGCCCGAAGCGGCTCGGTTCATAAGAACCCTAGCGCTCGAGGAAGGCGAGTAGTGCGAGCCGTAGCTCGGGAGCCCGATGCTTCGATTACGAGCATAGCGCTTTCGAAGTGCGGTAGCCATGGAGCCATGTAGCTCGGGAGCCCGGTGGCTGATTCTGAGCATAAGCTCGAGGAAGGCGAGTGGAAGGCGGTAGCCCGCGGGCCATGTAGCTCGAGCGGTGGCAGATTACGAGCATAGCGCTGAAGGCCCAGTAGCCGCAGGCCATGTAACTTCCGAGGGCGGTGGCTTCGAATTCTGAGCATAGCGCTCGAGGAAGTAGTAGCCCGCGGGCCATGTAGCTCGGATTACGAGGCATATTGCCGAGGAATACAGTAGCCACGGGCCGTGTAGCTCAGGCTCGGTGGCTCGTATTATCGCATCTTTGCTCGAGGAGGCGAATAGCCGCGGGCCATGTGGGCTCGGGAGGCGGTGGCTCGGATTACAAAGCATAAGCGTAAAGGAAGGCGAGTAGCCGTGGAGCCATGTAGCTCGGGGCAGGTTGCTCGGATTACAGTATAATTGCCCGAAGGGCGAGTAGCCACGAAGCCACTGTGGCTTAGAACTGGTAGCTCATGATACAGGCATAGCGCCGATGAGACCAAGTAGCCACGGGCCATGTAGCCGGGGCCCGATAGCTAAGATCAGAGCATAAGCTGCTCGAGGAAGGCGAGTAGCCCGGGCCGTGTAGCTTAGGGCCCGGTAGCTTAGATTATAGGCGTGGCTGGCTCGAGGGAGGCGCGTGTGAAGCCATGTAGCTTAGGGCTTAGTAGCTCGGATTGCAGGCATAACTGCTGAGGAAGACGGTAGCCGCGGGCCATGTAGCTCGGGCTGTGGCCGAGTTACGAGCATCTTTGCTCAAGGAAGGCCCGAGTAGCCCGCGGGCCATGTAGCTCGAGAGCCCGGTGCTTCGTATTACAAAGGCCCAGTAGCCCACGGTATGTAGCTTAAGAGCTCGGTAGCTCGGATTCTGAGCTTAATTGCTCAGGCATGTAACACAGGGCAATGGCTCGGTTCTTTGAGTTTCGGCGCCCCAAGGGCATAACGGCCACGGGAACGGATAAGCCCCGGTATTAGGGTTAGGCGCTCTCGAGACGAAACGAGGAGCGAAGCGGCCATCGACAAAGCAATAAAAAAAAATGGTAAAATCAATTAATCTTTGTATGTCGATGAAAGTCGATATCGGGGAAGCGATACAAAAATCCACAGGCTCGGCACGGATACCCTGGTCAGCCCCAGGCACTGAGTCGGGCTGACTTGCGAAATAGAGTCGAGCGAGGCAATGCGAAACGGCGGCCTCGGGGGCCACGAAGATTGTCGACGGCGCGATCAGGGGGCCCCGAGCACCTCGTGTTGCATCGGCCTCGGCCTCGAGACGAGATTCTTCTCCCCTCGTGAGGCTGAATGTTGAAATCTAGGCCTGGGAAAGCTCGGGAAGCCCTGCTTTGGAAGGCAAGCCACCCGAAAGCCCACTAGCTAGGTGCAGGCCTTGTCTTTGAGCTCCGCTATCACTTCGCCCCTCGGTGACCAAAGCCTCACCGCACTCTCGGAGTCCGTCAGGAAGCTTCTTGAGCTCCTCAGATCAAGCGTTCCAAGGCCCCAGCAAACTCCTTGTTGATCATGGTACCTTACTTGGTGATCCTACTCTCTTTTGTCAGCTTGTTGGTCGCTTGCTTTATCTCAACTTTTCACGCCCGGATATCACTTACAGTGTTCAACTTCTTAGTCAGTTTATTGGCTCTCCTCGCCTGCCCCATTGGGAGGCTGCTCTTCATCTCTTGAGGTATCTTAAAGGATCTCCATCTTGGGGCCTTTTTTTTCCTACTTCCAATTCTCTTCGGATTGAGGCTTTCTTTGATGTTGACTAGGCTTCATGCCACGAATTACATGACGATTCTGCGACTTTACATTTTTCTTGGTTATGCTCCCAATTTCTTGTGCGTCTGAAAGAAGCGGCTTATCACATCTCCCATTCTTGATGAATGTGAGCATCAAAGCAAGGCTACTACCTCTTGTGAGCTTCATTGGTGTGCTTCCATTATGTAGGAGTTTTTGTTATCCCTTCATCTTCCGATTCCTTTATGGTGTGACAACCGGGCTGCATTACATATTGTTAATAATCTAGTTTTTCACGAGCGCACCAAGCACTTAGAGATTGATTACCATCTTGTCGGTGAAGCTCAGGCGGTTTCCTCGTTCGACTGCTTGAACATTTTTACAGTACGCTTTTGGTCCTCTCTTTCATCGCATGCTTTCCAAGCTAGGCTTGGTTGATGTTCATCAACCTGCTCCATCTTGAGGGGGGGATGTGGAATATATCCTCATTTTACATGATTTGTTTGTACCACGTCTGCCTCACGTGATGTGGTGTATGTACTCGTTAGCATCAGTAGGTCGTTTTTTTTGTTTTGCTTTTAGAGGTTTCTTCTTGGTTGTATAAAGGACTGGTGCTTTGTTCCCAAATTGACGATCTTTTGCCATATATGAAAACTGTGTGGTTTCTTTTTTGATCAGATTTCTTTCCATGTGGTTGTAATAATGGATGTCCCATAGCTTAGTATTTCCTTTTAAGTTTTACCATTCTATTATCCTTGATGATCCTATTGGAAAAAGGGAAAAACTCATTAAAAAGTAATTCTATATATTTGATTTTATTTATATAAAATATAAAGTAAAATATAGTTTTTTTTTTAAAGCTAATCACTTTTTAATACAATGTAGTGAATTACCTCAATTGAAACTTCGAATGTTTCTCCTAAGTGTTTAATCATTTTAACGTTGACATTCTAACCAACTGAACTAAACTTGTGGATATAAAGTAAAATATAGTTAGAATTGCTAGAAACATTTAAAATTTTAAATTTTTTCCACTAAAAATAACATCATATAAATAAAATTTAAAAATATATAACATAGTTTATATCAAATAAATATTCCTTTTTAAAACCAACATTCAAATACTTAATTGTTGTGAAAATATATATTTATGTGGTAGAGCGCTCAACGTTTCAAAAAGGTAAGAAATAGGAAGGAGAAAAGTCCCGAGTTCGAGTCCCAATGGAGACAGTTTGCTACATTATAACTAAAACTAGCAATTTGAATCCAACCCACTTGGAATTAGGACCGGGCTAGGTTGCTATTTTATTGGCCCGAAAAAATTGGATCAAATTAATTTGGCTTGACCCGGCTTTGATTGACAACTTTAATGTATTATAAGGCAATTTGACCCCGATCTGTTCGAAATTAGGACCGAGTTGGGCTATTGTTTTATTGACCCGAAAAAAACTTGGTCAAAATTGGCTCGGCTTGCCCGTCCGATTGCCAGCTCTAATTTTAACTAACATGTTTAGATGTAAAAAAAAAAGTACCTTTAAATGTAGGAAAGCATAGTTTACTTCTTTGTTTTATTTTATTTTATTTTTGCTGGTTCTAAGAAATTTTAAATTTTGTTGATAAGCATTTATGTTAATTTTTTTATAATTTAATTTTATAAGTTTTTTTTGACAACTTTGACAATTAATTGCAATTAATTGTCAAAGTTGGCAACACTTTATCGTATAATTGAATATGTGTATTTTTATAACTAAGCCAATTTCTTAACTTTATTTGAGACCATTATAATGTGATTGATAGTGTTTACATTTGAATTGTTTTTTTTTTAATAATACTTTTATTTGAAAATGTTTTTATAAGAATCATTCTCTTTACAATTCTTACAAATGAATTTTTAATATTATAAGTTTTTTTTTTTCAAAATTTTTATAGATTTTGTACTTGTTTTTTTTAAAAAAAATTTATGTTATAAATAATTTTTAGAATCACTATCAAATGGACGTCAAATCCATCTATAATTTTTATTGATTAGTTAATTAATTTTATTAATATTTATATTAACTATAGTTACTGTTGTTTTATTATTGTTTTTACATCTATGCATTAATCATTGACTATTCAATAAAACCTAGTTGAAGTGGTTAAAATAATTTAATTTATAAGAATTTTTTCTATAGTGATTATAGAATAAGCTTTTCGGATAAAAATATATTTCTCAAAAATACTTTAGAATAAAATTATTGTTAACAAATGAGTGTATAATGATTAACAAAGCTATTCTTAATGTACAACAATAAAAATAAAATAAAATCCAAAACAAATTTTGTATTTTATTAACTAATTTATATATTTGAATCCAAAATCACAGCAAAAATAGTTTGTTTCCCAATTGTCATAAGTTATAGTTCTCTTAAGGTTATTAGAGGATTTGACTAGATTGTTAACTTTGGTTTAGTTTATTATTTCAAAAAAAAAAAAAAAACTTTGAGTTTAATTTATAAAAATTCATTTTATAGTGATTAAAGGATATGCTTGACATAAAAATTATTTTTGAAAAATACTTTAGAATAAAATTATAATTAAAAAATGAGGGTGATTTAAAAAGTCATTCTTAATGTGGGACAATAGAAAAATAAAATTCAATGTAAGTTTTGTATTTTATTAACTGAAATTATATATTCGAATTCAAAAATCATAAGAAAAAAGGTTTGCTCCTAAAGAGTTGTTGGTTTGAGTTCTCAAGCTTATAAAAAGCATAAATAAACTTGTGTTTCATTTTATTGATTCGGAAATAATATAAATAAGGTATAAATAATGTAAAATATATGGCTAAATACGATTTCATATAAAATAATTATGTTTCAGATATACTAACTACTTTAATAGATAGTAAGTATTACCTTGACATTATTTAGTATAATAGTATCTCGATATTATTAAACTTGAAATATAATTATTTTTTATGAAACCATATTAAATCATGCATTTTGTATTACTTATATTATTATTTTTTGCAATTAATATCACATGAATGGGTCGAAATACAGGTTTCCCTAAAACATGAGAGAAGAAAATCTTAACTATAGAAATGTACATAAAAAACTTGTTATTAAATGGGTTTGGCGGTATGAATTGTGATGGGTATACCAACACCCACTTGCCGTTTTTCTTCCAATAATCAATACGTCGTTGAAAGATCATCAAAAATGTAAATAAATCAATCAACTAAAAAAGGAAAAAAAAAAAAAAAAAGAGTAGTTGAACATTTAGGAGGACCAAGTCAAGTCAATGTATTCCGTCATATGTTTTTTCCGATTGAAGTCCACACAAATGGGAGAGAGAAAGCAAAAAAGAGGTAGGGCATAGCTATGAGTTGTCATCTACAGACTACTTGTGAATAATGAAGTTGACTTTTATAAGGGGTTTCCAAAACGTGTCTCCCACACTACACTATTCAACGCTATAACCCCCACCCACATGCAACTTTTGACTCTAACCACGTGGGCTTGATAATTTAAAAAATTATTTTATGATTTTTTTTTTTTTTTTGGTTTTTGATATTGGTGGTTGTTTGGTCGGAGTAAAAAATTAATAAACTGAGGGTTGTATGACTTAGTTGACGGAGAGGCATGATTGAACGGTGATCAGGAATTGCAACAACACGGGTTATTTCGGGTTTTCGCTATGTTCAATCTTATATTACTTTTAATATAATGGGTTTGATTTAATTATAATCGAGTTTTTAGTGGATTTAAGTTTATTTTTTCAAATATATGACGGGTTCGGGTATTGTCATGTTGTCCTGCCATTATTATATTTTAAAAAATATTTTTTATTATTTTATTTTAGACTTTAATATATATATATATATAATACATATTTTTAATAAATAATTTATAACAATTTATAATATTTTTATTTTTTATGAAATATATTAATTTTAATAAAAAAACAAAAAAAAATGTAAGCAGACGTCTGCATCCCGCGTCGTAATAAGATTTAATTTTTTTAAATGAGATAGATTTGAAATTTTAAAAAAATAAACAAGAAGGGATCGGGATGGGGGATGGGGCCGCCCCATCCTAGACCCATCCCATTGCCATCCCTATTGGTGATAGTGTGGCTTCCTTATGAATATTTGGTTTAGTGTTTGATTCTTAATCGAGACATAATTTTAGAGTATTCTTGGGCCGTCGCCGTCAGTTAGTAAAAATACGAAGATTGTTTTTGTTTACATATATTTACTTTAATATATAGATGGGCCTCTCTGTACATCAATTTCTTATTTTATCACTTAAGTTAGACCTTCGTAACCACATGAGTCTTGAAGTTAATTACTAATAAATCCTCTAATAATAAGCATCAACTAATTCCATGAAATTGCAAATAACCCCCAACCCATTTATAGCGTGTCCTAACTATTTATAAGGTTATGTTTGGTTCTAAAAAATATAGAAAATTTGAAAATAAAAATAATATTCCATATATATATATATTATCACTACTTCCAAACTTGAATTTATTTATTTTAATTTAAAAATATTGTATGTTTCTAAATAAGTTTAATTTTTTTATATATTTTTTGTATGAGATAATCAAATGTAACAAATTAATTTTCTTAAAAAAAAATTATTTTCTTGGTGCTTTCTTGTAAAGGACACAAACTCAGATAATTAATTGAATAAACATATAAAAAAAGCGTTTATGTTGCAAATATAATTTTATGAATATTGATTATTATGTCATATCCCACATTGCCATATATGATAAAAGGAAAAGTTTCTTTCATTATATAAATGTAAATTTCTTTGAAGTATTTTAAAGACTCAGTTGCTTTCTACTAAAACTGACAATATTTACATGTTTATGTTCAAATGGTTTTCACTCTTCTATTTTTATCATGGTTCAAATTTTCATTTATAGCAAATATAAAATATTTTCATACCTATCACCCATGTTCTAATTCCAAGTGAGAAGGGGGACTTTCATCTAGAAAGAAAACCATTTTTTTAATCTAATATCGGAGACCAATTTATTGGTCTAACTAACTTCACCAACTATATATTATAGTTTATTATTGATATTAATTGAAGTTGGGATATGGTTGGCTTGTTGAAGAAGACGCGCTCTATGACATTATATTATTATTTGGGAAATGCAAAAGTATACACTCTTTTATGGGGGGCATTCACATTACTTCTATCGTCGCTCGGATTCTCAGTCTACAGATTATCGAGTCGTGAGCATTGATAGCGAGACCTCTGAAAGCAAAATAGGGACGCGGTGGTGTCTTGAAATAGGCTACGATCTTTAAATTAGTTAAGAGTATATAAAGGCGTCTAAGCGTCGATCTTCACGAGGGCCATCTGCTTCTGTAGCGTTACGCCTTTATTTATGAAGGATGATGATCAATTTTTTATAGAAAGTTGATGATTGGTCTCTGAAATGGAATGGAGGCAGGTGCTTTACTTGCGTGTCAACCATTTTTCATTTTGGATAACCAAATTGTCCGAGTCTTTCGCCTCAAATATCGATTGAACATCTTAAAGACAATCATACGAGGTTTGTGGGAGGATATGCTCCAAAGTTACAAAATCGATTGGAAATCATTTGTAGTGACCAATTTAAAGATGACGATGAAATTTATAAGAGGCGTGGGATAGCTAGAAGAGTAGATCTCGGAGGCGCAGATCAGGTGTCGTGTTTGAATGTTTGGGCATTTTGGGCTTTAATAGTTTAGACCTTAAGTGAATCTTTGAAGCCAATGGTAATCATAACACATATTTTATATATACCAATTAATATGTTCTTTTTTTAATTGATGATTAGTTTTTAAATAAGGTATCCAAATTAACAACTACTGTAATATATAAAATAAATAGATATCAAATGACTATGGTATCCAAATTTAGTTCTTAGTACCATTAAAGTATTTTTCACATTAACTTTACTTAAAAATATTTTTGATAAAAGTATTTTATATAAAACATGTTTATAAGTGTTTTTTTTTTAAATTTACTTATTGATATATTACGTTGTCTATAATCGAGTTTATAGACTGAATGTTTTTCAAGTAAGTGATTGGCTTGTTATTCCCACTTTATGTATATTTTTATAAATCACGAATCAAAACCAATAAGGCCGAGTTTGGTGATTAAAGGGTTGAATGAGATATATAAAAGAATTAAATTCGAGTCTTATTGAGAACAAAATACTACAACGTTTATTATAAAGTGAAAAGATGTCAAAGCAATATAATCACGAATAACAAAAGCTTAAAACAATATAATCTTTATAACATTATTATGAGACAATTTGACTTAGAGAAAAATTTAATTATATGAAAGTAAAATGGAGAAAGTTATGATTTCATATTTTGTCAACAATGGAGGTATATAAATGAAGTTGCTTTAAGTTATGTAACACATAGAATGCTGTTGTTCTTTTCAATATCGATTTATACTTTTAACAAACCTTACTAATTTTGAGCTTGAACTTAAGAAGAAATAAATTTGGAGTGATATATAAAAACAACATGTTAATTTAAGATTAACTTTTAGTTTCATTTGTTTCAAAAAACTTTTATTTTCATTTATTGTTTTACCTTTTTTATATTTATTTGGTAACAAAAAACATTAAATATAACTAAAACCGATCACAAACTAAGAGAAATAAATCCTACAAATATTTGGAAAAATGATATTTTGTAAAAGTAACATTAAAAATGTAATCACTTTGCACAAAAATTTCCCACATGATAACTACATCCCTACGCGGGTTTTTGTGATATTGTCGTATCCCCTCGTTATAACTATATTATCTCTAGGATATTTAAAAAATAAAAAAACTATATATTTATGGACATTTTTTTTTCAAATAGGGTGTTTTTTATACCTCTTTATACATTTTAAAGAAAGAGGTTTGATTTTGTCCCTTTTAATGAGTATCCTTATTTTTGAATCATTCAAATTTTACTATAAATAATTGAAAAAATATAAATAGGATATAAAAGTGATTTATTAAATTTGAATCTAATTTTATTTTCATTCAATATTTTCTCTCAAAATTATCCTGAAACAAATATACTCTGATACAAGCCCAATATCCTTGAGAATTTAAGCTACGTTTGGGGACGGCCCAGAAGGCCTAATTGCCCAAT